>JAQFVV010000586.1:195950-353726 GCA_028023455.1 Epiperipatus broadwayi | reverse complement strand
ATAGGCATATATATATATATATATATATATATATATGCCTATTCAATCAATAGTAAAACATGCCTTTAGCTACCATTTTTAATAACTTTTTACTGTAGGAAATGACCATTTTTTACTGTATTTTAGATTTTTTTTAACATGTAAATGCTTAGGCATAGATTAATCAAAACATTCTATTATTAGTAGACTCTATAAAATATACTTAAATAATATCATTGGTAGATTAATTTTATAATAAATAGAACAGGGCAAAAACCACTGTGATATCCTTGAATTTATCAATAGTAGTAGAAAAGAAGTTATTCATTAAGATATTGCATATATATTTTTTTACACTCTAAGAATAACCATTGGGTGGCTAATTATTCTAGGTATATAAAATAATCAAATGGTTTTCTTGATTGTTAGTTTTCAAGTTTTGGAAATAACAGACTGAGCTGTGATCCACTGAAATGGAGAGTTTTGAAACCCATCAGTTTACCCTTACATACTGGAAAATTACCAGTTACTTCAAAATTTTTGAATTATATCTACATGTTAAGAGATCTGCTTCAAATCAGATTTTATAACATTTAAAAACTCTTTCTTGGTATAGAGTCTTATGCTAAATGGAAAAAAAAGAATAGTTTAAAGCAATAGTAAATTTTCCCTAATGATTAAATGGTGTTTTTCTGTAAACAAAAATATTATAGCATCCTATGTTTAAGATTCATTATAAAGTAGTGGATCCAAATTTATAAAATACATATACATATGTGTATATAATTAAAAACTCTCCATGCCCATGATCTTGAGTTTAAATTCAAACTTCATAAAACTTTAAAATATTTTCAAGTTTTTAATAGACAACATTTTTCTCTCAGGCATCAAACCTGTAACCAAACGAATAAATTATTTAATTACTGATTTATAAAAGAATAATAAATATTAAAATTTATGATTAAAGCAATAAAATACAACTCATGGATTTGGGATTTTTAAGATATTCAGCGAATTGCTAAATCCTATAACTTAAATAATAATTGTTTTAAATCTTGTTTTTTTTTTTTTTTTTTAAAGATGAATAATTTTTATTAAAATCAAATTCGATTTTTTTTAACATTAATTTTAATTGACGTCAGATTGCCAGTTGATAGAAAAATAAATAAAGTAAATAAATAAATAATTTGCACACATATATATCTCCTTTACAAACATTGATTTTAAAATAAAAGTTTGTGTTTGAGTATAATAGATAAGCTTATTTATTTATTTAAAAAATAATTAAAAAAATCAAAAAATTGATTTAATTTGAAACTGAACTAAAGTCAATACTTAACTGACTCTATAAATGAGTTGGAGTCTACAACTGACATATTCTACATAATTATATTTTTAGTTCATTCTTATTCTAGAATTTATGAGTGATATATAAATTCTCACGATTGAGTTAAAATCAAATCATTGACATTATTGTATAAGTTACGTTAAATTATCTTCTTTTTATGATTACTTTTAATAATTTGTTATTTATTGAACAAACTATTTAATTTAAACATTTTCTTTCAAATATTTTAAAAAATTGAATTAGTGAATTTTAACTCTTTCAACAAAATGCATACTTGTGTATAAAATTTAAAATGGTCAATGAAAAACAAAATTGAAATAGACAACTAAATATAAATATTTTTTTAAAATTTAATATATGTAACAAGGATTTTATTCCTTATTGGAAGCTTATTAAGGTATTTCTTTTTATAAAATCACATGCCCAACAATTATACAGTAACTCCACCCAATGGAAATTGTTTCAGTATATTTCAACAAGTATAATTAATAAAATACATATATACATAAAAAAGATTTAATTTATTACAAGCCTCATCTTATATATATATATATATATATATATATATATATGATATGTTGGCAAGGCAGCCATATTGAATATTTAAAAAAATATGTTAAGCCACAAATTTTATCATAATTTAAGTTTGTATTATTCAAAAATGACATAATACAGCCATTGAAAAAAATATAGCCATTGATATGCAAAGTAATAAAAAAAAGAATAAAAGTTAATATTTGTAATAAATATTTTCATATTATTTCATAAATTCAAAATTATCATGAGTAATATTTACTGAGGCTATAACCTCGATAATATGCATGTAAAATGCGATAGTAGGGACTTCTACAGGTGTTTTAACCACAAGCTTACGCTATGGAAGAAAAGAGGGGAACCCCTTCTTTACTTCAACCTACTTTCTATTTAAATTGGTGAAGCTGAAGCGGTTAGATCTGCGAGTGTGAAGCTATTCAATACTTCACTGATTAAGTCCACATTTCTTATTACACATTAATACTCGCGAAATCTTTCGATTTACAACGAGTCAGTGGAAAGATTTTATAGTTAAAAATCTATTAAAGTAATTTAAAGTTGTAATTATAAATTTATTAAACGCACATTGATTATGTAAGTAATATTTACTAAGTAATATTTAATGTGTAATAAGAAATGTGGACTTCATCAGTGAAGTATTGAATATCTTCACACTCGCAGATCTAACCACTTCAGCTTCACCTATTTAAATAGAATGTAGGTTGAATTAAAGAAGGGTTCCCCTCTTTTCTTCCATAGCATAAGCTTGTGGTTAAAACACCTATAGAGGTCCCTACTATCGCATTTTACACGCATATTATCGAGGTTATAGCCTCAGTAAATTTTACTTACATAATCAATGTGCGTTTAATAAATTTATAATTATAAAATTATCATGAATAAATTTTAAAACTATAATTTTGTTAGTAGGCTAGTTGCATGTATCATTAAATTTCTAACAAATTGATATATACTAACACTTACCTAAGGTAATCCATCACTTGAATACTTTTTAAAATAAAGATATTAGTACTTTTCATTTTTTCTAGTAGCGCTTCAAAATATTTTTTCATACAGGGGTTTGCAATGAATGGGTCATCCCCAATAACATCCCTAATAACAAGTAGTTAATATTGATCAATAATTAGAATAATTTGAATATTATAATAAAGAACTTCAATAGTTTGTAATTTATTAAAAATTACTACTAAAATAGTTACTATATACAAAATAAAATAAAAAAATAAAAAGTGAATGAAATACTAAATTCATTATAGAGTTAAGCTTAACATATATAAGTTAGTAGTTTAGAGTCAGTGCAATGTAGTATTATTTATCCTGTCATTATAGGTTTTGAGTGCTCATATTGTTTCATGCTACTATGACCATAAATTTAGTAATAGTTTCATCAACTGCCACCTCTCTTTGCATTTGATATGCAGCTTTGAAATTTACATTGCAGTAGTCTATAATCGGTCTAAGTTTTTATACTGTCAAAATCTTTACTTTAGCATTTGCGTATTTTTATTATCATTAAAACGCAGACAAGACATTATAAACAAACATCTAAATCAGGTCATAATATTTGCAAAATATGTTTGTCTTTCTTTCATATCAGAACTCTATAGTTATATCTAATTCATATACTGGATATCTGGAGCTAAGCCCCAACCATGCCAATAAATGTAGATAACTCACAATATAAATTTACACAACCATGAGATATTTTTTTGATCAGCGTATATGTTAGTTTTAATAATAATTTTTTCATATATTTTTTTATCAAGTATAAATTCAAATAATGATTAAAAAATATATTCAAATAATAATTTAAAAATGTATAAAATTAAATACTTACCATCTACTCCCAATAATGTTCATTTAAACAAAGGCAAAACTCCCCATACAGTAGTGCCACCCTGTGCCAAACAGAGTTATCAATGGATGTGATCATGTGACATAATGTTCATTTAACTAAGCAGATCAATTAAATGTTATATTTTTTCTGCTGTAAATTTTAGGGGCAACTCCAATTCAGTTAAAAATGAAAAAAACTGAAAGACAAAAAAAATTCAATTTACTTGATTACAAAAATTCTTATAACTTTTTTAATTTTTATTGTAGAAAAATGAAATGTACCTTTTATAAAACTAGAAAGAAAAATGGAAATGAAGATGGAAAAAGCATATGCTTTGACTGTGTAGATTTCCATCAGTTTTAATATGAAACTGGATGTTGACAATTTGAAAATTCAAAATCGCATCGAGTGAGCATGACTACGAACAGGATATATATATATTTACAAAACAATTTACAAAAATAATATTTTAATTTTATATATAGAATACTTATGTATGGGGAGAAATAGTCAGAATTTTATAATAAAGAATTGTTTATTTATCTTTAAGTGTTATAAATTTAATCACATTCAAAGTACTACCCATTTAATACAATGCACCAGACTTAACATGTTTTTGAAATAGTCTGAAAATCCTTACAAAATGAAATCTTTTAAGGTCTGCATTGGTTTTTCCCCACCACTTCTAAGTCAGCAAAAAAAAAAATTGAGGCATTTTTTCATTTGAGAGAATAAAAAGAAGTCATATGATTAGAGTTCAATGAATACGACTGATAGATAAGCTGGATAACATTGAATTTAATTAAAAATAATTTTATACTCATGACTAATCTCAGAGGAATTGTTGTGATGAAGCATGTGCTCCTGATTTTACCACAAAAGATGATGTTTATGATTTCACCACATCATGCAAATGTTTTAGACCTTGCACATAAAACATCTGATCTTTAAGAATTTTCAAAGAAAATTGCTGTTTGCATCAATAAAGAAAATAACAACATTATCTTGACATTGGTCACTCACTACACTTTTTTACTGTTTTGGAAAATTTGACAATTTCATTAAATTATCCATTAACTCATGTTTTCTCCAGAATAGCTTTCCTATGATCTTTTCAAGCACTACAACTGTTTTTTTTTTGGCTATTTTCCCTAAATGAAAATAGAATTTCACATTATTCCAACTTTTGCAAAAAATCACCAAACACATTAAACACACTTTACAGGGTACAAAATTATATTACACAGTAATATAATTTGGCAGATTGATGCAAAAGGATTCCCACAAGAGATATGTAACAGCAGAAGCATGTACAGTAACAGGCATAACCACTACAAAATCACCATTCCTTATGCTTACACAAGCTGTTAGGCAGAGGAAACACTCTCCATACATTAATGCCACTCAGTGCAAGCCAGAGTAATCAATAGTCTGGGGATATTGGATGAGTAGTCCCTATACAGGGATTTTCTGCACAGACATTCCTGCACCCATTGATTACTTTGGCTTGTACCGATTGGCACTACTTTATGGAGAGATTTTTCCTCTATGTAAACAACAGTCATATTTACCAAAGAGAAATTTTGGTTATTTTTGGGTCCTCTCTCATATATACAAAGTAATTTTGTTAATGTTAGCATAATTAAAATATAAGTTAATATTATACTTTATGTGGTTTATATTAAATTATTAATCAATTTAATAAAACCGAGAATTAAAATTCATTACGTTACATAAACTTTTGTATTCTTTTGTCAGTAGAAAGCTAAAGAAATTTTACCGCAATTTATTTAAAATGAATTACTTTTTATATATTAGTATTTATTTTAAGAAATGCTAAGTTTTTAAGCCATGTTAGAAATGGTCAAAATCCATGACCATTTCAATATTTGTATTTTTTAAAAACGTATTTTTAAAATAATCACTTCCAATAATATATCTTAAATCGATAAATTCTATGTTTAAAATTAAAACAATAAAATCTATGGCTAATTAATTTAGCTTAAAAAAAGATAAGATATAACAAAAAATATTTTATTATATACATGAATGCATTATGAATAAGATTTAATTATTCAAATCACTTCGTTAAAAGAATGAAAAAAAACTTTAATAAAAGTATAAAATTTTTAATAAAAAGTTTTTATTCTTAATGAATAAACTAAATGAACATAGATATGTCATATAAATTATAAATTTAATCAATTTTAATTTTAAACATTAAGTTTTAAATTTTATTGCTATCGATTTAAGTAATGACTTGGAAATTATTTATTTATTCTGTGTATTTTTTTTAGACAGCTTAATTATTAATAAAATATAATATAAAAAAACTTGTAGAGATTCCACCTAGAAAATAGATTCACTTACGATTTTATTAAATTTTTCAATTCTGCTACAGTATCTATAAATTTGACAATCATTAACCAAGTGATTCATTGGTGTGGGTTCAACCATATTTACATAAGACAATGGCTTTTAAATTTTAATTAAGAGATAGATGAGCATAATGAAAATAAATTCTTCTACACACCAGTAATATCTAGAGTAATCACATTTTTTTTGATAACTATTGAAGTTTAAAAAAAAAATGCTTGGGATCTTTAAAAAAAAGTCTACTTTTTAGGCAACTTTCTAGAAAAAAGATACTGACCTGAATTTTAGGTGGTTACACTATATTTTTTGTTACTGATAAAAGTCTTACCAGCTCTTTATACATTTGCTGCAATGTAACTTATCTTGTGATATCTGATGAAGAAATATGTGTGCCATGAATATCCAGAAGTTTAGTGTGAATACTTTTGTCCCAACATGGACATCACATTCATAGTAGAATATGCTAAGATTGAGGATGGTGTCTAGCCAACTCTCTAAGAAGATTAACCCAAAAAATTATTTTACATTTAACCTTATGTAAATGAAGAAGATCTGAAGCTGTCCTAGTGCCTCTCTGAGGAGTGCCAAAGTACAAAATCATCGTCAGATGTTGGGGGGGGGGGGCTTCCTGACAGAGATATTTTAAATGCTTTCTCTGGCTAAGCATTTATCACAAAGCTTATTGAGCAATTGGCAATGCTCATTGTTTATATCTCACAAGCTTAAGAGAATGGGCTCATGTGATCTATGACTCTATTTTATATAAGTCCAAGGTTATTTGTAAATAGTATAGTATAAAATTATGCTTCAGCCTAATATTGTAAAAAAGATTATATTTAGATTATGAGATAATTCCTGTTATTTAGATAATTTTAAAATAAGATATCATATTATCTGATTGATTATCAACACTTCTCTAAAAAATCCTCATAGAAAAACATGAAGGTACAATGCAATATTTTAACTAAACACACCTTCTGTAAACATTACTTTTTTCAATGAATATTATCAAAGTAAAGGTAATCCCAATAAATTAAAAAATAAGAAACAAACACAGTCTTCTATTTTAAGAATAACCCATTAACGTCAGCATATATACACCAAATCATGCACAAACTTCTTTATAAATCTTGATTTATTATACTAACTATTATAATGTACAAATATATATTCCAATGTTTTGACAATATTCTTTTATTGTCCTTATCAAGAAATAACAAAAATACACAGTAAAAAAAAGAAACAATAAATGCAAATATTCCATAATACACATAACAAATACAAAGACCTCTTACCTTTAAATGCTTCTAACAAATAATCTTAACTTTTCATTACATTCCTTTTTTAAATACCTTTTTTAAAATAACCTGGTAAATTATTTAATTAAATCAACCTATTATCCTCTTTTTTGCAGTTAGCATGGTAGATGCTAGCGACAGCTGATTCATTGGAAATTTTGTTTATTATTAAAATTGTGTGAAAACTATAAGCATGAAATGTACAAAAATCTCAGCTTTCATTGTTGTTTGAATTCTTTTTTAAAATAGTGTGACATATGTTAAAATTGGACAAAATTTGGATTTTTTATTAATATTTTTCTTAGTAGGTTTATTTAATTTTTTTTCTGCTCAGTTTACTAGATTGCATGAAGAAGGCAAAGGCACAATTTTCATTTCAGCATGACTTGGAAGTAAAATGGATTAATAACATATTGATGATCCAAGACCTTCATCCCAATAAAAACACATTGTAACTATCCAATTTTAATTTTTTTTTATATTTAAAATTTTTCCATTATTTGCATAGTAATATTTTATTTTTTTTATTTGATAAATTATAATTTATTAATGAGTTTGCATTTGTATTAGTGTGTGTAGTATATAAATTATACTTGTGTTCCAATATAACATAGTAGTTTATCTAAAATGTACTTTTGAGGCTCGTAAGTATTCAATTTTAATTTTATTTGCCTAGTATTTTAATTTTTTCTATTATTTGCATAGTTTTATTATTTTTATAAATTATAATTTATTAATGTGTTTGTGTTAGTATTAGTGTGTATAGTATGCAAATTATACTTGTATTCGAATATAACATATTGGTTTATGTACAATGTAATTTTGGGACTCTGATCCAAGTTTAAGGCAATCTTATTTTATAGGCATAATAATTCTCAAAAGATTTAATAATTCCTTATTGTGTTTATATATGTATTAGTGTGTTTTGATTGCTCTTGCATGTTTGTGTTTGTATAACAAGTAATAATTTACATACATATATATATATGTTAAAATGAAGATTTGCATGGGTTAAATATATAAAATACATATTTTGCGGGTTCATCTGTGTTAAAAACTTTTAATATTAGTATACTGACATTTTGACTTGGTCACACAAGCCATCCACAGAGTTATAAAAGGTAGAAAGATGGTTGTAGAGGTGCTACAATCACTGATTTGAATAAAATGTTAAAATTCCACCAATAGCAAAAAATGTTAAATTTAGGAATGTTTTTTAAAAAAATCTTTCCAAATAGGAGGAAGTTTACATGTATCATCTCGCTTATTTATACAATCTGGCCTTTTAAGTATCTCAATGGCTTCTCTAATTTTGCATTGGTAGAGATTATCACATCTGGATATGATCCTGGTACTAGAAAAATCAATTTTATGACCTGAATCTATAGTATGGAGTAAGAGTGCTGATGATGATGAGTGTTGTTTAACTGCATTAGCATGCCCATCTCTCCTAACACTGATGCGATGATTACTCATATCTATGTAAGAAGCTTTACAATTTTACATGAGATTTGATAGACACCATGAGATCGAAACGTCAGTTTATTAATATTAAAAGTTTTTAACATGGATGAATCCGTAATATATATATATATATATATATATATATATAATTAAGGTATTATAGAGCAGTGCAATGTAAATTTTAAGACTGATTATCAGATTTATAGAAAGTTTGTATTAGATAAAGCAATCATACAATTTACTGGACTTAGTACCATGTAAAAATATAGACTCTTAAAATCAATAAAAAAAGATTTAAATTGATGTGTGTGGTGATAGTCACAATGGTTATGTATACCACATGGAAATGTATGCAAGCAGAGAATCAAATCCTTATTTTTGCCTCTGTCTTGGTACTCATGCAGTGAAGTCAGTAGTTTTGTTATATACATATTATTTTCATGTCTATAGCTAGCAAATTAGCTGTATGCAAATAAATTATATCTCTATGGGGCAATAAATATAACAATATAGCATCACTGGTGTGCACAAAGAACATAAACATGACTGGTGTACACAAGAAATATAAAATGAAGAAATGAAACTCATTTTATCATTAATGAAGATGGAAGCCTTTAATTTCTAGTTTTGAATAGACAAGAAGCCAATTTCTATGATGAAAATGCATATCCCCCTTCTGAAAATGATTTATTTTGTATGTTTTATTAAGATGAATCTTTTTCTTATAGACACCTTGAGATTTGTTAACTTTTGGGGTACAAGATAAAAATAAAGAATTCTTATGTGACTATTTTTGTAGATTCTGAAGTTATGGATTATCTCAGGGAAGAAATATTATATATGGTTTGAATGAGAATTTTGTGAGGAATACAGAGAAATTGTCAATGAAAATGTAATTTAAACTTAATTAATAATAAATTAGAAATTATGAACAAACAATAAAGTAATAATTATTTTAGATGATGAAATTTCATTTTCCCCTTATATTTTTAATAGTCATCACTATTTACCTAAGCCTTATTGTTTTCCTTAGTTTTGCTCTAACATCATTAAAACTGACATTATTGTGAAAATTGTGTCGCAAGTCAGTTTTTTAAAAATTCAATATGGCATCAAGGACCTTAAAATAGTGTTAAGGCAAGAGACATTTGTATTTGTTATCTGCATTATGGAATATTTGTATTTATTGTTTTTTATGTATTTTTTAATTGATCATTGATAAAGAGTATAAAAGAATATAGTCAAAACATTGGAATACATTTTTGCACATTATAATAGTTCATATAATAATACAAGATTTATAAAGAAGTTTGTGCTGGTTTGTTGCACAAGGTTTCAAAAAAAAAAGAATTTTTTACATAAAATGCTAATGATAATTTTAATAATAGTTAAAAAAACAAACTGATACATTGTACAGAGTGGATTGTTTAAAGTATTTTCTCCCATGATATAAATCTTTTATATGTAAATGTCACAATTTCCTGCAGCCTTTAATTCTGCAAAACATAATATGATTTCTAAAATAATAATGCAGGATATTATTTCTAAACCAGAACACATTTGCAATTTATCAATGATATTTTAATTTAATTGATTGTCAACAGCAATTTTTAATTATCAGTAGAAAACTTTTATAATCACTTTAAGTTGATTATTACTAAATAGTAGTTTACACTTTAAACAAGATTAATGCAAATTCTTTATTTTCAAAGTAGCAGCAAACTTAAAATTGAAGATGTATTTCTAATTTCATGGAAATAGTTTCAAGGCAGTTGAAGAGATAAGAAGGATATTGAACAGTGTCAGGAGTTTCTGAATCAGCAAAAAAAAGCTCAAAAACATTTTAAACTATTGAGATATAGTTATATTAATTGTTTTCTTTCTAGCTGTACTTTTTCAGTTCAATCTAATAGTGTTTGCCTTAATTTAAACCCAATCTCTTGAAAGATTTTTGGTTTATTTGATTCAAACAAATAAAGTCTTTGTTGAAGTAAACCATGTATTATTTTATCGAAATGTCAGGGATTTTAAACAAAATAATACATGATTTAACTCAAAAAAGACTTTATATTAAATATTAAGTATATATACCTGGGTCTCATTTTATGCGATAGATAGGTTCCTCAGAAAACATGCGCAAATGAAATCACGCAAAAATAGATGTAATTTACATTGAAAAAGGGGGGATGTGGTCTGTGATTTTTCAAAATTCACAGAAAAGCAAAGCACCAATGTAAAATTACTTTAAAATTCACGCAAAAAAAATGAAATAAAATATGACTAATAAAAAATTTCAAATTTGAAAAAAATTGATACAAGACAAACTTTTTTTAACTATAATATTTAATTTTATTCAAAATAATATATTTTTATGCATAATTTACAGTACAGTAATTTACATTTTTTTATACACATTTTAATTATTGTCACTATTTGCTGAAAAACACGTTCGTTTGCACTCTCATGTTTTGTTAATGGTTTTCTGTTGACAACGTAATTAGTAATTAATCTTTGAGACGATGATTTTATTAATTGTTTATGAACTTAGACTTATGATAATAAAAAGACATTTATTCACCACTTCTGGGAAAAATTTAATTAAAACTAACAACTAAAAATTAAATTCTTATTTTTGTCTTTAATTTTTTAATTTCCAATTCCATTTAAAAATCAATTTTCGTTTTACATCACATTAATTTCAAGTCGCTGTAAGTAATTTTTAAATTGTTAATTACAATTAAAATCAGATTTTACTTTTTGTCAAATTTAATTGTGCCCACTGCTATTACTCACCTTTTAAAAATAAACTTGCAGACACTAAATGAATAATAATTGATTACATTCTTTTTTAAAAAGCAAAAACAGAATGTGATTTAAAATGCAAAATTAACATGCACAATGTTTGAACAAATTTACATTATAATCTTGTAAAATTTAATGTGTGTATACATAAAATGTGGAAATCATGATTTTAATTTTATTATTGCATAAAATCTTACTATTATAAAGCACTGAAAATATTGAAATTGCTAAGATGAAAGTCAAATTCCAATAATGTGCTATTACTTTCAATATAACGTAAGTGCGCAAAATTTATTATTTAAAGTAGTAGCACATTATCGGAGTATGACTTCCGATGAAACATGAATCGCGTATCTTCAAAATCATGTTAAATAAGTCCGCATAAAAAGAGACCCAGGTGTATATGAATTCATAGCATTATTTCCAGGAACTTCCATGTAATAGAAATATAACAACTAAATAGCTGATATTTTAGCAGAATAAGTATTTTTCTGAAAGCTTCTTCTTTTTCAAATTATAAAAATGTGGGTGGTGAGACATTCTTATGATTTGAGAAAGAAGAAGCTCTGAGGAATGTATTTGCTATTGTACTAAAACATCAGCCATTTAGCTATTATATTTTTATTACATGGAAGCTCCCAGAAATAATATATGAGAATATTAGAATTAACATTATTAATCTTTGCAGGAAAGATTTGTTTACAGAATGGATATATATATAATTATTATTATTAATTATAAAAAAACTGTAATTATCAGAATTATATAGAGAACCTATAAGCCAAAATTTCTACTGATTGGTAGTTTCCCTGTTCTTATGTCCTGGAAGTGCTTAGCAGAATTTTTAAGACTGCTTTCTTTGTTTGACTTTTGAAAACAAAGTTATATATTTTATAAAGTTTGTTTTTATATTTTATAATTATTTTTGCTAAATATTTGTGAAATATTTAATTTTTAGGGGAATATAGTAGTTAAATTAATATTTTATTCAAAAGTAGAAATTTAACATTGTACATAATGCATTGTGATTGGCAAATAAAGATACGATTTTATTGTTAGTGAATCTGTAATTATTTTTATTTGCTAATAATTATAAGTGGAATTTTAAATTTTAAAACAGAATTTCATTGCATTATGATGTCTTAATAAAAATTCATTAAATTTCTAACAATAATAGTCATCCGCATTGGTCAGAAAAATCCAGAAAAACTATTGTCATATTTTTAATTGCATTTCTGCAGCCATTTATTGAAATATTTTACTCTTTTTTAAATTAAAAAATTCATGTTCTGTTTATATATTGGTATTTTAATTAAAAACAATCAAAAGATATCAATAAAACTGAATATCAATGAAAATAAATAGCTGTTAGCATAATCATTTTTTTCTTTGATAGACATTTTTGTTATGGGTCCATGTCTATTTGTGAGATTATTTTGAGAACATTTTTGGAATATCAGAAAATGTAATTTTTGTGCAAAGTTTATTAAAATTTATAGTTACTTTTAAACAATATTTGTGTAATAATTATTAAAAATCAAAATTATACATTATTATACTCTTATTTTATATGTATATATTTTATTTTTAAAAATAGAAGGAAATAACATTTAGCATGACATTAACAAAGAATATGATGCTAGTATATTTACCTCACCTTATAGATACGATATTACAATAATTTGTGATATTATAACAATTAGGAAACAATTTTAATATTTTAAAGCAGAATTTATTAGATTTATTAGACATTGATATGTTGAATACAAACTTCAGTAAAAAAGTTGAACATTTTGTAAAGTTATTGTGCTCTGACAAGCATTTAGTGATGTAAATGCATTTTGTAATCTTTTACAATCTTATTTTTTCAATATTTGTAAAGTTCAAATATGAACTTTTAGAGTTTTGATTAATAAAATCAAACATTAAAAACATGCACAAAAATTCTCTTGTCAATAATAAAAAATCTAAGTGAAATGGAGTTCAAGTAAAAATTATTTAGTTTGTTAAATATCAACGAAGCCATAGTTCTGATTGCATTTATTATTATTATTTTATAAGTATTGCAAAGCTGAAATATTACTTTTATGAATGGTTTTCATTTGTAAAGTTATACTTCTAAGAAATGAGTGCCAAATTGTGTGAATATATTCCAGATTAAAGATTTAAATATTAAAATAAAAAGTTGAAAATGTAACTAAATGACCTGTAGAGAGTTTCAAAAAAAAGGATTTACTTAGGAAGAAAAAAATATTATACAAGCAATATCATAAACAGAATTTAGTTTTGCAAATAAGGTATTTTATTGAAACTTTAAATCAATACATAGCAGTAGTTTTTTCATGGACTATTTATACAACAAAGCATAGTGAATTAATTATTATGAAAAGACTTTTAACCTAATAAGTAAAAATTTTCATTTTTTAAATAACTATAGCCAACTAATTAAACATATCAAAAAACTGAATCAATGATAATTTAATTTATTCCCTCCATTGCATTGTATATAAATATAAAATATTATTTATTTAATGCTTTGACCATTTCATTTCACACATTTGTGATTGTCATTATGATAGACAAAAAGTCATCAACACAGAATAAATGCTTATCTCGTATATATGTATTGTGCAAACCAACAAATTAGTCATTAATATGTATGAAGGTTAATTAATTGGGAACCAAAATAATACTTTTTTCAAATAAAATAGCTGTTGCATGAATGTACATCTTTTGGCATTCAAAAGTCTGTTATCGGGCCTATCTGAACATATGTTTAAAATATGTAGAATAAATACTATCTTTGATATAAAGTACTTATTCATTTTTATTAAAATATATATCATGTTTAAAAATATATATTTTTTATAATTTCTGGGAGTAAATGATATTTCACTTGTAATGATGCATACAGATTTTTAATAAAATATTTGATTTGATTTTTTTCTTAACCTGCATCCATTACAATATTTCTCCCAAATATGCATTAATTACTGCTTCAAATTTGATTTTTTATTAGAATTATTTATGTTAAATGTTAAATTATTTATATAAAATATTTGTAAAAATATACCCAGAAAATGTAATAGAATTACTTTTGTTAACTGGATTTTTTATAATTAATTTTCTTTCTTTATAATCAATGATTTTAATGAAATAAATTTGATACTTATTATTGTTGTCATTAGTTACAACATATTTGATTATATTCTTTGTAAAGCAGCAAAAAGAAAGCTTTCATTAGAAAATGATGGAAAAAATTTATTAGCAAAGTATAGACTTTAAGCAATATGAGATACTGCTAAAACAGAAAGAGAGAAATATACAATTTTAATGCAGCAAGCTAATTTTAAATTAATTTTATTTTTGAAATGTAAATATATACTCAGGGAAATAATGAGATTAATACATATTCAATTTAAAAAGTAATACAAAATGAAGATATTTGAAAATATATAGTGGTATGTGATACTGATTGTAGCTTTTGTGGATTAAACTTTGGTGGAAAGCTAACAAGCCTACACAAATAGAGTGATGACATTCTACATTTACAATGATTTCCAGGCCTCACCAATGACATCCATAATGCTTTGATTAGCTTAATTGCATGGAATTAATATGTAGTTAATATTGCTCACATACAAAAGTCATGATATTTCATGGCTGCATTGTCAGCAATAATAAAAAAGTAAAAAATGACCCTTTTATTTTGATTTTTATTAATTTACATTTAATGTTTTTTATTAGAATGGTTACAATTATTAAGATGAGAAAAGTTGATGTGGAAAATTATACAATTCAAAAAAATCCAACATTTAATTTGTAGAATGAAATATTACCCCAATGTTTATGACTAATAAATATTAAAATACATAATTTTATATTATTTGTATGCCCTTTTATTTTGAACTCTATAAATTATGACCATCATCTTCATCAGATAAGTGTGAGTTGGCATGGCATTGAAAAATATTGACTATTCTTCTATTAAAAATATTCAAATTGCAGTTTTTAAAATAATGAAGAGTATGTAAATTTATTTTAAATTTTCAAAAAAACAAGTCACTAATAAAATATTTAATTATATACATTTTCGATTTATCATATCAATATTAAATTACTATTAATAAAATTGTTTGTTTTAATAATTAACTTTTGTCTAGATTATTTTTTTTTTTATAAATAAGTTAAGAAATAAACTCAGAATAAAATTAATATATAAATATCTCTCTCTTTCAGTGATTTAGAAAAATGAAATTTGTAAACTAACCAGACATCTCAATATGAAAAATAAAAGGGCTATGGAGGTTGCATTTTTATATTGTACTATTTCCATCATCTAATATATGTATTAAATGTCTTTTAAAAAATTAACTTTATTTAAATATTCCAAATACATTCAACTGTTAGTAATAGCACATCAAACTGGATAGACCACATTCAAGAGGTATTATTCTCCCCTCTTCAACAGGTGTTGCTGGCATGACCAGTGACAGTACTAGCATGAAATTCAAACCTGATCCCTTAGATTTTTGAATATTGAATTTTGAAGTAATGCTCTAAAAACTGAGACATCCTGCCAAAGGCAACAGTCTGTAGTAAATTTCATATAGTTATCTATGGGTCTTCATTCTGATTTCTCCATTTTTCCTAAGAGCAAAGTTGATAAGTGGTTTCCATACATTTAGTATAGTTACAATAGGTTGGCTTATGGGGTGTTTTGCCATTGTCATGTGAGCAGCTTCTTTAAATTTTCTTCTTTGTACCTTTTCTTCTCTATCCAATATTTTGTATTTTCCCAATTGAATATATGTTCATTGCCACATACATTGTCTGCTACCTTAGACACACAGTTTTCTCTCTTCTAATCATCAGTTTATGTTCTTGCAAATGCTTTTCAATGAGATTACTGGTCTCACCAATATATATTCTTCCACATTCACATGGTATTTCATAAATGCAGTTTTTTTCAGCATTTTAAATTAGACTTTGTAGATGTAAGAGTTCCTCATAGAGTAGTATGGCTCTGGAAAGCTGCTCTGTTATACTGATTGCAGATTTACCTTAATTTGTCTGCTATTTTTGGAATGTATGGGTAAACTAGTATAGTAAAAATACACTATTGTATTTTCTCTTGATGGTAGTTTTTGTTGTCTCTTTAATGTTTTCTTAATGTTAGCTGATTGATAACCATTTTTATAAGAGTTTGTTCTATATAGATTTTTTTAATTTTCCAAATCATTGTTTTCTGAACAAACTTCTTTTGCTCTATTCCATAGTGATAGTATAACTTCAGGTATTGTGTTGATGATACAAATAGTCCAATATAAAAATACAACTAGAACACCATCATCACAAACCTTCAAGCCATGAATATGGTTTTTCATGTGATACTTTTCCAAATAAAATATGTACAGGTTATTTGGTTTTGATTACTTATATGTTCAACTAGATCTTTATGGATAAAATATATGTATAAAGATAAATATAGAGAGATATGAAGAATAACTGATATATCTGATTCTAGATTTCACAGTGAATTAGTGGCACTCAATAATAATTGATTAACATTAATTTCTTGCATAATCCTTAAATCTTCACACTTGCAAACATTTCAGAAGCTCCAAATAATCCATTTATCTATTCACCTGACAAAATCATTCTATTTAAAATATGATTTATTAACTTACCTTTTGAACTTCATCTTCTATTCTGCTAATAACCATCTATTTGCAACAAGAAAAAGTAAGGACTAATATATGCAAAGATGGATTGAATGCCTTTTTATTGTGATTGGAGGTTGCCAGATTGGTTATCAGAGTTTAGCTTTTCCAATTTATTTTTTCTGTTATATAGTTAAAAGAAGATTTATTTGATGGATCTAATAACTTCATTTTGAGAGTCAAAAATTTTGAGATAAAAGAGTCAAATCTATTCCTTGCAACAATTTAAACATTATTCGAGAGCCATAAGTACATGTTTTTTAAATAAGAAAAATTTAAAAAAATTTAACAAGTTATAATATTAATTACATCTTTATTAAATGAAAAAAAAAACATACAAAAAATTTGCTCTCATTGATTTTGTAATTCCTTAGAAAATTTCTGCAAGTCTGGTTTATAACAAGAGATTTTTAATTTAAGACAAGATTCCAATATATTTATTTAACATGTTACGTCCATATTCACACAACCACACAAACTACATGCAAAAGATAACTATTTGTGTCTTTCCTAGATTCCTCCCTTTCACATTTTTCCAATGCAATTTTCTTTTGCCTGTAGAAGGGTGTCTGGGCACACATTTGTCATTTTTTGGGGTTGCCTGTTCACCATGTGCTCATCCAATCACTCCATTCTCTCTGTATATACTCTTCATGCTTGCTTTTTTCTTTCTGATATCATATTTCAAGCATCTTAATGCCATGAAGTTTTTGCAAAATCTATAAAACAAAGGAAATCACCATTATGTGAATAAAATCCTTTAAAACTTATATAAATGAAACTGTAATAATTTCATTAATAATTTTTTATTAATCGTTCATTAGACTAGAAATTATTTGGTAATGAATAATATTTCTATAATATAATTTTCAATACACACATTCTATCCACTTTTAACATCTTGTGGAAAGATACAATCATAAACATATTTTTTTATAATATTATTTCTAATAATTTCATTTTTATTTTTAATTTTCCTTCAGAGCTACATGCATGTAACCAAACCACAGTTTCCAAACAGTTATCTAGCATATTAAGTTAAAAAAACATCTATACAAACAAATTTCATAATAAATGAAATTGAAATGAGCTCATCTTTGTCAGATCTAACAAGGGAAATAAGTAAGTAAGTATCATTCTATTAAATAATTTTAAAACATTCAGTGGATATGGACTTGTATAAAAAAACAATATTCAATACATTTAGTATGCTGATATGGACATTAATTTCAAATTTGACAATAATAAAAATAATCAAGGTAATGTTGTTATTGTGCTGTGATTATTATTATTATTATTATTATTATTATTATTATTATTATTATTATTATTATTATTATTATTATTATTATTATTATTATTATTATTAGCATCATCATCATCAGCTTTCCAAAACTTTATTAACATATGCATTTACATTGTTGATTGATTCACATGTAAATTTGTATATATGTAGACATTAATTGTGATAATTAAAAAATAAAAGGTTAAATAAAATTATTATTATTATTATTATTATTATTATTATTATTATTATTATTATTATTATTATTATTATTATTATTATTATTATTATTATTATTATTATTATTATTATTATTATTATTATTATTATTATTATTATTATTATTATTAAAAATGAAAAATACTTCTATATTTAAAAAAAAACAATATGATAGTCAAATATTTACACATACAAAATATAATATACAACCAAGTATAAAAACAATATTATTTTATTGTTGAGCAAAGCAGTTTTAATGTAACAGTCATGAACCTTTCAAGAAAGACACTACAACAATAAAAACAATATATATTCAATTAAAGTAATTTTATTTGCATAAATAAATATATAAAAATTATTAAATATAATTTTGATACCACTAAGGCTTATGACAATGTTTATGAAAATAATAGCTAATTGTATATGAAATAAAATCTTTTTAATTTTTGATTTAACAACAAAACATGATTTATAAAGAATTTAATGTGTTGTAGTTGTTATTTCACGGGCATTCATGATCATTTGAAAGTAGCCTGTGGCTGATTAGGGGCAGACTTTTTGAAATTAGTTAAAAAAAGATCATGGGAAAAAATATTTAGTTATAATTAAACTTTATTTGCAGTTAATATAAATTTGCATCATAAATACATACTCTTTAATGTAATAAATAAAATATAAGAATATTTCTTTTTATTTGTTAGGAAATCATAAATTTAATTTTTAATATTTTTTAAATGTTTTTTTTTTTAAATTAAATAAAGTTGTTTTTGTAATTACTGTTTTCATAATGTTAGTTATAATCTAAAATTTTAATTAATTACTATTATTTAATGGGAATCTGAATAACAAAAAGTTGTGACTTTCAACATAAAAGCTTAATTAATTTCTGATACATTTTTAAAAATAATAAAAGAATATAGTTATTTTTTAGTTTATAGTTATATATTACATTTATTAATTAGTATCATATTGTTTACCACATTGATTAATTACTGTAAAAATTATATAAAAAAGGGAAAATCTTTTTATTAATTAGTGCGACTAGTATGTGTGTGTTTGCAAGTCAATGCATAAAGTTGTGTTCATTAGTCATTCTATAGAAGCAGATATTGAAAAATAACATACAATTAAAGTTAAGATTGACACCATATTCAGTTCAAAGCTACCACGAAGTTCTCAATTTTAGAAAATCAAATAGTAATAAAAAATTATCTGCCTAAAACAGATAATAGTAGATGAATACATAAGAGCTGCTGGATTTCTTTCTCTTTGATTGCAACACTCATTGATAGTGGTTGCCAATGATAATACATTCCAAGTGATTATCATTGATGTTTGCGAAATTTTTACAATTTATTGCCGGTCAGTATTAGATGTAATATTAAACATATATGTAATTAGTTACTTATTTATATAGCGCTATGTTTTAATCTGCAATAATCTTTAGGGATTACTCCACTAGACATGTGCTGTTATCTGTTTAGATATTTTATTATTATTAAATATAAATATTGAAAACCAGGCACACTCCACAAACCTGGGAGCTTAATTGTAAGAATAAAGGATTTGAACTCAGAATAATATTAGCATCAGCATGAGATTTGAGTTTTCATCATCAGATTTTCAATGATATGGATGGTTGAAAAGTTGGAGGTTGGAGTGGATTGAAGCCTGTCCATTAAAGTATGAAGATTTGCTATCTTAATATAAACTGAGCACTGGTGTGGGAGATGATAATCTGGACCAACTGATGAGTGCTGGTTTAGCACTAAATATGTATATTGGTGATTATTTATCTTTTCTACATGTATGTGATCATGTGTATCAGTTGTATGAGATAGTGTGGATCGTTGAAGGGTGCTTGAAAATCTGAGTTCAAATCCTCTATTCAAACAATTAAGCTCCCAGGTTTGTGAAGTGTGCCTGGTTTTCAATATTTACATATCAAGCTTGTATCCTGTCCATCCCTCTTATATGTATTTAAATGGATACAGTCCTATACATGAGGGGTCAGAGTGACTTCAGGTCAACTTGGGCATGGTAATAATATCAGTATCAGCATGGGATTTGAGTTTTCATCATCAGATTTTCAATGATATGGATGGCTGAAAAGTTGGAGGTTGGAGTGGATTGAAGCCTGCCCATTAAAGTATGAAGATTTGCTATCTTAATATAAACTGAGCACTGATTATATATGTGTGTGGGAGATGATAATCTAGACCAACTGATGAGTGCTGATTTAGCACGAAATATGTATATTGGTGATTATTTATCTTTTCTACATGTATGTGATCATGTGTATCAGTTGTATGAGATAGTGTGGATAGTTGAAGGGTGCTTGAAAATCTGAGTTCAAATCCTTTATTCTTATTATTAAATATGCAAATACAATGCAAAGTGATTGCATTATTAAAAATAAAAACTTTATCTTCAGCTTATTTAAGTTATGAATTAATATTTTATGATAATAACTCTCCAAGTATTCATCAGAATCTTCAGAAAATCTAAAGAAGATTTTAAATTGACAATTAAATGGTATAAATTGTTGACAATATGTAGTACTATTTTTATAGTTCCGAGATAAATATCTATTTCACTATTTAAAAGGTCGTTTGAAAAATTCGCAAGCAGAATTTGAAGTACACTGTTGATTTATAAAATACTTTAAAGAAGAAAACTGTAATTTATTTCATATAAATTTAAACTTTTTATTAGAGTTTTTGTAAAAAAAAAAAAAAAGCCAGTCAAATACTTAATTTTTTTTCCTCCATATGTCATAGCATCGACCGGAGGCGAACCCGAAACAACCATCTGCAAACAACTGCTTGCTTGCAAGGCAGTTGCGCTGACTTCTCGGCTATCACAATTGCGATTTTAAAACTTGTTCTGTCTTTGATAGTTTAATTATATTATATATTGAAAGTGACTGTCTTACTTCAAAATAATACTTTATGTTATATTTCTTACATATTGTTAAGGATCAGAGCATATATCATATTCAGGCAGATATAATGTGAAAGATGGGGAAGGTAATTTTAAAACTGTTGTTATAAAGATTAATTATTTCTTCAACTGCCTCTTACGAGGCATCTCATTGACATCTGACGTCACTCTAACTCTGCTAGTTCTTATGCTAAAATATTCGTTTGACAGGTATTGATTAGGTTTTTAAAAGTTCTGTAAGATGGTGCCCTCTTCCGAATTATTTTACAAATAAAAAATCAAAAAAACCACATTTTAAACTAAACAAAGAAAGAACCTAGTTGTCAGCCAGCTCTCAGCTGAAAAAGACATTCTGATTGCCTGGAAAGAACAAAGAAACCGCCTGATCAAAGAAAATAAAGAAAAACGCTGAGATTTTCATTTCGAATGCAATTTAAGTATTAAAAAAATATAATTTGAGAAATTAAACTAGTTTTTTAAAAAATATACCAAAAAACAAAATTATTTTCGAAAAATATTGAAGATTTTAGTAAAAATATTTAAGATATAGCAAAAAGAAATCTTTACTTTTCAATAACGTAAAATTAAAAAAAAGCGTTTGCGTCAGCACTTTTTTGTTTAGACATTCGCTTTATATTTGCCGAAATTGAATATATTTTATAATAAATAAATAGCAGTTTATTTTTGAAAGAACTTTTGTTCTCTTTCATAACCTGAAAAATTAGTAATATACTTTTTATAAACGTATCTGAGTTGAATTTAATATTATAGGCGAATATGTTTTAACAATAGGCTTTGTCTTCAGTTTGTGAGTTGGCCAATTAAAAGATTTGATTTTTATTTCATACAACCAATAATATAATTAGCGGTTTAAGGGTTAATTTATTAAATGTACTATTAGCTTTAATAAAGTAAAGAATAAATGAATATTTGAAATGTGTTATTAGCTGTCAAATATCAATTTAATATGCTCAATGTCATATTCATTTGAAAATATTAAATAATATATTTTTCTTTTACTCATGTACTTTAAGATGTATTTTTAAGATAAGAATGTGTTACAATATTAATTTATTACAAGCTAAGAAAAAAAAGAAGAGAAATATGAAATAGTTTGGAATTATTTCTAAAGAAATCTATGGTGCTTTATTAGCTATATATGACTCATAAATGATAATTAAATTTATAAATATTAAAATAAAAGATTTATTATATAATCAGTTATAATTAAAATCAAATTAAATACCCTTTTTAATTATTGAAATAAAAATTATTTAACATTAGTGCATGTATGTGTTGCGCTGAGGGATTTGATTAATTAAATAGCTATGTTACAAATTATTAACTTGAAATAAATTGAAATACTGCCAAATCTCTAGCACTCATTATAATACTTATCTGACAGCCAATCAAATGTCATGGATAGCTGTCCAAATGACATCCAAACCTTAAACACACAACAAAGATTTTACGAGAAAAGGGCAGCCATCCCTTTCTCCACTTCTCTCACCATATATCTAAGCCAGTCACAAGTATTTAGGTCCGAAAGCTTGAATCTTTAAATATCTTCACCATCAACTCACTGAGTCCAAATCATAAACGTACAACATGAAATCCTATGATTTATTACATAGTAGTTATTAGAATACATAACAAGCAATAAAGTATGTAAATAATATTTTAATTTGCGAAGCACAGATAGTTGAAAATTGAAATAAATTGAGATACTGCCAAATCTTTAGCACTCGTTATAATACTTATCTGACAGCCAATCAGATGGCATGGATAAGATGTGATATGTTGGACTATTTCCATCATTTATGAGTGAATGTTAAATGTATCAAAAATTTTAAACTTTATTTAAACTTTCCAAATACATCAACTTGTTAGTAATAACACACAAATAGACAATACAGGTTATTACTAACAAGTTGATGTATTTGGAAAGTTTAAATAAAGTTTAAAATTTTCAATACATTTAACATTCACTCATAAATGATGGAAATAGTCCAACATATCACATCTTATAATATACCATCATTACAAACCTTCAGACATATAGATGACATGGATAGCTGTCAATTTATTTCAATTTTCATCTATCTGCACTTCACAAATTAAAATAAATTATTAACTTTGAAAAGTTGTAAAGTTATTTAAAATATATGAAACTACTTATGATCCCATTGTACTTATGTTATGGCTCAATTTACCTGCCAGTTATGGATTTGTCCAGATTCAATATTGTCATGAATGAATTCAAAACTCATCACTACAAACCAATGGATGTATATTTTAGTAAAATATAGCCATTGATAGATATAGGGTAATATGTAAGGATTCTTAGTGAACCTGATTGTTCTCATTAAGAAAGAGGACCTGGTTATAAATTGGAGCCCATTTAAAGGTAAAATCAAACCGCAACAAATAACTGACAGAGATGAACAGCAATATGCACATTGTTTTCAATGTTGTAAAGCAGAGAAACATGTTCAATGTGAGGTAAGTACACATTGAACCTAGAAATTGCTAGATTCTAGACTGGCATGAGGCAAACTGTCATGGTATATCTTGAGGTATCACTATACTTGTACATGAGACAAGCTACCTGATGCAGTTGGAAGTATTAGGCATACATAGAAGGGCTCCTAAAGTCTTTTGTTTTAATACTTGCACCACAACAAAACATTATATCTAGACAACAGCATTAGGCAAATGGTATATGTTAATACATTTTCAAAAAATTAGTTAACAAACTTACCATTGTAAATTCAAAATGTATGCATCTAGGTGCTATTATAAGAAAAGTTAATAAAAACCGTGTATTTACTTAATCTTAGCACTTTTGATGTTTATATATGGTCTCATAAATACAGAATTATTATTAGCTTTTCTTACAATAATGCATAAGCACATACATTTTGAAGTTATATATTTTTGTATATAAGCTGATTTAATAAAATACTAACCATACATCTGCGAAGTCCATATTTATTCTGAGTTTATAAAACACAACAGTCTAGACATAGATAATCAACATACATTGTGGTAAGAATTTACTTCTAATTAATATCAAAAGAATAAAATTATGCTTTATTGTTACCATTGTATGAGTTGCCCATAGTTAGTAAAAAAAAACTAAGAGCACCATAATATATAAAAACTGGTTTCAGCTCTTAATAATTATGCAAGAAATTGACATATTGAAAACATTTATATGTATTTTAAGTTTGGTGGATAGATTGATAGTATAACAGAGAGGTAAATGATAGGTTCTGGAAGAATAATGCATTAGATCTTGAAGGTACAGGTGCACTGGTTTAAGTTCCAACAAAATCAATAAGCTTGAAACAAGTCTGGGGATATTGGATAGGACAGCACAAGATAGGGATTTGATAAACAATATCATCTTGCATGCATTATTATTGATTAAAATTTACAGTGAATGGCATACAAAATGGTAAAAAATATGCTGAAATAAATTTGCATAGAAATTATTATAATACACCTCAGGAAATGAATAGATATTTGTAGTAAGCTAAAATGGAATATGGTATAATTACACTATGTTTAGGAAACTCTTTTTTTGTGTGTGTATAATCTAAAAATAGCTTCATATAATGGGTATATCAGATATACGCATGAATATAACTTGTTGAAAAAGAAAAAGTAAGAATTTGAGTGAAGAAGAACTTAAGAAAAGGAAAGAAGAAGCAGAGGAAGGTCGTCATTTATTATCATTCATGATAGTCACCCAAAACCATAATGATACATTTTAGGAATGATTGAATTTAAATTTAACCACTATCATTTTCTATGCCTGTATAGAACCTGATGTCATCTATTAAAATCAAATATCCAATTAAACAAATGATAAATTAATATTTCTTTCTAAGGCATTCCTTTCTCCAGTCATAGTTAAGACTTACACTAATCATTACAAAAACAATAACAAATAGTCTAAAAAATAGTATAAATTAGTTAGATTTACTTTTTTGAAAAACATCAATTTCAGGCTAAGACAATAATATTTATTGGTACAATCAACAGAATTACAATTGTCTATTATTTTTGAATTTTGAAATTAAAAATAGAAAGTTTCAGAACTACAAACAAATTAATTAATGATAAACATAAAGCAGGCACAAACATTGATAAAAATATTTATTTAAAAAAATGTATATAATTCAAATACACTAAGAAAGTATCATATAACTTTATGTTATTACATTCAACATTTCCATTAATTATTTTACTTTAAACTATCTATGAATGTATTCTGGAATAGTTACAGAGCCCTAAAAATAGGCCAATAGCTATCAAATCTTCTAAAAGTGAAAATAATGCAATGTTATAGTGTTCATTAATTATTCTTCATCACAATAAAAGATTAAATACTTAAAAAAATTAAACATTTGTCATTATTATTGCTACTACTATAGTTACTTATATAAACATATTGTAGTTAAATAACACACACACACACACACACACACACACATATATATATATATATATATATATATATATATATATATATATATATCCATAAGTATCAGCCTAACATGGTTTTGTTTTAACTCTTGGCCTGGGGCAGTTGGCTTTCATTAATTACTGTTCTAGTAAAGTACTTTCTAATTAAGTAATTATAAGTGGCTAATTCCACCCATTAAATATTTCCATCTAAAACAACCATTGCAAATATCATAGTACTCTATATTGTGCCTAGTAAAATTTGAGATAAGTTTTAGTATGTGGTAAAATATGAGTCAATATTTTTATATTTGACTTTTGGATGGTAAATATGTTAAATTATGCATATTGAACTATGATGTTATGACAATGATAATATTGATCTAAAATTGTTTGTTATTAATTGTATTGTAAGATTGTAAATTGATTTTATTCACTTTAAAATTGCAAATAAATATATGGTTAATAAAGCATAGTTTGGATAAAATTATTACATGTTGTAATTATATGTTTCTTTTTGTTACTGCATTCACAATAGTAAATTATAAACAATACAAATAAATTTAATATTTCAAATACATTTGTTTATTTTCTTTGTATGATATTATACTAAGGAAATATGTATGAAAAATATATTTCCATGTGTAATATATTGAAAATGTGGCTGAAGATTGTTTATTTCTTGTTGAAATAAAACTTGTATTGGTATTGTGAAATGAACACTGTTGTTTTTTTTAAATGTCATAGCATCAGCTGGGATGCGAACCCGCAACCCGGGCAACTGCCTGCAAGTGCAAAGCAGTCATGCTGACCTCTCGACCACCAATGCAAGACATGAACATTGTTGTTGTATGTAATAATTCTAAAATACTTATTTTTATTTGTTCTATAATACAATTTTTATTAAAGGAACACTGCCAGACATTACTTAAAGAGTGAATAGAGAATTGCTATAGTTACCCTGATATTAATGAAAAATATTATAGATAGAACTGAATAGTTTAAACTCATTTATGCTTTTGTTTTGGCTTTAAATGGAAGCACTTTTACATTTCTTTATATGATTTTCTTTTTATTTCCTTTAAAGTATATAGTTAACTAAGCAAAATCAAAGGATAAAAAACATCATCTGTCCATGAACAGAAAATTTTATGGAAAAACAATTTATTAAGAAAAAAATTATCAAAATTACTTTATTACATTATAAACCATCAGAATATTTTTATTTTTTAAAATAAATATTACTCATATTTTAAAGATGAAATACAAATGTCAAAAGGTATACAAGGATTTTGTTTATGGATCTGCATAATTTTATTAGATTGATCAATTTTATTTAAGATATAAATCAGTTTAATTTCCCACCATATCATCCTAGGTAAAACTAGTATCTATTCATTTGTTATATTTTGAAATAATATTTGTTCTATAAAAGAATATCTCTTCATATCATTGTGAATATAAACTAGTACTTACGTGTGTAACATCATGTAAATCAAATAATTACTATTTTAAAGAATAATTTGAATAAGTATATATAAAATACCAGAATCAATGAAATGTATGTTGGATTTAAAATGTTTTTATGACTATATTTCTCTGGAACAAGAACATACTATTGGTTTAACAGTTTGAAGTACACATCACAACTGTGATGCCATTCTGAAAATACAGTGTTTAAAGACTCTGATTCAGAACATTTGTTTATGTTTATCTATCTATCTATCTATCTATCTATCTATCTATCTATCTATCTATCTATCTATCTATCTATCTATCTATCTATCTATCTATCTATCTATCTATCTATCTATCTATCTATCTATCTATCTATCTATCTATCTATCTATCTATCTATCTACCTATCTATCTATCTGTCTATCCATCCATCCATCCATCCATCAATCTATCTATCTATCTATCTATCTATCTATCTATCTATCTATCTATCTATCTATCTATCTATCAATCTATCTACCTATCTATCTAACTATCTATCTATCTATCACTAGATGGAGCTTATCAATAGCTCTAATCAAGTTTTTATTTTAAAAGTACCGAAAAAGAAAAAATTCAAAATCTTTATCAGGGTCACTATCTCCAGACCAATTGGTTTTGAGCTTGTAACTCACCTCAGTGGAGTGCTGGGACTCTAGAAACTAGATCTGAAATACAAACTCAAAAATCAGCACTTATAAAACACATTTCTATCAATTTGAAAGCATGAATTTATCAGACATGTAAATGTCTTCAAATCCAGCCTTACAAACCAGATAGAGATATGGGTCTGAATTCAGCTCAGTTTCACCATATATTAATAACCTCTACAATATATAGCATTGCAAAAGCCTTCAAAGGTACACTTATAATAATTAAAACAAGTCATAAATTTTATAACTTGCTTTTACTATATAGTGAAACTGAACTGAATTTAGATCCATATAGCTATCTGGTTTGTAAGTCTGGATTTGAAGACATTTATGGGTCTGATAAATTCATGCTTTCAAATTGATAGAAACCTGTTTTATAAGGGCTGACTTTTGAGTTAGTATTTTAGATCTAGTTTCTAGAGTCCCAGCGCTCCACTGAGGTGAGCCACAAGCTCAAAACCAATGGGTCTGTAGATACGGACCCCAATAGAGATTTTAATTTTTTTCTGTTTTGGTACTTATAAAATAAAAGCTTGGTTAGAGCTATTGATAAACTCCATCTAGTGATCATGAGATGCAAGCTTAAAAGTAAGTTATAAAATTTATGACTTGTTTTAATTATATATATATATATATACATATTATACTCTGCCGATAGCAGGAGGATCCCTAGAAGATATGTCAAGTCCCTACATTATCATATGCTATGAATTTATCTAGGTACCATTTGATATTCTTACCATTTTCTCAACTATATTTAGTCAATATTAACAAGTGTGAGATTCACCTATCCTACTAACAAGATTACATATCCTTTTTACATTAAATAAACACTAAAGTATTTATCCAATGGCATAAGAATACCTAGACACTCCTCCGTATTCAGTATCTAAATACTCTCATGACTAACGGTAATGCTTAAATTATTAAAATAAAATATCTATAATGATGGGATTTAATTAATCTACTCAATAAATTGTATTATTATTTTATTGCATGGTAATATTTTATTATTATTACTTTTATAACACTCATTAAGAATAACCTTAATAACAATAGTAGTCTAAGGAGAGCTTAGGATTATCATTGATTTTAATTAACTATTTATACCACCTATAAAATATCAGTATGACATTTTAAAGGTCCCTCATAACATTTTTCTATAATTACAACTATATCACTATTTTATTTTATGGTCTCCATTATTGAATAATAAATCGCTATTTTTTTATTTAAACTGTAATCAACATGTCGAACTTTAAATAAAAACTTATTCCTAAAATGATTTCTTAACAATAAATATACTTTATGACATTTGCAATGTATTAAAGCGATGAATGGTGTGATCAGAGCAGTTTGTAATAATTTAATATTCAATTGGAATTGGCGATAATTTAATATTTAATTTAATAAATATTTACCTAGATAATTATAATAGTAATAATAACAAGTCAGATGGCACATGACTTATATATAGCTTGCACTTACAAATATGTAAAATTAAGAGCGTGCTAATAGCTCTAAACAAGCTTTTTTATTTATTTATGATAAATGCTACTACAAGAGAAGACATTCAAATCATTTTTATCTTGGATTGTCCCCATCCCCAGACCGGTTTTGACCTATGGGTCTCTTCAGTGAGGAGTTGGGACATTAGATTTAAAAAACCAACTCAAGCAAAGCATTTATCTAAAAGTTAATTGTTAGGAGAAGATCTGAAACTTTTAGACATCTACATGTCTTTAAAGTCAGCTCTCCAACTGAAAAAATCATATGGGCCTGAACTTAATTCAGATAATCCATATATTAGTAGGCTTAGCCATTTAATTTAGCCAAAGCCACAACATCAAAATAATAATAGTAATAATAACAAGTCAGATGGCACATGACTTATATATAGCTTGCACTTACAAATATGTAAAATTAAAAGTACAATATATTGCACTGGATCAATAATTCTTCCAACTTTCAAATCATATTTTTGGTTAATATGCATATGACAATTAATATTCTGATGATAATATAGTGATGATGATTCCCCACAAAAGAAATGCAACTTTAGAAACTTAGTATAACTTTAAAACATTAATTTTAATAACATCTTATGTACAAAGTTTAATAAAGCAATAGAATTAATAATTAAATGAACATAAAACAACGAAACATTTATACAACAATATAATAAGATACTTAAAAGAATTAAACATTTACACTCATCTTACTTGCAATGAGCTATTCGAAACAAAATTTCTTGATAATGCAATCAAATATTATGCGATATTGAATTTTGTTACTTGAATTATCAAATAACTTGTATCTTAAACAAGCAATACCTTTTTTAACAATCATCTCTTTTTCATTAACTATACTTCATAGCTTATAATGAAAACAAGAAAATTAAAAAAAATCCATGGATTTATATTTTAGTCTTAAGTAAAATAATTTTATTATTACTAATTACATTTTATCTATGTTTATTTTATATTAGCCATTTAATCTCTCCCTTTACCTTATTTAATTTTTTTATGGGTTTATCATTCAACGATATCATAAAACTACAATAAATACCTTCTGACCTTCATCATATCCAATCTGAATATTTATCTCTTCCTCCACTAATCTTTATTTACCATTCACAATATTTACTAAATGTATATAAGCCACTCTCTAGTGCTATCTGCATCAAATGAAAAAATATTTATCCCAATCTTATCTAATAATTTAAGTCATACGTTTCGATTTCAAATTTCTATTTGTCTTATGCCTGTATTATAAATACTACTCATGAAGACATAAATTAAAATTTTAACTATATTTTATTGCTATTACAGGATTAATAATTGAATATCAGATCAAATTTTAAATATCATTATTTGTTGTTTAATATTATACTGGAATACAGATACCTTCTTTTAATATCTTTCTTTACTATTTTTGTGTGTGTAATTTACTACTCATAACAAATAGATCTTTATCTTAATAGCTACAAAGATACCACATGTAAGATGGATGGATGAAATAAGGAAAATTTGTAAGTGATGTGGAGATGAAGGGCTAGAAATCAGAGAAATGGATTGAACTTGATAGACCTTTATCCTGCTATGGATGATAATCATGATAATATTTGATTAAATAAATCATAATACAAAAATTTGTTTGATAATATTTGTACCTCTAAATAAATATACACTGTTTTTTAAATATGCGCATTTGTGGTTAGATTATCACCATCCTTCTGGTAGTCACACCAAAGAAGAATATAATGATAACAGTTTGAAATTCTCATTGTTATTAGAATGCCTCCAATGATCTCCATTATTGCAAAATGCTGATAATACAAAACCTCATTAATACTAATACTCTAGCTTAATATTAAACTTTATTTCCAACAGAGTTTAAACTCATTGAAACATGAGTCTTGACTATCATCAGTTGTGAATACAAAAATAATATTCAAATTTTACATACTTATACTAAATGGATAACTCAAATTTAGGGTGGAACAATGAATTAAGACTTAATATCTTTTTAATTTAACAAATCAAATGCTTTGATGAAAATATTTAAATAAATTGCATAACCAAGAATAGAGAGAATATATATCAGCTGCTACTTATTCAATGTGATGATGGGATGGTTTGATCACATCAGTTTCATCTATGTCTAGTTTTAAAAGATACTTGAAGATTTTAAATTTAACAGAAACTAGATGCTATTTGTTATTTAGTTTAATTTTTAATTATTATTAATTATTTGAAAATCATGTATATAACTTCATGTAACAATTATTGTTTTTTATATATGATTATTTTAATAAGGGTAAGTTATAACAATTACTCAACTTTTAATAATCAAAAAAGTAAGTCATATATAACGTGACAGTACATTTAATAAGCTTGTAATTACAAAAATGCAATACAGAGAGTATACCAATAGCTCAAACAAGCTCTTAATTAATAAGTGTGGTATGAGAAAATATTTAAAATCTCTAGCCAGAACACTCTCATTTCCAGACGAACTGGTTTTGAGCTTATGGCTCAAGTCAGTGGAGAGCTAGAATATTCGGTCACTAGACCAATTGGAAAATATTTCTGTTTATTTAAAATAAATATCTTTTTAATAAGTATTGATAAATATAAATATTTTTATAAATAAACATTTTCAGGTTAATAGATATGATTATCATTAACAACATTTAAAAAAGTTAATACTTACAGCAGGTTATAAAAATATTATTAGAAAAAAAATGCATATTCTGTTTAACTTCATATTATTGTGCAACATATCTTGACTAATATAAATGCAAAGTAATTGTATTATATCCAGACAACAGTTAGTATTGATATACCATTTTTAAGTGTATATAAATAATGTATTGACTTTTGGAGGAAATCAAAAGTTTAGGAAAAAATTATGAGTGAGAAACTTTTACTAGTGTAATTTTTTTTTACTAAGGTTTACAGCCTTGTTAAAACTATTACTGAAATAATAGTGAGCGTTTAATAAAATTTATAATTACAACTTTAAATTATCAATCAAACTGTAAATTAGAGTTCATGCATAACATCAAAGTATAAACAAAATAAATATCACCATAAAGATTATTTAAAAACTAATGGACTTTACTAAAGTATAAAGCAAATAAATTCAAAATTTAAATAGAAATAATATTATTTGAATCTAACCAATATTAATAGCAAATAATTTTCTAAATTTATTTAAAAAATATACAGAAATGGCTTCATGAAGAGATTTTCAACAGTGATAACTGTATAAAGGTTCATAGACTTGGGTTCAAAAATAAGTGTGCTTTTGAAACATCGTCCTTGAAATTATTTTTGATTATGCTAGCTTTCTGGTTGAAGTCTTCATTTGTTTTCATTGTTTCTTTTTGATATATAATTTCAGAGTTACATTTTTTCTTAGACTTCAAACCTGTACAAGTCACTTCTGAGCATTCCCTGTAGAGATCCTATAGACCAATTATTCGACCCAGATTGATTACAATACTAAAAAAAGATATAAAATTTAATAGTCTAAATATAACAGCTACATGTCAAGTTGAAAAAATATAGATTCTTAAACTGGTCAGAAATGCTGGATTAGGGGTTTCATTTGTTTATCTTTGTATATGTTTCAGTTTATTACAGGTATTTCAAAATGCTAGTAAAGAAATAGCATTGACTTTAATGTAGAGCATCAAATTTTTCTAAGATCATGGCAACTATATGCTAAATTGCATAGCGAATCATTTTTTGCCACTAACTTCACACATGATTATGACAAGCATAGATTAAATATGCAATGTCTTATAACTAAATTTCCCACTGTGATCATTTGTATATTTTTAACAAGTTGAAAGTAAAAACATCTTTATAGAAATTATGATGTAACTTTCAATAAATATTTTCTCCTTTAATGATATTGTGTTTCTCATTATCCTAATAAGCCCCTTTGTCTGATTCAGGCTTTTTTATTATATAATTATAATATAACATTATTTAGCATTGTTTAAATTTTAAAAACATTTAAAATCAAGTTAAGTTGGTTGCTATTTATGTTCTTTTCTATCAATTTGTCAATACAATTGTTACTGTACCGGTCAAATCATGTTTGTCCATCTAACATGAGCTGTAACTCACAAAATGTACTTCAAACCCAGTCAAGCCTGAGATTTAGTTCAGGGACCAGCCTGAATTCGAACCCACTCTTTAAGCCCCAGATCTAACACCTAATGAATAACATAATAGTGATGGCACATGAGAATTCGTTTTAATCTGACCCACTAGCAAAACAGAGAAGACAATGAGACACCATTAACTATGACTAAACTAAAATATATATAAGCATGGCTGTACTTTTGGAAGTGGAGAAAAGAGGAATTCAAACTACTCAGACAAGTTGGATAATAAAAATTAGTTTAATATAATGACAAATTACATACATACATTTAAAAATTAATTGCGTACATTAGTATGTGTGTGAATGAGCAAGCGGTAGATGATTACATAGTGTCATTCATGCTATTATTTCATATATGCTCTTCATTAGCTAAATAATATATTATAAATAAGCACACATCTTTGGTGGGTCCAATATTAAGATGCCAATCAATTATTAGAAAGAATTACATAATATAGCTATTAATGCTTTGGATTATGGTTCTGAAACATGGTGACTAACATTATTTAGGGGAGCATTCCAAGATTCATTACAGATATAATATAAACCATTTTCATGCCATTACGGTTGCGAAAACACATAAAATACATTTGTAAAACATATCTGATTATATGATAAAAATACTTAATGAAAATTCTGTTAATTAGTGCTGGTAAGAAGAACACTTTACTTTTCCCCAAGGCATATAGATACTCTTAAATACAGAAATATGTTATGATGGTGGGATTGTATAAGATTAAAATAAATTTAATTAATAAAACTAGTAATAGTTGGTATTTATATATATTTCAAGCAGAGTGCAATTTTAATATTATTACAGCACTAAAATTAGGTCATAAGCAAAAGAAATAACAATAATAATATGAAGTTTGGGTGGTACTGACATAATAGCCAAAAAATAACTAAGAGGAAACAGTCATGCTTCTGGACAAGAATGAAGTGGATAGGCATGCTATGGTCATCACCTACATGCAGGCCTTTTTGTACGAAGGAAGTGGATAGGCATAGCATGTGCCAGACTTAGGGATCACTGCCAGAGGCCCTTTTATATGAAGGCAGTGGATAGGCATAGCGTGTGCCAGACTTAGGAATCACCACCAGAGGCCTTTTTATATGACATTAATGGTCCTGGGTAGTTTCAACTATCCTCAGGACAAGGCTTGAGAAGAAAATCTATGTGTTTAAACTTGTTGCAACCCTCAGATTAGAAGACTAGAAGCAAGTAATATATATAAACATGAAGATAGGGCCAAATGTCAGTAATGCAGTATGGGTAAATGTCACTAACAACATGAAATATAATTTACTGCTTTAAAATAAATTACCCTAGTTTGAATACTATAATTTAGACAAATAATATGCTATACCTCTAGAATATATATAGAGAGAAGATTTCATTTAATAAAATATACATGATTTTATTTAGTAAAAGAAACATTAAGATTTAATAAAATATACATTAAGATTAGACCCCCTTCTTTTCTGCTATATAAAATAAATAAATCCCACCTTCGATGATTTTATAATAACTGGAATATTTAAGTACTGTATTTGATATTTTAAGAGTAAATAAAAAAAACTAGCAGTTATATATAGAAAACAATTAAGTCACCCTTTCAGAAATGAATAACATTTATAAAATAGATAAGATTTCAAAGCATTAATTAGCTTGAGTTCTGGATTCACCCTGAGTAAAAAATCCAGAGTTAAACAAATATATATCTATATATATAAAATACATATTTTGCGGGTTCATCCGTGTTAAAAACTTTTAATATTAATATACTGACATTTTGACTTGGTCACACAAGCCATCCACAGAGTTATAAAAGGTAGAAAGATGGTTGTAGAGGCGCTACAATCATTGATTTGAATGAAATGTTAAAATTCCACCAATAGCAAAAAATGTTAAATTTAGGAATGTTTTTTAAAAAAATCTTTCCAAATAGGAGGAAGTTTACATGTATCATTTCGCTTATTGATACAATCTGGCCTTTTAAGTATCTCAATGGCTTCTCTAATTTTGCATTGATAGAGATTATCACATCTGGATATGATCCTGGTACTAGAAAAATCAATTTTATGACCTGAATCTATAGTATGGAATGAGAGTGCTGATGATGATGAGTGTTGTTTAACTGAATTAGCATGCTCATCTCTCCTAACACTGATGTGATGATTACTCATACCTATGTAAGAAGCTTTACAATTTTTACATGAGATTTGATAGACACCATGAGATTCAAGAGGGATTGAATCCTTAGGCTTGGTTATTATATTGCTGATCTTTTGATGAGCAGAAAATGCTGTATCTATATTATAGCATTTTAATATATGTCCGATACTGTCTGTAGTTCCTTTTACATATGGAACACAAATCCTAATAGCTGATTTATCATCTTTTTGTTTCCTATTTTGTCTATTTTGGGCTTGAAATAAGGCTTTTTTTTATAAATTTGTAATTATAACTATTTGCTAATAAAACACTATTAATATGATTTATTTCTTCTTTCAGATGTGTCTCATCTGAAAGGTTAATTGCTCTATTTAAAAGAATTTTGGCTACAGGAACTATCTGAGTTGGGTGATGATGAGAATGGAAATGCAAATATCAGTCTGTGTGTGTATCCTTTCTGTAAATAGAAAAAGATAAACTATTTGGTGTTCTGGTGACTAGAACATCAAGAAAAGGTAGTTTTCCATCAGACTCTGTCTCCATTGTAAATTTAATATGAGGATGCATAATGTAAGAAAAAATTATCTAATTTATTTTTTCCATGTTGCCATATGACAAAAGTGTCATCTATGTATCTGAGCCAAATGAGAGGTTTTAAAGATGATGATTCTAAAGCACAAGTTTCTATATATTCCATGAATAAATCAGCTATTACTCCTGAGATAGGTGAGCCCATAGGAGTACCAAAAACTTGTCTGTAATGCTGTCCATTGTATACAAAATATGTATTTAAGAGACAATGTTTAATTAAAACAATAATATGGTCTGGTAAATTGCAATGTTGTGAGATTATATTTAAAGCTTCATCAATTGGAATATTTGTAAACAAAGACATGACATCAAAACTGACCAGAATGTCATATGCATTAATTTTTAAACTTTTTAAAACAGAAATAAAATGAAGAGAGTTTTTAATATATGATTTAATAGATGGGATTGTAGGTTTAATGAAATCTGATAAGTATCTGGCTAAAATATGAGTTGGAGAACCTATATATATATATATATATATATATATATATATATATATATATATATATATATATATATATATATATATATATATATATATATATATATATATATATATATATATATATATATATATATATATTAAAACATAAATAAAATATTGGCTTGTAAAACAATCTGGCAAGTGTATTAATTAACAATACATTATATTTTAAGGGAACATTAATAAACTTAATTCATGATGGCTTACTTAAAAGAAAGAAAAGATTTTAGAAATTCAACTCATCAGATTGCTTGAGATTGGAACATTAATAATAAAAACACATATATAAAATCAAGTATAAATAAATGACTGCACCAAAATTAAGGAAAGTTAAGAGCATATATGAGAAAATTAAATTTGTAGAAATTATTTAGTAGCAAATTACATATTAAAACAAAAACAAAGTTAAGTAATACATTAGAAGAAATCTTGATAGATGAGTTAAGCTAGATTTAGTTTACGGTGATGGCTTGAAAAGTTACCTTGCAATTTTAAGAGTCCAGATTTTAAAGTCTGCTCATGCATGGCAATTGTTTCTTAAATAACAGCAAGCTTTCATTAAGCATTCCACAATTCTCCAGTCGGGCTTCTACTTCATTCTATGGGAACATGATTTTATGGGAGCAGCAGATGATGACCCAACAGGGCTGAGAAGGGTGGTGAATTTACTACTACATCATTATAAGTTTTACACCAACGTGTAGTATGTTAACCATACAGTTCTCTCAAATAGCTAATCTCATCTATTGGTGATTTAAAATAGCACCATTTTATACCCTGCTCAAGTATTTCTGGAATGCTTTTAATTACTTAGTTCATTGTTTTTGAAAGATGCAATTGTTGGATAATGTCCAAAAATAAATTCAAATCTATTTCCAGATTAGAAATAGATTTGACAAAATGTTTATAACAAAAGAAAATCTTTAATCTTAATCCTCATTTCAAGTAAAAACTTTAATTAAAAATACCTTCCCCAAATTAAAACAATAGTGCTTCCAACCCTTTAATTATTTTTGAGCAATTAACAGTTCATCTTTCATATTGAATTTTATAAAATATACATTTTAATAAAAAAAAGTACTTTAAAAGAAAAAGTTTAAAATGACGTATAATAAAATATTTACAAAAACATCAATATTTTGTTAGTATTTTGCTCCTATATATATATATCTGAGCTGCACCTATAATACTTTAATAAAAAAACTAATAATTAATAAAAAAGAATTAATAATAATTTTTAAAAAAAATTGTTAGTGAACGTTAAAATTTTATAACTTAGGAGCGCATCTCGAATATATACATAAAATATATATATACGACAAAAGGAGCAGGATGGGATATAGGGTTTAAACACAGGTTAGTAAGTGGAAAACATGAAGCTCAATCTTAAGCTAAGATTGACTGCTTCATTATAAATTTAAAAAATTTCATATAAATCCATCTACACAATTGAAAATTATATTATAATCTATTTTTATTTTTACAATATTTGAAACCCATTTTTTATTTTAAACCAGTGCAATTAATCATCTTCTTTATGTTATTCCAATATTTTATACATAATTCTAGCTATTATTTCTTTTATTACAAGTTGTTATTTAAGTTTTGATCATAACATCAGAGGATAATAAAACAACTTTTCATTTTCTCTGTTTTTTTTCTTTTTTAGTTACTACACTTATTTATTGAACTATATTTTATATTTAATTAAAAGCAAAAGGAATAACAGATTTTATTTAGTTATTTTGATGACTATCCATTATGGTCTTGATATGTAAAGTTTATTTTACTCTTTTTGGTCTTTTTCAAATTTATATTTTTACTGTTAGTGGGAAGCTTAAATTTTCTGATATTTAAATTAAATATGCACAAAATATATTACATATGCATGTTTGAATTGATAATTGGCTGAAACATGTCGTGTAATTAATATGAAAATTTATTTATATAATTACAAGTAGTAATTTATTCTTTTATAAAAATACTATCTTCACCAATAGAAGCCTCTGAACAAAAAGTTAAAGCTAAGTTTTAAGATAACTACATAAACTAATATGTGGACCATAAATACATTTACTTGTATAATTCACCATTTGGCATCTTACAAAGTTGTCTTTTAACATTTTCAGCTAAGATTTTTTTTGGTTAATTCTAACTTTATTTTGCATTTTATTTTCTTCCATAATTTTCTAAATAAAGCATTTAATATTTCTTTTTTTTTTAAATTTTGTCTGAAATAATATTTATAATGCAAATGATGTCTACATTTTTTTTTGGAAGATTTTTAATTTTATCATTTTTTAGTAAGTGTATTGCATTCATTCATGTCACATATTCAATATAATGAAAACATTTGCATAGTATTTCTTCTATATTTTTTTTCTTCTGTAAACTGATTTTAATAAAAATAAATATTTTTTTTTAGAAATGATAGTAGAAATATCTATTAAAATGTGTTCAATCAAGTGTAAAGTGATGTACTATTTTGACATATATAATCGTTTAAAAAATAAATAAATATAACATTCATTGTCAAGTAGTTAAATATGATATATTTGTATTATTAAAAGAATATACCAATGATATAAGAAGTTCATTTAAAGTTTGTGTTTAGTTCTAAACATTGCGGTCCTAGAAAAAAATGTGTTAATGAAATACAGCTGTGGGAAAATTCCATTGATAATAAAACATTTTAACAATTGGTCATACAATCCCTGGAGAGTTTGGTGCAGTTGGTACAGCATCTGATTTGGGAATGGAAAGTCCCAGTGTTGATTCTGCTATTCACAGTTTAGACTCTTAAACTTCTTATAAACTCCTAAACAATAAAGCCATGTGCATTTTTTTATTTGGTCATAGTATTATGTGCCTTATTATTTATAGTAGATATGGAATTTAATATTTCCTAAATTCATATTGTTATTGTTGCCTTGACAACAGTTTGAGATTGTTCATTATTATCTATATTGGGATTGTCCAAATGTTGATTTCTAATGGTTATATATGTATTATATAATGAGCATAAAAATCTTATCCCCAGACCAGTTTCTAGCTGTTGGCTGTTGTCAGTTAGGCACTAGGATATGCAGATATTAGATCTAAAAATACCAGGTCAAGCCCAGCATTTATCTAATAGTTAACTATTAAATAGAAAATCTGAAATTTTCAGACATCTATATGTCTTCAAATCGAGATATCTAACTTAAATAGCAATATGGGACTGAACTAAGTTCATATACACTATACATTAACGGATTTATCAATATACCATTGCCAAAGCCTCAAGAGCAAAACTATCATTGCAAGAAAATCAAGCCATACATCATGTGACTTAATTTAATAAGCTTGTACTATATAAATTGTTGATTGTTATTGATATTGGGATTGTCTAAGTGTTGATTGGCTTCTTATATATATATATATATATATATACTTTATATAAATATTCATATATATATATATATATATATATATATATATATGGATAGATAATGAAAATTTAATAAAGTGGAAAAGTCATTTAAATAATTTGCTTATATTATTTATATCATTTAATATATATTAAAAAAAAACATTTTCTGATCTTATTATTAAATTCATTTTTATGAGAGTGTTTACACAGATTATTGAAGGAATTATTCATAAATAAATTAATTAAGTAATTTGTTATTCATGATCTTTCTTGACTTAAAATGCTAATATTTGATGAATAATTTTTCATCTTCTTATCTTGCATATGAAGTCAAAACCATTTTACAGCCATCAGTTTTATTAACAGCATCATTAAAGATTGGCATTAAATTAATGATTTATAATTATTTTAATATAAATAAATTAAACGTGTATGCACATGCACACAATCACTCGTTTTCTCACATACACATGCGCGCACACAAATATATACATATATATTAACTTATTCAGTAGTAGAATAACAAACTCAGAGCTGAAAGGTTATGATCAAATTCTCATTAAAAAAAATCAGTTCAACCAGTTGAATGTTTAAACATCTTATTGCTTTCTAAATAATTACCGTACGATTGCTTTATATATAAATGATGTTGATGTGATGTGATGTACTGTGGCTTCTCTTTAAACGGAGTCAGAAATCTCTCAGCAATTATACCCAGAGAAACATGTTAGCCACTTTATTTTCCATTTCCCACTCTCCATACATTAGTATCATCTAGTGGAAAATCTTAGTAATCAATGGATGCAAAAAGGTTCATGCATAAATTGTCTCTCTAGTGCTTATTCAGCCAATATCTCCAGACTAGTTTCTAGCTTGCTGCTTTCATCAGTGAGGACTCTTGTATCTGAAAACACTGCACCTAGATTTTAGAATGGTGATCATGTGATATCTTGATGTTTCTACCCTTTACATATGTAAATGTGAAGATTTTCATGAATAAAAAATGTTTTAGTTGATGCAAAAATAGCATTACACTGATAATAATTTTAGAAAAAGCAAAAATGTATACACAAATTAATATAAAATACATATTTGGTGTTTATAATATATATATATATATATATATATATATATATAAATATATATATATATATATATATTATATTTGAAATAATAAATTTAACGGTTTACAAACTATTATAAGTAATCCTTAAATCTGCAGAAGTACTTTTGGTTAATTTCTTAAACCTGCCTCAACTGCCATTAAATTAAAAAAAAAACAAAAACAAAACAAAGCTGAAGCAAACGTCATCAATTCAAACCCCACAAATAGCTATTTTAATGTTAGCAACTTGTCTATTTATTAAATGCATTTTATTTCTATTTATAAAAATTGCCTCTTTAATTTTTCTTTAATTGTGGTTTCTCTCTTCATGAAAAATTTTCACATTTTCAAAATCAAATTTAAATTTATATTTACATGTTTTTTCATGATCAAAGAAAACTGAAGGAAACATTAAATCACCATTATTTTTACTTTTTACACACTTATATAACAATTCATGCTCCCTCAATCTCTTCTCAATACTGCACCTAGATATGATAGGATACAATCACAAAAAAATTGTTATATAACATTGCTTTTCTGCTTGATAGGTATGACATCCTTAGAATTATTGAGTAATTTATTAATATTGTTTGGAACGTAGAATGAAACATTAAACACATTCTTATATATATCCTTAAAAAATTTCACTTGCAGATTTGAAATAAATGGAATAGATATCCATTGTTTATATTACACACACACACACACACACACACATATATATATATATATATATATATATATATATATATATATATATATATATATATATATATATATATATATATATATATATATATATATATATTGCATATGTATGTTGATATGCCTTACAAAGTGTATAATTTTTAATTCTTCAATGTTTTTTGTTCAGAATTTATGGATTTTTGGTGCTATGCACCATAATTATAGTTCTTTTACTTCATTCTGTATGCTGTTTTATAAAGACTAATATACAGATACTATATAAAACATATAGAATAAAGTAAAACAGCTATGATTATGGTATCACAGCACTGAAAATGCATTAAGCTGAACAGGAAACCAAAAATATTAAAGAAAGACCAATTATACATGTCATAAATCACAAAGGATGAATAATTCAAAAAATGAAAAAAAAATAATTAGCCTCACTTTGAATTAGTTCTACTAATTATAAAAAGTAAGATATTTCTATTCATAGATTGAATGCAGATTTTTTTTTTTAGCTTAATTACTGAAATTTAGTGTTTGTTTTATTTTTTCTGTTTGCTAATAAAAATTTATTTTGCTTAAAGTATCTTAATTTCTAGACTTACTTTTATAATTATGAGTTTGGTGCATTAAAATTAATTAGTCAATGCATGATGTTTGGCACAAGCACCAAATTTGATACCTGGATCACAGATTAACCATTCTTGATTTAAGAAATAGGCATATGGACTATAGATTAGCCATTTTGATTTAAGGAAACCAAGCAAGCAAAGTATTGATTATTAGTATGTTATTGTTGTTATAATTAATATATATGGATGGAATGCTGACCAATAATAACAAGCAATATAATGAGTTTACAAGTTTTTAGTTCTGATGTTAAAACCAAAAAGTCTCATGTTTTATTTTCTCAGATATTTGATATTTCTTAACTAAACATCAGATAATTGTTTTGGAAGCACAACAAGTGTGTGAATGTAAGTGAAAATTCTCATTCTCAGTTATATATTATCAATCATGATAGACAAAAGTAAATTTTAATTTTCATATTCATAAAGATTGTAGAATTATCAGCAAAGATAACTGTTAATGACTGAAGGCAGAAATTACTAACAATACAGTTTATATTTCTAGACTGTCTTTCAGTGATAATTATTTATCTAAAATTATATATCCTTTTGAAGAAAAGAATGACTTAGTGAAATAAAGAAGAATGATTTAATATGATGCAGAACATTGTAGGCCTTTGTGAATTTTGAAGAAATGATATAGAGTCAATTGATTTAAAAAGTGAACACATACTATATTATATATCTATTGAAGTTTGAGATGAGTTGTAGTATGTGGTAAAATGTCAGTCATAATTTCTTTTTCTTGTTTGATTTTGATGGTGATTGGTTACCTTATGTAGTATTGACCTGTGTTGCTATGACAACAGTAATATTGATATAAATAAATTGTTTTTTATTAATTGTATTGTCCAAGATTGTGAATTGACTTTTATTTATTTTAAAACAGATTTGTGAATAATAATGCATATAGTTTGGATAAAGTTGTTGTTCTTTTATTATTATATGTATTTTTGTTGCTGCATTCACAATAAATTATAAACAATATAAGTAAATGTCTAATGTCTCAAATATATTTGTTATTTTATTTGTATGACATTAGACTGACATGATACATCTTGGAACTCTCTTATATTTTGGAAAGTATACATAAACATTATTTTTGTGTTACATAAGCATATGTGTTTGTTTTTAGTTTCTAATAAGTGGAGATTGATGTGCAATCACCTATTTAAATATGAAGTTAATGGCAATTGAAAAGCTATTTCTTAAAGCATAATTAGATTATATGCATATGTTTTAAGTGTATATTTGCCATATATATATATATATATACACTAATAAAACACAATTGCATATGTTTTAAGTGTATATTTGCCATATATATATATATATATACACTAATAAAACACAATTGCTTCTCTATAAAGCTGATTTAATATTTTAACCAGAGAGACTGGTTTTCATTAGAAAGCACAGTCTACTGGTTGAAATATTAAAGCAGCTTTATAGAGAAGTAAATGTTTGTTTTTATTAGTATTTTTGTTGTTTCTTGAGTTAGTTCATATATTTATTATTTTCATATATATATGATTTTAAATTATATCAATTTGTTAATAAATTTTGAATTAATTTAGAACAATAAATGTGCTTGCTTGTCATTCAATTTTGCAATGTAAATTTATTGGCTAATCATGTTTGGATGAGACAACATTCACTAATTGATTATACTATATATTTCATTAGAAACATTTATAACAATAATTTTAAAGAGAAGAAAATAGGATGTGTAAAAAATCTAATTACATATTTTTTTTTGTATTAAAATTATTGTTTGTTATTTGACCTGGTATAGATTTTAGACAACAATAAACTAACTGGTTACACTTTCTCAAATATTTAATAAGTAATTGGAAGTTTATTGTAATTATTTTGTTAGTAACAACTAAATAGATATAATAAAATAGAAATTATACATGAATTGATTTGATGATTGTTAAACATGCAAATATGATAATTATTGAAAATGAATTAAGGTAGTCACATTCAAATGTTCACATATATTATTTTATGTCAATATTGAGTAAAATAAATATTACATTAAGTTAATATACAGCCATAAAGATCATAATCTTATTCAGTTATAAAGCTTGTAATAGTAATATATTTTATTCTGATAACAAATTAGAGTGATTTGTTTTAATTATATTTAAAGTTCATTAGTGTGGATCGTAAATTTAGTTTAAATATTAAAGTTGACTATATTAAATCTAATCATCTTTCATATGCTTTGGCAATTATCATCTAAAGTTTTAATAACTTATGTTTAATAAACTGAAGAGTAATAGGATGTGATTTGTCAATTGTTGAAATAAACATCAAATAGAAATCTGTCATTTATTTTGTATATTATTAAGATTGGATATTGAAAATCTTAAGGTTATTTAATAAAATGATTTGGTTTTATAATATATCAAGTTGATGAAAATGGAAGATATGATAGATAGATTGATTTTATATTATTATTAAGTATTTAATCTTATTACAATTTACTTAATAAGAGTATGTTGATATTAGTGGAATAGCAAGGTTGAATTAGCAGTAATTTTATTTTGTTTAGTGTGCAATTAGAAATCAATTATTGAGTTATATATTTAGCTAGATATCATTGATATTATAAACTGATAGGGCATATTAAGATTATTGTTTTATCCATCTATGAATTATTTCATTTAAATATAAATAGAAATTATGTTTGACTTTTAGGTTCAAGTTTGTATTATTATAAACAGTCTTTTGATTTATAAGGAATAATAAAGGTTATCTGTCTAACTATCATCATTATTTTTATTCTATTATAAGTGGTTTCTGAAATAAAGAGTTTATAAAATAATGATATTTGGTTTTATTGCTTTGTCTTTGGCTTATTGCAAATAATACTTATTCTTTAGGGTAATTTGAAGTAATGTTTCAGTTGTTTTCTATCCATTCTAAATGCTATTGGAATTTATAAAGTTATAACAAAGGTAATTATCATTGTTTTATTAACTTCACTGTTAGATTGTTATTCATTGATTGATATTCATTTTACTTTACTTTATTATTTTTATTTTGTTATAAATGACACTAAAATTCATGGACACTATTAAATTATGATTGTTTGTCCTTAGTTTATTATTTTGTTACAAATAGTGATCAATAATTAGGCTGTGACTCAGGATACAACTTGGTCACATATTTATCCTATTACAATATATATATATTGTGACGACCACGTAAAGTCGTCGACACACATATATAGTTATTAATAAAATTAGAAAGTAATAAAGGTGAAATAAATTAGCTAATAAATTTTTTTAAAAAAAAAAAGAAGGGAAAGAAAGAAATTGAAATTCTAATGTCAAAATTACTGTGGATTTTGTAATAGTAAGAGAAGGGGAGGGGGGCTGCATAAATAAAGAAAGGCGTCTCTTTCTCTCGTGTAAGAAATGCTAGAAAGTTATTTTTTTTATTGTGGGAGAGGGGAAGTGGATGCATAAAAAAAAAATGCGTTTCTTCTCTCTTTTAAAAAAATATATTATAACAAATTAAAATAAATGTAAAACGTAAATGTGAAAGAAAAAAATTAATGAATTGTAAACTTTAAATAAAATAAATGTAATATGTGATATATAAAAAGAAACAATACGGCCGTAGGTGTGAAAGTCTGTTGGACAAATTAAATTCCACGGACAAAGAAATGTTATCAACGGAAGATCTTTGCCTGATCTGTTAAATTAATTGGGACTTACATTCCAGCCACTAATTAAATAAAGAAACATAATGATAAGAATTGGTTGGAAATCTAAGTCTTAATTAAAAAATTTTAAAAACAACGAACAAAGAAAGAGATTAAGAAAATGACAATTATTATCTGGCATTGCTAGTAGAGACTTTAGAGAAGCAACAGCTAAAAAGAAAATGGAAGAAGTGCGTGGCTAGTGGCGTTAAAGGGACGTAGGTTCAGATTCGAGCCATCTCATCACTGACTCCCAACGTAAGATCTTTGCCTGACCTGCTAGAGGGACCGCCGCTTCTGTAGCTCAACCTAAAGAATCAACCAGCAAACTGGATGAAAATAACCCCACAAACTGAGGAGGTTAATCAAGAGCGCTCGGAAGAAATACCCATGGGACAATTACAACAAAGCCTAGGTAAAAGCATGCATGCATTTTAATCTGTTTACTATCCATAACTGAATATAAAATTAATGATTTGAGAAAATTAGAACTCTATCAACCGGACTTTAAGAACTTTTATATCTGATCTATTTGCATATATTTATTATAGCCATGTATTTTATAAGTGTGTTTTTGTTATTATTATTATAATGTATTTTTTATATCAAGTGTGAGTATTAGTATTAAACATATTTATCATTAAATTTCATGTCCTTGCTTTATTCTCCTATCACCAAGCTACGACAGGGGGGAAACTGTAAGTAGTGATTAAAAGGGCATACTGATTTGTTTAAGATATTCATGTGCTGCTTGTTCGTGCGAAATCCCAATTCTAAAAAATAAATAGCAAGCGCTGGACATTAGTTGAGTTTCTTTGAAATAGTTTGCGTTGTTCTGCAGCCGAGGGTATCTTGGTCGGGAAAAATAACGCCAAGATAATATGTACGTATTGCCTCGGCGTTCGATCAAGGGTATAGATATGAAATTAAGTTTGTATCTGTATTAGCTCTCTGCTTGTATTGTAAGGGCGTTGGTTAAAATAATAAATAAGATAATAAAGAATCTAAGCTGTAAACAATAAATGGATAGAAATAAAAGTTATGAAAGGAATAAATGGATATAATAAATGAAGTATAATATAGAATAAAATAATCGAAATAAATATAGTTGAAGGTACAAATAATTAATCAACCGTACGAGATAACCATTTCCGTTATAATATATATATATAATAAAATCATCCCACATGATTAAGAAATCCAGTACTGCCCTCTGTGTACTAATATATAAATACATTAGAGTTCGTATTTCAAAATAGCCAGGTCAAAATGGTATCCATGGTATCCACTTTGACCTGTCTGCTATCAGATGATATATATTGAAATACGAACAAACTCAAATAAAGAACTTGAAAATTAGCAAACAACGATCTTAAATTATGCTACAAACAAACATGTTTTTACTATTATTATATAAAGAGAAATTAAACGTTAGTAATTTTAATCTTTAAACCACCTAACACAAATGTATAGAAAATAATCCCAGTGCATAATGCTATACTGAAATAAATATACAAATATTAAGCAATTAAATCATCCCACATGATTAAGAAATCCAGTACTGCCCTCTGTGAACTAATATATAAATACATTAGAGTTTGTATTTCAAAATAGCCAGGTCAAAATGATACCTTTTTGACCTGGCTATTTTGAAATACGAACTCTAATGTATTTATATATTAGTTCACAGAGGGCAGTACTGGATTTCTTAATCATGTGGGATGATTTAATTGCTTAATATTTGTATATTTATTTCAGTATAGTGTTATGCACTGGGATTATTATATATATATATATTCAATGGTGATTAAATACTATATATAGTGTTTTCAATCAGCACAATTACTTTTGATTAATTCCTTAACTCTGTTAAATTTAAACAATGCTAGTTGAAGAGGGTTAAGTACTTAACTGAAAGTACTTCAGAAGATTGAAAAGATTATATATAAAAATTAATTACCATTATATTTATTATTTTTATTGTTATTACTATAGTTTATTAATTTACAGCATTTTATTTGTATTATATATATATATATTGTAACGATCCGGAGTAAGCGACTTCACGTAATCTGAACTACAGGGTGCCATCTAGGCATTTGAACCTAGAAAAATTTATAGAGTAGGCAGATACGTAAGTAAAAAAAAAAATTTTTTTTTTTTGCATCCGGTCGTTAGCCCATGTCACTAGCTCAGTGGAATAGCAGAGATTTAAAAAATAATATAAGAATATATATATAAGAGGAATAAAATAAGCCACTGCCAGTAATTAACATACAAACATTTATTTATGCACATATATATAAGATTTAAAATTATTTTAGTATTAGTTTTACATTTTAACATTTAACATTATTTTTAACTTTACTTTAATTTACATTTAATTACTATTATATTATAATTTTACATTTTAATTAAGTTCGCACATATAAATTTATGAAAGCTTGTTTATAATGTTGAATATAGATCGGTTACATAGATTTCACGGTCAAAAACATTTCAAAAGAAACATAAACGATCAAAATACAAAATTATTGATTACTGACAAATTGCGGAGGGAAATTTATATGTAACCCAATAGTATTCACCATAAGATACTTGCATTGTCACCAATAACTTAAAAGACATCCGAATAAATACATTTTAGATACTCATGTAAGGTATCATTATTTATCGAATGTCTATATATTTTGATCAAATATGAAAACCCAAAACATACTTAACCGATAACCAATCCATGCAAGTGTCTATAAACAACTTAAATTTAATGCATTTTTATTTAGGGTCAAGTATGAATAGACCACATAGATTTGCATTTGAAAATAAAATATTCTATCCCTATTTAACCTTAGGCTAAAATTCGCAGTCAAACTGGCATCAATTCATCTGATACATCGATGTATTCAATGTAATATGGAATACGGCAGCACCAAAAAGATTAAGAGAAGATATTGACTTTCATTAGATAGGAATATTACTTCTATCCAACGAGAAGAACAATAAAAAAAAAACTCCATAGAAAGGAACTGCGCTCTGTGTCTTATAATTTCTTCCCTAGGCAAAACGGGAGAGTGCGGTGTATGAAGCGATTCTGCCAGTAGCGAATCTCCAACTACATCTACTAACTACATCAATATATCCAATCCATTGACCCAATCTAACAATGACACAAATAACCTAAGATTACCCTCCCCTAATATAACTTTACAAATCTATACAGCCATTCACGCCCGACTTAAGTTTAACATTTATATAATTAATTTAACGAAAAACAAAAAATCATGATAAAAACTTAAAGAATAAAAAATAAATAAATGGAAATGATTTTACATAAATAAGAAAAAAAATACATCAAATAACACTATTAATAAAGAATTTAGTTTGGTCAGATAGGATCATATTGCAATCATTTAAATGTAGAAAATTTTAATTTAATGTTTATTATTTATAAAGTTCTTACGGTTTAAAACAGTTCATCTTTATCCGTTGCTTGCCATGAACGTGAATTCCCACGCCGTCCTAAGATTGGTATCCATTTAGCCGTTGTTTTATTTATTCATTCGGAGGTTTTTTTAGTTTAATTGGTCCTCAATGTAGGAAACGATAGTTCATTTCTCCTTTCTTTAACAGCTGAAAGAATTGACAGTGCGTCTGTCAATTCCTTCACCTCCAACTCCGTACTACTACATATAGTCACATCGTAATAATCAATTTCCAGTCACTAATTAATAATTTCCAAATTTTCCTTTTATACGTATTCGAAGGATTGACTTGGCATTATGTCATCGATGTGATGGTCCTTTCGCTGCGGTCCGATTCCATAGGGATTTCTTCTTATTTGCTAACAGTTTCTATTGTTTTCCTATCTGACCGATGTTTTTACATTTAAATGCCCAAGGCTGGTTTACATTTAACTAATTAACAATCATTTCCATTTCTGATTAATTAACCTGTTTTCCAAATCAAAAATATATTTAAAGATAAATTTAAAGATATAATTTTATCTCCAAATCTTTTTAAAATTTAGTTTTAAAATACTTTTTCTTTAATAAAGTTTTATTTTAATAATTTTTCATTATCTGTGCGATTTAACATATACGAGTTTAAGATGATATTTAATTTCAATTTTTAATTCTTAAAGAAAATTTTTAAATGCGAACTTTTTAATTTACTTTCATGTTTAATAAATATAAAAAAAAAACAATGTAACGAACGTCTGTGCTCGTTACAATATATATATATGGAGCACAAATAGAATGAGATTTATTACAAATAAAAAAGAAGAGAGCAACATTTCAGATACTGATGGTATATTAGATAAGGTAGAAATGTTATGTTATTCAACTTAACATAAAATATCAAATGCATATAATTCACTTTTATGTGTCAGTAGGTTATCATTGAGATAAAATGAAAGATTTTTTTTAGATGTACAGAATGTTTTTGATTAGACTAAACACCATTTCCATAAAAGATTTTAATGCTAGACTTAGAAAAATTTTGGAAGCTACAAGTGCTCTGTGTACATTTGAATACTGAAAAACAAATGAGAAAAAAAGTAGGCTTGTGAAATTTAAAAAAAAATCTGGATATTAACATGTAAATGGACACAGAAAAATCAAATTTAATGTACAGTAGAGCTGCATTATATTTTGAGACTGTAGTGTACTTAATTAACAGATTCAGTAAATGATAATCCTATAGTGAGATATGAAATACTTGTTCATGCAAAATTAGAAAAACAGAAGATATTAAAAAAGATTATTATCAATTTATAGCTTTAATCTTCACTAATATTTCAATAAATTTAAGATTAAAATGCTCTATTAAGAACTGTGTCACAGATAGCTGAAAAAAAAAACAGATAATAAATTTTCAAATAAGATTTGAACATTGCATAAAAAAAAGGATATACATATTTTAAAATAACATATTAAAAAAATGAATATCTTGAATTTTGTGAAATGATATAAAAAGTTAATAAATAAATAAAATTGTGAAATGACATGGAAAGCTATAGTAAATAATAAAATTCTTAAAAATACAAAAAAATATCTTGACATTTTAAGAAAAATAAAGGCACTAAAAAAACAGATAATGTCACAAAATATGCAACAGTTTTTGGAACTATATATCAATAATGTACCAAGTAAATAACCTCTACAATTGCATCATTTTATGAGACATCTAATATTTTTAATGAAGAGATGAGGCATGATCAAAAGTAAAAAGTATAAAGTGACTTCAGAAAATTAATGGAGTTATTAATATTTTAAAAGAAGCAGATAGAAGAATAGAGAAATTGTTGGCAGAACTATATATTAAATGACAATGATAAAAATATACAAGATGATTGGAAGAATATGGAGGTAATTTTGATATTTACTAAATGTAAAAAATATATATTAGAAATTATACACCTATCTTTTGATATTTACTAAAATCATGATGCCACATCTAAAGAAACTTTGGATTTTAACCAATCAAAATAGTGAACTAGATTTAAAAGTAGTTTTATCATAGTAGATTATATCCAAATAGTAAGAAAAGTTATCGCCACAATGTTTTGATTTTGTATTATGGAAAGTCAATTGAATGTATAAGCATTTTGGTAGTGGTTAAAATTTTGGAATATTAAAATATAGAGCCAGGATATTTTCTTGATTCTGAAAAATATTTATCAAAATGTAACATGGTGATTAGTTTTTTACCTGATGACACTAAAGAATTAACACCAATAAGTGTATAAGACTGACAGATTTCATATTTCCAAAACTTTATGGTTATATTATGAGAAGTATTTTGTGGATTAAAATGGGACGTGATTGTTTTAAAAATGTAAAGCTTCAAAGTTCCAGGAAATGTTGCAAGAATTTCAGAAAAAAAAAACAAGAAAATAGGACTAAAGATAACATTTAAAACATCTAAAGTATTGTTCAGTTGTTTTTCACATAAAGAAAAATGAGGAATGACATTAATAAATTAGAAGTTATCTAAAAATAAAATAAAAATATTTTAGTATATTAATATAGATGGAAACATAAAGGATAAAGTTAATTACAGAATTAAAGTTGGATAGAGAACTTTTGATAAAAATGACAATATATAAAGAAAATAAATCTATTTATTTGAAAAGAAACATTCTTAATGAATACATTTTATTAATTCTTAGATATGGTTCTAAGACTTGAGTGCTTGACAATAAAGAATTATAAAGACTTCAGACTATAGAATAAAATATGGACAGATGCATGCTGTAATGCAATCAATTAGTATTTTAATATCTGTAAAGTTGTTTGTTTTATAATACAATTTTCTTCTTCTTCATTTTATCTTATGTATTGATTTCTATATTTACATATGATACCATTTCCAACTTTCTATACATTTAACAATACTATTTTTTACATAAAAACTTTACTCTTACAGTTTTGACTATTCTGCAGTCATCATCAGAGATCTTTATAATCCTATTAGAAACTTATAATCCTATTAAATAGGATTTAAAGATCTCGGACGATGACTACAGGACAGGTGAAACTGTAAGAGTAAAGTTTCAGTGTAAAAAATAGTATTGTGAAGTTTATAAGAAAATTGTTTTATAATAGTAATAACAACAAAGATAGAATAACAAATGCAATAGTAAAACAAGATTTTAATAAAAATAGAAAATTATTTTATTTTTTTATAGTTAGACTTGAGATTAAAGTTTGTCAATTATTTTCTTTGAACAATAACTTTATGTTGGAACAGAAATTTGGATGACTAAACACGAGAAATAAACATATTAAAGACTCTTAAAATTACTATGTATTAATTGACACTATATTAGATATTTATGAAGAATTGGAAATTTACAACTGTGTTAAAATTAATATTTCAAGATTATAACTTATGAATATGACTTAAGGCCAAATTGAATCAGGATGTTAAAACATCTCATGAATTTTATGTTGAATCAACAGATATTTCTGTCCAAACCTGCCATCCTAATAAAAATGTCAAAAAACGATCAGAAATTATTTTATATTTGCCTGATAAGACAATTAGATTATTATATATAGTAAAATAGTATAGTGTATGTTTATAAATTTCTAAAATTATTGATATTAAAAAATATTAGAGACAGAGATTTGAAAATAAATGTAAAAAATAAATGACAGAGGCAAAACTTTCCATAAAGTGGTGCCACCCAATGAAAGCCAGAGTAATCAATGGATGCAAGAAGATTTGTGCATAAAATTCCTATCTAATTCCTACTTATCTAACATTCTCAGATTAGTTGTTAGCCCTGTTGTTTTCATCAGTGAGGAGCGTTCGATCTGAGAGCACTGCACCCAGATATTGGAATCTGATACAACTCTACATTGATTATTCTGGCTTGAACTAGGTGGCACTATTGTATGGAAAGTTTTTCTTCTGTTTTAACAGCTTGAGTAAGCATAGAAAATGGTGATCACGTGAAGTTAAGTGATTTTAAAAAAAATATATGAGCAAGATAAGATTTACAATGCTAAAAATTTGAAGAATATAAAGAAAAACAGACGATAAGATTATAAAGCAGCATTGGAATCTGGAATAGTCAGAATTATGAATGACATATTTGAAAAGTAAGTTTAAGGTAAGAGGAAGAAAAATGATGATTGATAATCTAAATGAAAGCAGAAAAAAATTAGATTATGAGTTTGTGAAAAGTAAAGCAATTGAAAAAAGTGAACGCACATGCCCTGCTTTTTAGATATATTGCTAAAAATGATAAGAGCAAATTGAAAAAAAAAAAAACTAAAATAATTCAAACTCAGATTGTTGTATAATAGACACTTTTAATGAATAATACCTAACATATATTAATTTAATCATACATTTAACCTTAAAGTAATTTTAATGTGCTAACGATGAATTAAATGCTTTTAACCAAACAACTTCCTACTAATGTGAGTGTATATATTTTTTGTGTGTCGTATGTAAATTAGGAATATGACAAACCTTCAATAAATATAATTATGACACCAATCATTTTTTAGATTTTATTAATTTGTCTTATTTCTATTGAAAAAATTACCTCATCTTTAATAAATCAGATATAACTTATATATATAAGATTTTATAATATAATTGAGTTTTTTTATTAATTGCATAACAAAGACGCAAAAGTATATGTTGGAGGATTTAGCAAATAATTACTAAAAATGAAATATTTGGATAAATGAATAAATAAGTGTCACTGATTCCATTAAAAGTATTTAAAATTTTTAAAACTCGAATAGTTCCAGAATGAACATGTTTCTATAAGAGAGAACAATATATTAGAAACCGGAATTCTAAATTTGTTTTCCAGAAAGTGTGAAATCATAAAAAGAGATCGAGATAGGTAGATATGACGAAATTTGTGATATTATTGAAAAAAAAAACGCCAATGGATTAAAACTGGGAGGAATTTCATCTTGCAGAGGATTGAATATTTTAAGAAAAAAATGATAGCAAAATGATTACATTTACTACAAAATAAATGTTTTTGCTAAGTTTTATTTAAGAAGAATTCATAGCAAACCACATCTACTTTCTAGGAATCTAAATACATATATATTTACAATGGCAGAATATTTTTTTTTTAAAATGTCTTATTTTTTTATTTGTGTATGTAATTAAATTAAACGAAAGTATATTACACTTTCAAGAACCATGAATAAACATTATACTATGTCAAAAAATTTAAAAAATAGATGGTTTCTACTCCTTATGTCTATTGATTTGGAATATTATTTATGTATAATTTTCGGAAAAGTACTTTACTTCCGTTTAATTTACGTATACATTAAGCTATCTGTACTTAAAATTTATAATTGTAATTTATATTGTGAGAATATTTTTTAAGTGTTAATTTAAATGATAATAATTTTATCTTTTGTCAAGAAAATCCTAACGTAAATTATTAATATCGTCTATTTGTGGGCAAAAAGCCTTTCAGAAAAACATTTCCTAGAAATAAATATTGTTTAGTATCAATTAAAAGAAAAATCTGAACTATTTTTTTTTGACATAAGATGAATTTATAGATTATTAAAAGACATTTATAAATATAATAAGAATCATTTAGGAGAGTTAACTAAGTGAATAATATTTCTGTAGTGTAATTTTCACTACACACCTCTCATCCAAGGTAGGAATGAAATCTATATGCTTATAATACCTTGTAGAAGGGTAGAATCATAAACATATAACCAAAGACATGTGAAAAAGATGTATGATCCCCAAGATGCACATTTCATGCTTAACCAGCAATCACCAGTTGACCCAGATCACAATATATTACACATATCATTGTTCAATATATATGAATAGCAAAAATTACACTACAGAAATATTATTCAATCTCTAGGCTAATGAATGACTAATAAAAATTATTAGTCATTTATGTCCTTTGTTGCATTAATAATTGACATCCAGTTCAGTCTGTACAGGAATTCACTTATACAACTAAATAGAGTTGTAAATTCACAATATGGTGACTCTGCTTATAAAAAACAATTTACATAGAAATATGAGTTATTAAAAAGAGAATAATATTTGGAAAACAATAAAACAACTCACTGAGTAGTTTAAAATTATATGTTAAAAAAGATGCATGATAGTATACCGGTCAAAATAGTATACTCACTTAACAAGATTCAAATCCTAAGCAAAAGTACTTCGAATCCAATCATGCTCGAGATACACAGGTCAGGAGCAATCCTAAATTCTAACCTATTTGCCTATTCTTCAAGTCTCTGACCCAATGAACAACAATCCTGATGATGCAGCACAATTATTTTAATTCCGGGCCCGGAAACACATCAGTAAAGCATAATATCAGAGTGATGATGATGATCGAGATAAGAATAGCCCAAGAATTACATTTATTAAAGTTATCTATATTAATGCTAAGTTATTAGCTAAAGAAAATAATTCTAAATACTAATTAGAAAATAATAATTCAAAACCAAACTAGGATTTACATGAAATATATATTTAATAAAATATTGAGAAAACGCATATATATATTGTGCCCTTTTCTATAGGTCAGTAATAATTCATAACAGTCAATTACTAAAAAATTTTAAATTTAGAATATGTTCTTTTAATACATTAATTATATTAAGTCAATTATATCTTTAAAGTACAATTTGAAGCTAAAGAGAATACGTAGTATATAAAATCATTTAAAAATAGTTATATAAACCTTAAAATATTGTTTCATATGGTTGTAAAAGCTGGCCATATTAAATAACACAGCTATAAATAATTAAAAATATATTTAAGAATCCGATTTTAATAGTTTAAAACGTATGATTTAATAAATGCTATGTTTAAATTTGTAATCATATTTAAATAGTAAAAATTAATATAGTATATTTTAAAATAAACTTTATGATGGTGAAAATTATATCTAGTTCTATATTTTCTAAATTATTCTTCCAAATTTTTTATAATTATTTTATATAATATAATAAGTGTATCAATTTTATTAGTCTAGGCAGAGAAATAGATTAAAAATCGTCTGTCAAAGTTATAATCATGTGATTTTTTAATGTATACTATCACACACACTGCTTGTTTGAATTAATAACAAAGTTTAAAATATTTTAAAAGTTATATTATAGAATTGGATAGAATTATTGCCTATCATAAAAGTAAATAGTATTAAACACTAAGTTAACTATCATATGTAATGTTTAAGTAATGTAATAAAGACGAATACAGATATATAAAAATTAAATATTTTATTTAAATAAAAATAGATAAATTGAATATTAAAAAATGGAATAAGTTGTTAAATGTTGTTTTAAAAGTTATTTTAAATGTTTAAATAGTTTTAATAAAATAATAATTTATTTAAAGGTAATATTTTAAAATAATATTTTAGGTTCATTACGTCATCATTTTTTATTTTCAAATATAATTCTACTATAAATTGGAAATATGTAAATTTTTTCTCAAGCTAAAGTAAGAATTGGCCAATAAGAATAGGTATTCTTACAGACGATAAATATCGTTGTAACTAAGTTATAGCGGGAGATTAATAATGTATTGAAACCGAAGAAAGGTAAATTATAACTATCAAAAGATAGTATTTTTTAAAAATCTTTTATTTTAGTCAATTTTTTTTAGTACTTTCTTATAACTTTATCTGCAAAAAAAAACTAATTGATAATTTTAAAAATATTTTTTTTGCAAAAGAGAGTATAAACTAAAAATATTTTAATAATTTCGTTTAACATGATTTTCTAATTTTTAAAGTACTTACCAGTCGTATTTTATCTAAAAGTTTAACCTAAACTACGCAATAAAAAATGGATATACTACAAAATAAAATGGATAGAAATTGTAATACTGTAAAAATATTTGAAATATTTATTGATACAGCTTTATTAATATTTAACCGAAGAACTGTTCTGGTACATAAAAACCACAGCTCGGACATTATACGGAGTCTAAAAATGTATGGAAACGTATTATTTATAAACTGACCCAAGATTTATTTTTAAATAGTAATAAGACAATTATATTTCATGGATTATTTGATATAGTATGATATTCAAAGGAATAAAATGTTATATCCTTTCTAAAGGTAACATTTTTTTTAAAAAAATATTTTCGAGTGCAAAATTTAAGAAAGAACCCAGGAAAATATGTTACAGAAGCGTTTTGGTATTAAAATATCCGTTCTTCGAATTATTTAAAATGTACTTGGAAAAGATTTGTTCAAAAGTATTTGAAGTTTTTATTTTAAAAGAGATTTATAAAAAAAATACCAAACGAAAGTTTAAATGTATCAAGAAGGAAGCATAGATAAAAAGTGAACACATAGATGAATAAAAAAAAATAGATCCATGGAAATACAAATAGTACTTAAAAGTTTATCGAATATTTTTAAAAGTTAAATTAAATGGATTGATGCATCGGATACGCAGAGAATATTGGTAGAGAAGATTAAGAAGCTTCACGGGATTAATTAATATTATCGTCTTAAAAATTAAAACCAAGGATTATTTTCTAAATTTTACTAAATGGATTAATAATTATTTTTATTTTAAACTTTAACGCGCTTAGAGGAGAACATTTTTAAAAAACTCTAGAGAAAATAATAAGCATTTTGGATTTATCAGGAACTATCGTCAAGAAAATATGTAACTATAGTTTTGATTCTTTTTATTTTGTTAACCTAATTTAAATCTAAAATTTTATATAAGATTAGGAAAAACATAAAAACATTAATTTATTAATATTAAAATTTTATAATATAACAATCTAATAATTTAGCTAAAAATATTTTAATATAAAGTGTATGGGTGTGAATTTTTTTTTATATCTGCAATGCTCAAGTGGATAAAGAAAAGCCTACTGAACACGATGACTAGATAAAGGTTATTGGTAATAATAATAACTATTGATAATTTATAATGTATATTTTTTTTTGTTTTCTTTAGATCATCCATAAATTGGAAGAATGAAGTGTAAAAGTTTTTTTATTATATGTACCGCATTTTATACAACATTTTAAAAAACATTATGAGATAGGATTGATTTGAAAATATGCATACGACAATTTTTTTTTTTGATTTTTTTTTTATTAGTAATATAATCCAACATAACAAATAATTATGTGATTCTTTTAAAATTTTCATGTCATTGGATATTCAAATATTGTCTAAGTAGATTGTATATGATTAAACATACAGAGCAATGAAGTAAGCAACTTTTCTTATGGGATAGTAAGATTGTTTAACTATTAATGAATTTTATTTATTGTTTTGTAAATGCAGATAGTTATTTTATCGATGTAAGATGTAGAAAAATCTTGAGAAATAATGTTGAGATAGTGGCTTGGAAGTACTATAGTTAGCAGGAAACCAAGATGATGTATATTTAAAATAGGATATGATAAGGAATGGGAATAATATTTAGTCTTTATGTGGTTATCAGCATAGTTAACATAGCCCTATGACTGATACACATTTTATTTGGACAGTGTTTATATTACTTTAAATATTTGATGTTCTAATAAAGCTGAAGAAATAGCTTTAACATCGTCCCTGTACTAGAGGATATTAGGCAGATAAATGTCCTACCTCTTCGCACTGTGCCATGATTTTGAGATATGTTAAGAATAATACTCTAGCTTTCTTCCTTAATCCTATGCATCTGTTTTCGCTATCTTTATTTCATGTAACTGCATCGTTTAGTAAGATATGTTTAAGAGAAATGATAAATAATTTAGAACTAAGGTTGTGCTATCGTTTTTGGATAAGATTAGTTTATTTGCTTATAAGGAGCAGAATGTTATAACTTAAAATTGAAGATCCAAAGTATCCTAAGGAAAGAAAAGAATCATAAAATATATTTTGAATTTTATTTCGGAAATGAAATATAAATTTTTTTAAAATAAGGTATCTAAACAAAGATATTTTCTTTAAAGTGATAATAATTTTAAATGCTTTAGTATTATTTTTTTTAAGAGAAAAATAAGTATTGCATATTTTTTTAAAATACAATAGTACAAAGTAGATTATGTAAACAATATGCATAGTATATTTTTTGTTTATTGATTAACAGAAATGTATTAATGATTAAACTTATATCATACTAAAGTAAGGCTTAAAGAAGAATATATTATGATTAGTAAACATTGTGTGATAAATACTAAAATCTAGTACTGAATTTTGGATAATAGTTTGTGTAACATCTTTGACTTTGCAAGATGAATTTTTTTTTTAATATTTTGAGAAATCCATACTCATTATAAAATTTTGTTTTCTATAGAATGTTTGTTCTAAATATGAATTTTTTTAAAAAAAAATAAGATAGTTTAATAATATTAAGGATAAAATGCTGTTGCTAATAAAGTAGATAAATATACTTGTAATAAGTTAACCATGATGAGAAACCAAATAATAACATTTTTTTTAAATTTTGTCCTAAATCTAAATAAAGACATGATTGAAATATAAATTATTTTTTTTTTATAACTCGTAAATCAAACTGTAAAGTAAAAAAAAAAGGTTAAGGATATCCACTGTAAATAATGTAAATAAATTGTTTAGTTATTTATTGTTAGTAATAAACTTTGTTAAATTTTGTTATTTAAAAAAATTTTGTGTCAGAGTTGTTTATTTCTCCACATCGCTGCATGAAAACACGATATATGCATAATAACTGAAACAAATATATAATTTTGCACAAAAGATAAATAAAGAATTATTTTAAGAATTTTAAATATTTTATTGGTATTCATTATAATTAAATAATCATAATCTTACATTATTTATTGGTCATAAATCAGTTATCACAATATTATATTAAATTATATGCTATCAGTTGCCACACATATTTTGTTTGTCAGATTATTAAAATGCTACCACGTATTTATTATATCATTACATGAAGAATATTATTATTGTTATTTATTATTATTAGTTTAAGTGTAGTAGATTATGACATAAAATCCCTTCTCATATTTTACTACCGTATTTTTATTAACTTAGAATAAACTTTATGAACCTGAGATTATTTTATTGAGCTAGATTATTATTAAATAGAAGATTAAGATTTAATTATTAGTTTAATCTTAGTGAGTAGAAGTTATTAAAGTCGTAAGAATACTATGAGTTTGTTATTTGAAATAGTAATAAAAGGGGGGGGGGATAGTGTTCTTATGCCATTGAGGTAGTATCCTGTAGGATATTGGCTCAATGTAATCTATCTTGTCACCTGTATTTTCACTTCAAGTCTCATGAAAATATTAAATATTTATTTAATTTATTTTTATAAACTGAACCTTATTCGTATTTTAAATTTGAGCTAGTGAAATATTTTAATTTTAATACTGAATATTTTAGTTATTAATTATTAACTGAGATAGAACCCATTTTATTTTATACCATATACTATTTGGAAGTGATGATGCACGAAATACAGGTTAGAATATATATTACAAAAGGTTTCACACTTGGAATGATATTATACATTTACAAACTTGGGATTTGTTTTCATAAAATCCTCTTTATTAATTATTTCATGAATATAATTTTATAGAATGTATTGTAACTTGTACGGAGTTAATATGCCAATTTACAAATGTTTACAAATAAAATGCTGTGTTAAACCACTAAACATCACATGATTACCATTGCCTTTGTTTAAAATGCTGTGGATGTATAAAACAAATATAGAAGATTGTGACAGGTTTAGATGATATAAAAGGTAGTTTGCGATTTAGTATTAAATGATTTTGTAAACAGGCAACAATATGCAATCTTAATCATTCGTCTACCTTATGAAAATCATTATATATATACATATATTTATTGGCATTGTTTGGAAAGACGTCTTTGGGACTTATACATATGAAACAAACAATGCACTACATTTACAAGAATAAATTATACATTCATTAATACAAATTGGATTTACGTCTATGGGAATCAATAACGGTTTTTAAAAGAAAGCAGTTTTAAAATCAACATACTGAATGTATTTTACGAAATGAATCATCATCTTTAACACATCATTGTGACTTACTAAGGTTAGGCAGACGGTGATCAAATTAAGGAGCAAAGTAACAGTACTAGAATACAATAAAGAAATCTGGCCTTCATGGCAGTTTTGGATATTCTATCATTTTTAAAAGAATATTTGAAACGAACTTAGATTTGATATGCCTGCGCATTCTGGCAGAGAGATATCGATAGAGACACTGGGTTTGAAAGCCCAGAGCCAGATGTATGATCATCCACAGCACATCAACCTCATAAGCCTCACATTCCACAGGGAGTAGGGTCCCTGGTTAGAATGATTTTGAAAAGTAGGATGGGAGCTTCAGGCTTCCGATGTCCCCAATGACAAAACAATCAAGAAATGGAAAAGATAAAATATCAGAATAAAGGTAAAGGTATGACAGCAACGTTTATATAATTTTATAATATAATTTTCATATTATATTATTTTAAAGTTTAGAAATAGTCTAACCTCTTGCACAATAACCTGTTTTCAATCCTGAGTCATTTAACAAATTGTAATGAATAATAACTCTTTTCTATAGCATTAAACTAATAAAATTTATATTTAAATTCGATTCCCATATACGTATTATGGATTACATTAGCCCTTTAGGCAACAGCAGGAAAGAATGGACTAATTATATTAATCAAGGTTCACGATCTTTTAAAATGAAATTTTAAAAACAAATTCAAAGCAGTAAATTTAGCAGAATTCATCCACAGTAAAAGTTTTTAACCCTTTGAACGATGATTATATAATTGGCCGAATGAGTTAAAAATCAAAACTTGTAATTGGCCAACTCACAACTTTAACAAAATCTATTGTTAAAATATATCACTTTTAATAATATAAATACGTTAGTTTCGTTTGTAAAAAGTATATTACTGAATTGGCAGATTACGAAAGCAAACAAAAATCTTTTCAAAAATAAAATTTGATTTATAATTTAAAAAATATTCAATTGCAGTGAAATAAAAGTAACCGCTATTCAACCAACCAAAAAAGATTGCGTCAGCAATCTTTTTTTTTTCACTTTAACGTTACGATCAATATGTAGCAATAAATAAATAATTCTTGGTAATATCTTAACTATTTTTCTAAAATAATTTGATTTTTAGTATTATTTTATCAATAATAATTTGTAATTCAATTCAAATATTGTTTAAAATGTTGTAAACATTCGTTTATCATTTTCGTAATAAAAATCAAAACGAATGTAACTTTTTACTTTTTGGCAGCCATTTCCCTTTCTGACAGAAGTGGGACAGCCAATAAGATTCAAGAAAAGTTGGTGAGGAGGCGGTGCTTTGGTTTTGTTTGACATATATGGTCATTTTTATTAATTTTTTACTTGTAAATTTATTCTGAAGAGGGCACCATCTTACAGAACTTTTGATTTTCTTTCTAATGACGTATCATATGTATACGTGGGATAAAAAGTAGCCGATTTAGAGTGATGTCAAATCTTCTCGTTTTTAGACGAGTCATGCATTATAAGAGTTAATTGTCTTTAAGAATAATGAATTTAAAATGAAACCAAACTCGCGAGCAATTTCTATTTAATATAAACAAAACTGTATTGATAGGTTTTAAATGAAGCCCCACTTCTTTCCAACTTAAACAATTGTTTTCCCTCTTTTCCAAACTCGCGAGTTTGGGGATTTTTGGCATATTAAAGAAAATAAATTATATCTATACGTTAAACAAAATACATAAAATCTTAATGAAGCCGCACAAAGTTATATATATGAGTTCAAGCATTGAAGGTAAGTTAAAAAACACATTATATTAGTAAGGGATCACATATAGAGAATTTTAGAGCATAATTAATAGAAATTTATGAATTAATACACGAATAAAATGCAAGATTTTCATTATATCTTAGATAAACAGATTACCTAAGAAATTTATATAAAAGATAGCTCCATGTAGAATAAGGTTACCTCAGAATAGCAGGCAAGGTGCATTATTAGTAGTCAGCAGTTGGAACAGTGGTCATCTTGTAGGGCCAGTCAGCTGGAACATTGCTGCAGCAGGCAAACAGTTCTCCGAGAGAAGAAGAGAAAGGTGAAGGATTCCTCTACTCAAACTTCATAACGCTTGACTTTACCTCCCTTCTTAAAGTGGAATGATGAATCAATTTTTCTGAAAAAATACTAACTCAAACATTCTGAAATAAGTTACTATCTAATTCAAAGTTTAATTACTAACTCAAAGTAACTCAAAGTAAACTGAAAGTAACTGATTGAAAGTAACCAACTGAAAATTAACTAAACTGAAAAGTAACTAAAACTGACTTCTTTTGTTCTATGGGCCCCTTTTATACACATTTTAATCCCTCCAAGAATGCAATTTCAGTTGCCCACAGCTACCTCTGTAATCTCTTGATTAAATAAAAAACAACATTTAATTAGCAAAATATTTTTAAAACAGCTAAGGCTTGAAATACCATTTGATATATTTTTAAAAATTTGAAAACAACTAACAAAAAAATTTTAATTAAGATTCATAATTTCAATTAATGAAAACAGTCTGACTATAGATAAAGATAATTTCAGTATTTTGAGCATTCCCCATTTTACCTTGTTTTACATTACATACTTTAATTAAACACACACATAAAAAGATATTTACAATTATGTAAGAACATCTAATTTTCAGCAATAAATATTAATAGAATTATTGCTTCTTTCATATATATATATATATTGTAACGGTCAGAAAACGTGTGACTCATAAACATAGTGCAGAATTCGACCACCATACAGAACAGCAGCACCATCGAGTAGCGAAGCCACCCGTGGTACTGAGTTCGAACATAGTTTATCGGTTCCACAATGCAATCCACGAAACAATGCATCTGATGTGACATTAGTAAATATTTCCTTAGGCACGGTGGTCAGGGATATGCAAGAGACTCATGATTTTATTCTCGAGTTAGCCAATAATCAAACTAATATTAATTAAACATTCATATTTACATAATCGAGGAAATATTATATAGAATGGGTATCGAATAAATGAAACGTAAATGCAGACGTATAGTTTAAAATTATTTATTAATACATTTTAATAAAATCATTGACTAATAATATTTTAGGGATTCAAAGCTTCAGTAGCGGGATTTGCAACATGAGTATATTTTAAAGAATACATTATTTATTTGTTTACAAAAGGAATTCATTTATTTGAGGGCGTAATCTAGCTACCTAAAATTCTCGAGTAAGTATTTCTAATGCATGCCTGGAGGGATTTATACCTTTGCAATGCAAGAGTCTAAAGTATGGGTTATAAGAGTAACGGCAGACATATATTTATTTAATTAAAATATTTATTTATACTAAGGGCAAACATTTATTTGAGAGTGAATTATGAAGATAATGCAGAGGCGGAGTGATATATAGAATAATAGAATTGAGTAAAGGAACACATGGTACGCTTTAGAAAGGCGATATGGAATGGCAGTATATTGAAACTGCAATGCCGCGAATGGGTTTATAAGAATGTCGGGCTGGTCTCTGCCTCGGCCCGACGAAGTAAGGTGTCACATAAGCATAACCAGGGACAAGCGGTCCGTGTCGCAGTTTTGCCGGCTGGCTGCATGACATTGTCAAGTCCTACGGGAGCACCCATTATGCCCGCTTGTGTAGGACGACTGGGGTTAATTTCAACCCTGAAGAATCTGGAAATTTCACGGCGGAATGGGTCATCGCGTCTCTAAAACGTAACACATGTATACTGTATAAACGGTTATGATGAGATTTAAATAGATTTCTGACTCGGCCCTACATTACCAACATTTACTCAAGAACTCTGGCGACTCTCAAAGAAATGTGATTTTCTAGAATTATTCATTAGATTTAATAAATACAAAACATATATAAACTGGGAGTTATTACAACTAATATGCCAGCCATTTGTGAAGTAGTAGACCCTGCATTACAATAAATGATGCACTGAATGCGTGTCAATTTATATGAAAGTGAAGTTATTAAGGAAATAAGAATGTCGGGCTGGTCTCTGCCTCGGCCCGACGAAGTACATATTAATGAAAATGTGACACGCATTCACTGTTTCAAACGATCATAGATTTAAACTTTGAAAATTGAGGTAATTATGAGCATGCAATAATTAAATAATAAATATAGATAAAATGTAGATTTTAAAAATACGCACCCAAGATAGAATGAGGTAAGCTAGATTAGTAGAGAAATTTACACATTAAGTTAATTATTCAGTTTAGTTATACATATGGTAGTTTTTACATTTTATAATTTAGATAAGTAGTATGAAGAAGAGCTATAGCATATTATTAGAGTACTCTAGAGTTTGAACACAGACAGGTACCTGTTTTATAAGAAGTTTTCTGATTCCATTAGTTTAGCAGCAAAAGTTCACGAGTGGCAAGTCTTTCTTGTATTTAGATATTTCATTTAATTTCATGGCAGCAGCAGCTTTCTCATTCATTTCAGGCAGCAGATCTTCATGGTGAATTTATGACGGGCAATGGAAAGTTCAGCATCCGATAGGCCATCTCCCGATGGAGAATAATCTAGGTGCTTTACTCGGTCATACCTTGGCAGGAACAAATTATTTTTATTATTTTTGGAGACTCTCAGTGCTCGAGAGCAAAGCTAAAGTTTAAGTGAATGTCTCCAGCAAGTCTAAGATGGCCTCTTTTTTTATCTTGATCTTTCACATTTTTGTTAAGATATTTTTAGGTTCTACTTAATCTGCCCTGAGGATAATCAATGCATTTTGTTGGTTTTTAATTAAAGAAAGCTGCCGTTCTATTGTTTACATTTTACATTTACTAATTACATTTTGGGGAATTTTTCTTTAATTAATCTATTATCTATCACTGACCGATGCTTTTAAATTTCAAAGACAAAAAGGGAACATAAGATTATTTTAACTTTTAATTAAATATTACATCAGATTTTTTTAGAATTATTATTAAACGAAATTTAAACAAAGCAATAAATACGAACTTTATAATCCAAAATAAATGATTAAAATTATACAAAATTATATAACTAAAAGAAATCTAAATTATACTATTTTATCCCTATTTATTGCCTTTAATTTGAGATCGAAATGTGTGCGTGTTTATGCTGAATTCTACATATATTTATACATTTTAATATTGCTACACACACAACTTGATACCAAAAAGTTTAAATTTGGGCGGGATAGACCGGTCAGTGAGAGACGACAGAAAAAGGTGAAACTTAAGATTCGAATACGAATCTTACTGTTTCAATATATATATTCATCATGCACATTACTGTTTTACTTTACTAAATACTTTTATTTAATTTCTTCGATAATTATGCCCACAGTGTGTGGGTATAAATGGTATCTATATACGGCGAGGTCTGAATTGTGGGCCCTGCAGGAGGTTAGTGTAGATGGTGAAGCATGAAGCTCGATGATGATTAGACATCGACTGCTTCAATACATAGTAGTACAACAGTAGCAGCAGAAAGACAGATTTCCATGGGCAACAGATATACAAAATGCATTGCCAGATTCATCAATGTATAACTAACAGTACTATTATACCTATATTTAGATGGAATTGTATCTGCCATTAACAGAGTAACTCATATTGTTTGAAAACCATAGTAAAGCCATTGCTATCAACAACAAATGAAATATGATACTATCCTATAATAACTAAGGTCAATATTTCAAAATATGAAATTGAGGGTTAAATGAAATGTTACTTTCTCGAATTCATATTATTTTTCATCTGCCTTGAACACAGGGGTGTGCCAATAATGTCCATCACCTGTATACAAAATATTAATTAGTGCATCTTATGACTGTTCCTAAGCTTTAAAAGATGGTATTCAATGTGCTACAAACAGTCTTAAGTGATCAAAATCATGGCCATTAATCTTACAACCACAGATGATATATTTTGCTTTATTGGAGTCAGACAATGAACAGTTTGTATTGAGACAAAGGCACTTGCCTCCATTAAACATTTTATAATGAAGAGAATAACTGATATTAATGTGAGGGTTTTTGGCTTTCCAAGTAATTTCAGCACTTTATAAATAATGAGACACAACAATTGTGGAATCAACCCAACCTGTAATTTACTAGAGCAGACATACAGGTTTTTTGGCAGTATACCGCAATAATCTCCCCTTTAATTTAAGTCCACATCTAACAAAAACAAATCATTTTGGTTCTCATTAAGTATTCTGTAACCGGACTTATTTATAAATATATTTTTTAAAAACCAAAAAATATTTTGGAAATGAATTTATATGGCACCAATGTTGAATTTAACATATAAGTAAAGATCATATTGCCATCTGTATATATTATCACACTTTTAGGATAGACTTCTCCTAAATTTGTGATATTCCATAAAAAAACAAAATGTGTGATATTCCATAAAAAACATTGATATAATGTTAATAATAATAATAATAAAACAAATTAAGCAACTGAAGCTGTCACTGGAGACAACCACACCCTTACAAATTCTTAAGCAACACCATTTTGACTTTTGATTACTGTATGGAGAGTTGACAACTATTTTAAATGCTATCATAAGTGATAATAACATTGGGTTTTTTTATCATGTAGATTTTTCTATAATTATTTTATTGATTTCCTAATTGAAAAAAATTTGAAGAGATCAATATCTTATAGACTGTAGCTAACATCTAAGGCATTATTTTTTTGTTGTCTAAACAAGGATTTATTATAAGTGTAATTTTATTCTTGATGAGGGATCTTTCATGTGAAATCATATAATGTCATCATCTGTGAAAATTGACATGGTCTTAGAATTTTTTTTAATACTATGAAACAAATATCAGATTTTAAACAAGAATATTATTAATTTATCATATGCCAACATTTGCTCATTCACGCTAAAAAAAGCTTAAAATAAAATATTCATTAATTTTTTGAAAGACTGTTTAAACAATCATCATAGATGGCATTTACCTTCTGTTGTTTTGATTTACAAATAAGTTTTTAAATATTTAAAAAAATAAAATATGATTTTGTAAAATATTAGTTGTTTATAAAATTAAATTAAAAAGAAATGAAGTCCAATTTATGAAGTTTTAGTATAAAATAAAGATTTTACACAGAAGTGAAAATTAAGCATTTTCAAAAACTCTCACAAAGTTTCTAAAAGTTAACAGATAAACTTGGTTTTATAAAAACAAAAATATTAAATATTTTTTGGTACTAAATTAAACTATTTATTTTATTTAGTAAGAAAATTATTTATATATGTTTAGAGCAAATGTTATTTGAACAAGATTCAAACATTTTATTTGTAAACAGTAAATTCACACACGTTTTTATTATGTTAAACTACATAAGGAATAATAACAATTAAGTGATTATAAATAATTTGTTTTACACAAATCTATAAAATATAAATGACATTTGAACAAAAATATAATTTATTTTGCTATAATTAATAAATAATAATTTTTAATCATTTCCTCCTTTTCTGGAATCTTTGACAATATCCTGTACTCTGTGCATCACACACATTGCACATGGTGTTAGTACACCCTTGCCTGTGTTTTCTTATGTATTGTATTATATATTATGTAATTTAGATTTATTCTCTTGTACATATTATTACTTAATATTTAAATACATGTATATTATCTATACTGAACTTGAACTTCTTTCAAAATTCCCACATCTATCCACTCCATCTTATATAACTGATACACATGACATCATGCATATAAAAAGATAAATGATCTCCAATATATGTATTTTGTACTGAACCAGCACTCATCAGTTGGTCCAGATCACCATCTCCCATATATATATATATATATATATATATATATATGGGAGATATATATATATATATATATATATATATATATATATATATATATATACACACAAACACTTTTCAGTTTATATTAAGATAGCAAATCTTTAAACTTTAATGAACAAGCTTGTCTTAATATAAAGTGAGCAGTGATTGTATACATGTGTGGCTGATGGTGAGCTGGAACAATATATGAGTGCTGGTTCAGCACAAAATATGGTTATTGGAGGTCATTTATCTTTTCACAATTATGTGGCCATGTTTATCAGTTGTATAAAATGAATTGGATAGATATGGGAAGTTTGAAAGTCTGAATTTAAGTCCCTTATAAATATGTTAATACTTTTTTTTTATGATGAAAGTTTATTCATAAAAAAAAAACAGATATAAATACAGTTTAAAAAAAGGATTACAAAGAAGTGATTATATGGTAGAATGAAATTCAGGAGCAACATGGTGAAAAGGAAATGATACATATGAAAAGGAAAAGGGATGTGGAAAGGGTGTGTGGTCCAGGCAAAAAAAAGTCTTTGGTTGCAAGTCCGAGACTCATGTCCTCACTACTATTAGGTTATTGTATAACAAAAATAAGAGTGGCATTAGATGAAATCCCTGATTAAAATCAATAGATATTTTGATGTGAGCTTTAATTTTTTAAAATGAGAATTCATTTAGATCTCTTATATTTGTTAATGCACACTGAATTTTAAAGATCTTAACAGTTTCTCTGGCTTTTTTCCAAGGATAAGTATCTCATTTACATAAGATTCTGCTGTTTGAAAAATATATGTGATGATCAGTAACTCTAACACATAGAGAAAGCATTAATAATGAGTGCTTGTATAATATATTAGGATATTCACCTCTCGTAATACTCATGCAATGATTCCTTATATTTACATAAGAGAATTCACAAAGTCCACATAAAATTATATAAACTTCCCGTGTTTCAAGAGTTTAATAGAATATTACTAAAGTTTTTGACTTATGTTATTGTTATATTATAATATTTCAGAATATGTCTAATGTTGTATGTATTTTTTCAATGAAAGGAACCCAAGTTCTAATGACTATTGCTTATTATTATTATTAGCTTGGGTCTTTCTCTAGGAAGAAATAAATTGCAACATTTGCTCTTGTTAAAAAAAGTATTTGTTAAAAAAAAAATTAAGTTGTGTGATGAAAGTCTGAAGCATCTATCTGTGTGTATACGTTTTCCTGAAAATAGGAAATGACAACAGATTTTCTGTGTTTTGGTGATTAGTAATCAAGAAATGAATGTTTTTACTGCGATGCCTGACAATAAACATACTATATGACTGTAGGAAATAGATGTTTTAAAATGCATTGATTCTATAGCATGGATTTTATACTTTGGCATCAGCACCTTTTAAACCAGAATCCTATTTACATGGTACACTCACCTTCATAAAAAATTAGGGAAGCCAAATTCTTAAGAAACAACTGCATCAGCAAACATAATAATATGTGTAAATTATCTCCCACATAGAATTTTTTTAAATACCCATTATTAAGAATATCTGTTGATTTTATATCAGTTTTCTTATCTACAGTCACTCCCTCCCTATTTTGATAATTTAAAAAAATCTACATTTTTTGGATAATTTTTTTATTTTTTTCTGTGTTTTAATTTGAAACACCCATACAGTTGCTTTTAAAATTACGTTATTTGTGTTCACTTGATGCCAGTGTAATCTAGTTGAAATGTTGCTAAAACCAGATAATACAACTTACACACATATATATATATATGAATGTATACAATTTCCCCAGAATTCTAGTTTCTTGGTATTCCTGAATATTTTTTCTGAATTAAACGACTACATTTTTTATTCTCACTCATCCAGTATACAAGTAAAACTCATACCAATATTAAACAACAATTGCATTGGGTGTGTATTAAAATGCTTTCTCTATTAGTACTGTTTTTTGAAGAAAAAAAGCATTTTTTAATTAATATTTCTATCTTCCCTTTATTAAATTTAAAAAAAAACTTTAGCGCATTTGTTAATTTTAGATATACATTTTACAATGTGATTTATATATTAAACATTTTTTGAATAGTAGTCAAAATAATAACAAACATCAAACAATTTATTTACCTACCTATTAATTATGTGATCATTAATCTAAAAAATTTGAACATTAAAATTTATCTTTTATTATGATTATCTGCATATTTTTTTTAAAAAGTAATATATTCAACTTTTTAGTCAATGTTTTTTTTTTTTTTATATGTTAAAGCATTGATCGGGATGCGAACCCGGGCCGGTTGCTTGGAAGGCAGCTATGCCAGCCACTAAGCCACCAACGCTTGACTTGTCATTATTTTGTAAGAAAAAATAAAAATACTGATTTAAATAAAGGCATTAGACTGAAAAAGATTATCTATAAGTACAGTATTTATTAAATTGTGTGAAGTTTTTTAAAGGTGTGTATATTTTATTATACATATTGATTATTACTGTGTGTGTGTGTATTGAAGTAGTCTAATTAAAAAATGTTTTGTAAGTAAATTGTATGTAAAAGTAAAAGAAGTCTGATAGTTATGAATTTGGATTTCATAAGATGCAAATTTTTAATAGATGGATTAATGGTACTGTTAATGAATGCATTTGTCGATGTGAATAAATAACACTGAGTGTATGAAAAACAAATTTATATATACCTATTTGATAATATACTGGACTATTTCCATCATCTATCAGTAAATGTGTGCATAGAACATTTCAACCTTTATTTAGACTTTTCAAATATAAATGACTTGTTAGTAATAATACACAAATAGACAACACAAGTTAGTAATGACACAACTTTTCGAGTAGGATTATTCATCACTCTTCTTCAGGTGTTTCTGGCCTGACCAGTGACAGGATTAGCATAGAAAAATACCTCAGTTGGTTAGAGTGATTGTCTTAAATTTGATATTCAAGAGTCTAAAGCTGCGAGTTTGATTCCTATGCTAATACTGTCACTAATCAGGCCAGCAACACCTAAAGAAGAATGAAGAATAATAGTACTCAAAATATTGTGTCATCAGTAATCTTTTGTGAGTTATTACTAACAAGTTGTTTGTATTTGAAAAGTTAAATAAAGTTTAAAATTTTCTATACATTCAACATTTACTGATAGATGATGGAAATAGTCCAGCATATTATCACATATAACATACGATCATCATAAACCTTCACATATATATATATATATAGCTATCTATGTATATTGTTTTATATAAATTTGGCTGCATATTTAAACTGAAGAATACATTTTTTTTATGGAAAACATACATATGGAGGTGGCGATGAAAATCCTACTAAAAACAAACTTCTGGACAGTGTTCATATATATTTTATATCTTTCACATTTTGTTTTTGTTATAAAAAAAAGTTTTTCTAAAAAATATAATTTTTATATAAAAGATAGATAAATGTATTAAAATAAGAAATATGCCAAGATTTAGAAACATGTCGAAGCAAAAAGTAACTAAAATTATTAAGATAAAAATGTTTTTACAAGTATATATTTTTAAATATATATAAAGTTTCTATAGCAGTTGAATTATTACGTATCATTAAAAAGAACGCAACTCTTAACTGAATCACAGTATAATATGGATAAATTTCAAAATATGTTTGAATCCGTTATAAATTAAAAAGGCTGCTTTATTAAAATTGAAAAAAGAGTGAGCTGACACATCAGTTTTAAAAAACTTCATTCTAACTAAATAATTCACATATATAATGTTTAAATACTTTTATATTATAAAAAAAAAACACCAATAATTATAAGTGTGAGTAACATAAAAAAATAAAATAATAAATCTATAATATTTATTATTGTAATAAACATTATACATACAGACATATTAAAAAAAACATTCAGATGTGAAAACAACATTTATTAGTAACCAATCTATCATTACATTTTACAGCAAGGTTACAAAAGGCACCATTAAATGGAATTTGCAACTTGAGCTTTCAAAATCAGAATTCTGTTTTGAAGAAAAATTGCAATGATTTATAAAGTACTATTATTCAATTTACATAGCTCTGACAGCTTCGCAGCTATACAGACAGAATCATAAATCTATCAAATTGAATTTATCACACCTACTTACAATAAATGAAACCAAGCTTTGTTATGAGAACACATTTACACATCATGCATTTTAAACAGATTTCTCACTTATTCCATTTTTATTCAAATTTTTATTTGCAAATAATTAAATTTATTGATAAAATTGAATGATTATTATAAATTATTTTTTTTTGAATATTTATTTCTCTTTTTTTAATCATGCTTTTAAATATATATATATATTCGTTTATTCATTTTCAACCTTCATCAATTCACTGCAGGATAAAGATATCTCCAAGTTTAATCTATCTCCAATCTCTAGTCTCTCATCTCCACATCAATCCACACACGTCTTTATTTCATCAATCCATCTCAAATATGGTCTTTTTCTAGGTCTTTTACTATCTCCTGGAATCCAGTTTAAGATTTCAACTGTACATCAAATCTTAAGTAGCCCTAATTGTTATTAAATTAAATACGATTTTTTTTTGTTATATCATATATATGTATTAACTTACTCACACAAAGACATCTTGAGTAAATACCAGTACACCACTGTAACTATATAATAATATTTGATCACTGTAAGTTTGACATTGATTGCTACATTTTTATAATAAATTATTTTAGCATTTCAGTTTTAGTGCTGCATCATACACTTTAATGAACATCTAAATTGGGATTGGAAGGTCACATGATTGATTCTGGCACTCACATGTCAGGTGCTCAAACTCTTGAGCAAAAAAGTTGTATGCCTTTTTTAATTCTACATCATTTTTCAATTGGTTGATCTGCTTTACGATAATACATTTATTGAATGCAATGGTAAACAGGCAATCTAATATTATATGCTGTTTTATGTGGATGTTATTTCATTTAACAATCTTAAATAAAAGTTTTAAACATTAGTTTTAAAAATATAGTTGTCGTAAGTAGAACAATATTGAATATCTATCAGAATTTCTTAAAAAATTAAAACATATATTTTAATATTTGCAAATTGATTTCCCTACTCTCAAAAAACTGTAATTAAATAAAATTGTATTAACCAAATATTATCATTATTATTTTCAACAAACATTAACACACTACAAAAGATAATTATCAAAAGAAAGCTTAGCCTTAATCCTTATATAATCTCACTGTGTTAAGTTTCATGCACATGACCAAAGTAGATCACTAGAATGTTTCAAGATGTTATAGGCAGGGCATAAATTACTGATAATTATCTTGCTGACAAATGTTTTATGTGCAACCATTTTGTCAAATTCAACCATATTTGTTTTAATTACAAATAAATCAAATCAATGTCACATGACTTAATTTAAACAAGCTTGTATTACAAATGTTTTATGTTTTTTTGTTAAGAGCTTATTTGCGAGCTCTTTATAAAATATTTGTTTTAAACTCAAATCTTTCTTATTCTCCCAGATAATTTAATAGACATCTCATTAAAAAATAAGACTGAAAACTTAATTTTGAACTTAACAAATCTTTATTAATAATCATGTAACTGTGAAAGGAAATTATTAATTTTTTTGGTGTTTTTTATGAAAGTGACAAGTTAAATACCCATTTTTAAATCAATATTGGATAGTTTGGTTATAGACAGTAAACTATAAAAAATTCTAAATCAGATTAAATTAGGATATCAGATTATACAAATAGCAGCAAACTATGCTAATTCAGCATCACAAGACTCAATTATACATCATTACTATCATTTTCAACTATTGGTGATCCATTGCAGGATTAAGCTCTCTCCAAGTTCAATCCATCTTGTTTGAACTCTAGCACTTATTTCATCCAACCATCTCACATGTAGTCTCTTTCTTGGTAATCTTGAAATCCAGTTTAAGATTTCAACTGTCCATCTAATATCAGCTCTTCTAGCAATATATCCAGCTCAACAACACTTCAGTCTCTTAATTTTTTCAATGATGTCAATAACTACATCATTGACAAACTCCAGATAACTTAAATAATCTTCATTTACTTTTATTCCTTTATCTTCCCAATTTAATTCACAAAATAATTTTTGCAGCACTGCTGTAAAACATTTTTGAGATATGGAGTCACCCTCTCATACACACTTCTCAATGTTAATGTTCCTAGTATCATTATGTGGTTTATTTTTTGCTGTTGCATTTTTATAAATATTCTTCAGAATATCAAATTCTTCCGTTTTCTTCTGTCTTCAGAATATGACAATATCCTGGGTTTATACCTTGATGATCCAGTGTTTTAATCATTGAAGAAATGCTTATAGAATCAAATGCCTTTTTATAATCTACAAAACTAAAACATAATGGTAACTCATATTCATTGGTCCTGTTAACTAAAAGGAGATCCATTGATTCCTCTTGGAGGCCTTAAAAAAACCGAGCAGGGCAAATTTCTACTATCCACTCCATATATTCTTGTCATTGCAACTGTTATTTCTATGTGATTATTTATATAATATAAAAACATGGAAGGGATGTTTGCCAATGTGCATTGGCCAGTGTGATGAGTTTATTGGGTTTTTACCTCTGAGTTTAAGATAAAAAAAACCATGGTCTTTCTTATCAATTGCCTGATAAACCTTAATTGAAATATCAGTTGAGTTTTTTTTAAAACAGTAAGAATGTGTGTGTGAATAATTTTTTAAAAGTTAGTACATTCATAAATCTATTATATATGTATATATATATATTATAACCTAAAAACAAATGATAACTGCAAACAACAGATAGCCACAATGCATAACCATTCCAATAAGTATATGCTATATTATGTGATAGTATTGGCTAAGCTAAGAGAGTTCCTGAATGCCATATGCCTCAACAATAAGACAAATAAGGGAAAATAACAATAAATAAATATTATAAAAACAAATGCAACCATTTAATAAAATTTAAAAGGAGGAGATTTCTCATATTCTCTCTTATAAATTATAGATCTTATTATTGGAGGCATACACCATTAAAGGATTAAGTTATATAAAAAATTTCAACCTACAATATCTCTTCCAATAATAACACATCTACAACCATGACAAAATCTTACTACCATGATCAGATCTAACATTTAATTATTTTCATAAAAAACAAAAGCATATCTTATTATGTTTTACCACAGTAATATTTCTTTAAAACAACTTTGCTTCGAGTATTTAACACTCTTTGGTAAATTAATTTCTCAGAATTCTTTCAATTAGTAGTTCAATTAATGTAAGGTTTATTCTTCTTTTTTCATTTAGGATTTATTAGACATAGAATGTGATCCTCATAATACCATAGTGAGATATACTCTTAATCTTAAGATTATATCTTTTCAAGATTACAATATAATAATAATAATATTAATTATTAAAAATAAACATGATACACTCTTAATTTAAAAGAAAATAATTTATTAGAAAATCATTCAGATACAAGGAATGAATAAGGTGTTTTATGGCCACTCAGGATATGACTAACACATCCTATACAACTACTTTTGAACTTATGTTAAGCAATTCCATTATTTAAATTTATGATGAATTACTAAAACACTTTTCTGAATAAAATAAAATGATTTCAGCATAAAAACAATGTTCTTTTAACAAATGAAATTGTTTATAGTGATCTTTTAATAATGAGTAAATCAAATAAACTATTTGTTAGATACTTTCTTTAGATCAGAAATGTAATTTTCATAAAGTAACTCTTATGTCAAATAAGATTTCTTTATATACTCTCAATACATATTAAGGTTAAATTTATAATAAATTTTGTAAAATTTAGTTGTGTGAATGATGATAAATACTGTAAAGAAAATTAACAATAAAAATAATATTTATTTTTGACAATAAAGACACTTAACACACAAAACATTAATATCTTAAAATATTATCAAAGAAAATTATTAAATATTCAATTGTACAATCCACTATGAAGGAAAATTATAACTGTATGGTTTACAAATTAATGAATGAAAATAAAATAAATACTAAATAAAAATCATTATTCACTGGTTCAAGAAACTTTCTGCAATATTAGTATTATAATAACTTATAAATTTTACAGCACAACCATTTCATTATATTGTCCCCTATGAATGTATTTAATACCTTTTAAATATCACTTACCAATACAGCATTGAAATAACTCTTTAAGGAGATGTATATCATTTATTGAAGCCAAATATAAAACTTTAATTTCTAAATTAAATAATTATTGAATTTAATTTGAAACACTGGGAAAGCACAGAAAACAAGATCTACACAATCAAATCAATAACATCTGACACTCTGTTTATTGAATAGTACAAATGAAAGTAAAATGACATGCATGAGGACTAGCAAAATATATCAATTTCCAGAGAAAGTCATGGCAATACCCTACATACAGTTTTATACAAAAATACATGACAAATAAATATGCATTTGAGATAATAAAACAAAGCAAAAAGCAAGTGATGACATGAATTTAAGGAAAGTAGCACCTGCATCTTAGAATAATATATAATCTAGAACATTATCTTTAGACTTATAAACAACAATAATAATAATATTTGTGTTAAATAGGGCATTTTATGTTTAAGTATAATACCAAGAATAACACAATTCTTGAAAAACATCATGACATAAGAGAGAAAGTAAGCTAGAATCTCTTTGAAAATGCGGGAAAGATAGGAATATATATCAAACACAAGAGAGAGAGAGACTAATGCCTCAATCTTAAATAATACAACAAACTCATGTGTAAAACTGATAATGTAAATAATTATTGCTAAATGCAGTTTAATAAAATAAATTATGGCATGAAAATAAGAAATAAAATATACAACTTCTATTATGTTTGACATTAGCATATACATTCAAATAAATATCTCCATAAAAAGGATTAAATATAATGCTTTTAAAATACAATATAATAAAATAGAAATATTGTGAAAACTATTGGAATGCAGCTTATAACAATTTATAAAATTATATCAAAAAGCAATGCATAAAATTAATACAAATGTATAACATAATACAGTATCATAAATATTGAGACTTAAAACTATACTCTTTTTACCAAATAAAAATCCTTCAATCTTGGTGTTCTAACCATTCAATGGGGCACAGTCACTGTAAATGCCATTCTGAAAACATTGAAAATTTATCAAAATTTAAATACAGAAATATTCAAATTACACGTAAAGCACTTTAACACAAACATTAAGTAATAAATTTCATATAAATACTAGCACAAGAATATATTTATGGCTATTTAACTTTTCTGAAATATATTTCAATAAACACAAATAACAATATATCCTTAATTTATCATACAATATTATGTTAACTTCTTATTATATTTTTGGAAGCACATATTGATGACAAATGGAGGAGTATTTGTTCCTTTGAGAAATAATGTATTCAGTAGTAGAACAGAGTATTGACTAATAATGACAAGACAGAAGTGTGACAAAATAAGTTTATAATCCTTGAATGAAATTACTTTAGGAGCATTCATGTTCAAATTATCTGCAATACAATTAATTTCATTTGCTGCAGAGAAAAGCAAATAATTAAAAATAATAATAAATCTGAATATATTGTTAATTAATATCTAGAAATATTACCTTTCCATTGCATAATTATAAATGAATACACTTCTATAAAGTAGCAAAAGTCAATAAATTTAACATTATCAATTTATAAAAATATTTTTATTTTCTTTTGTTGAATTTAATACAATAACAATATTCAGTGAACAATCAACTTCCACCCCACCAATAATAATAGTAAATACATTATTTTAAATGTAATAGCATTTAAAATATTGTTAAATAAATGAATGTGATTCTTTTAAAATCAATGTAATTGACTAATAAAATGTACATTATAATAATTTTAAAAAGTCATTCATCCTTAATGTATATTTAAATACATTTTGATGATTCACAGAACTCTCAATTTAAACTAAATTAAATATTTTTCTGTTGAAACTTAATTAAATTCAATCAATACATTTATAAATTTCTATTATTATAAAGCATGTTCTGAAATCTGGAATTAGCAGTCTACCATTTCAAAATAATAAATCCAAAGAAAACCACTGTTCAAAATACAAACATTTTAAGCAAAACCATTTTTTCTTAAATAAAACTACCTAACAATTCTTAAATAGTCTAAAGATTTTAACAGTCTTAATATTTCCATATATAGTAAATTTAATTTATATTTATTTCTAAGAAGTAAATAAGAATCAATAAAAGTTTTTATGCAACAATTATGCTTTATGCAGAAATCCATCTAAGTCATATAAAAATAATTTGATTATTACCAAATACTTTGCTGTCCTTTCCATTGTATTTTGTTGCAGAGTAAACTTCAAATACTGGAAGCTTCAGTTTAAATCATCTGAGCCTGGATAAAATTATTTAGCAATTTATATTTTAACTTAAAACAAACTTTTATTAAAAACAATTAAAACTTAATAAAATTTAACAATTAAATGAACAAGGAAGTAACTGAAAGCTAGTAGGTGTGTGTGTACTAGTGGTGATCACTAGATCTATTTATGATAATAATCATGTGATTAATATTTTAATGAATGAAATTGACATCCAGTCTACTCACTTTTGACCTGCAGTTATTACACATTACAAATTAAATAATATCCTGGGACAAATTACCAAAAATAAATTAATTTACATTTGTCTAGACATTAATTAATTATTACAACTTTAAAATATTTTTTCTTGAAAAACTAAAAAAGTATAAAATAAAATATTACATAATATATTACATTATTTCAAATATAATATTATCTTATATTATTCACTTACACATATTTACATTTTTTAATTGATTTAAACTCCCAGAACATTTTTAAATAATACTTTTTAAAACAAAGAATTTAAAAAATAATTTTTAAAATTGTACTAACAAAGAAGTTAAATAAAAATTTACAGCCCATGCATTGCCACACATTATTGCATTCTTCTACTTAAAATGGATAGCTTAATTAATAAAATTAATTATTTATCTTCTTCAATTAACTAATTTAAAAATTATTTTAGTAAATTAATTTATTATCACAATTATTATTGAATAAGGCATATTTCTTATTAACAACTTGTTTAAACAAAGTATACTGTTACAACAAATGAATATTAATAACTTAATATTAATAATTTAAAATTACCATTAGATTTTAATTTTAATATTGACTTTTAACACACTAATAGTTAAATTATGGTACTTTAATTCTTAATGTTTTTACAGTTAACATACTAACATTTCAGAGTAATGACATCCTTAAAACTAAGCATTTTAAAATCATACACAATTATTTATGGACATAAAACATTACATATAAACTAATAAAATAATTTTTAAAGCTATTAAAAATTGTAACAGTTGTTATAAAGTATTTCAATGGATATATCAACGTGTAAATATTAAGCAATAATTCAGTTGGCTTACTACAAAAATTAAACTATGAAAAAAATTTTTTTAATACTAAGAAATTATTTAACTGAATATTTAGCTTTATGGACAAAGCTAAAAATCACAACATATATCAGTTATTGTTATTTTATGGACTGTATTATATATATATATATATATATATATATATATATACAGTCCATAAAATATATACTGCATATTACTATATATATATATATATATATATATATATATAACTTTGCAGTAATAAGTTAATAACTTATACTATAAATATTTAGGATCTCAAATAACATTTTAATTTATACACAGATAATGAAATCCTCATATAGGTTAATTTATGGTTAATACTATTGAAAAGAATAAACTATTTTTTAATTAATAATATTTATCAGAATCAGGATTATAAAAAAAAGGTAGAAGAGGTTAAGAATGCTCTGATGAAGACTGCATGACAGTCAAAACTGTTAAGAAAAAAAGGAATTATATTAAAAATATTTTACATTAAAGTATGAGGGGAGTTATTGTAAGCAATCTGGATTATAAAGTATAAACCATTCTATTTTTGAGTATTATAATAATATTACATAAATTCATGGCAAAACAAATGAACGAACTACAAGAGAGGTTAAATATTTAAGATAGTTAGATAACATGAATACCCTAAATTAAATAATTCTTTGAAGTTTATCCTTATATGTGTTAAATGATTGAATGTTTTCTAACACTTTCTCAAATTTTGTTGTAAAATAATAATGTAACTTTACTAATTCAAATCTATATGGATTTATCTGTTGTTTATTTAATATTGTTTTGCTCTTCATTTGTGTTTGTAATTCAAATTTGCAAATGTTAGTTCATCTTTATAATGAAGATGTTTTTGTTTTGCAGTCAAACAAACTGTTGTTTATTTATAGAGATGTTGAACATGAGACTTGCATGTATTAAGTATTATTTTCACACATAATTAATATTAATGGCAGACATAAATACTTTAATTAGTTATTAAAAGTTTGAAATAAGGATTCTGTTGTTTTTTGTGTTTTGTATTACTTAGTTTTGCAAATATAAGTGTGGGTGTGTTTTATGTTTAGTAATAATATGCAGGTTCCATGTTTATATTATTAATATATTCCATATATTTCAGTAAAAATCTGGTGTATGATAATTGGTTCACTACATATTATTGCGTGTATTGATATAATGATATATTATGAACCTTATTACATGATACATAGAGATACATATGGCGTGATCAACTAATGACAACATTGAACTCACCTTCTTCTGATTATAATTTAAATATTATAATTTATGTAAATCTATTTTCTCATGCATGTCTCATCTTGAGTTGTTTCTGAAGAATAGAGTTAGTAATATAGAATGAGTTATAATACTATTATTGATAGTAAAGTTAATATTCTTGTGTATACTAGGTATAATCTAGATGTTCTGCTTGTATCCTTCACAACTCAATGCACACTAAGTTATTGATTTTAAATCCTGGGCTAAAAGGTCTAACCCTTATTTAAATACACAAAAATTATTTAATAAGTTTTGTGATGCATATAAATAAGAGTATTGTAGAAATTAAGGAGCTAATAAGCAATACTCTCATGATATAGAATAAGCTCATCATTAACAATGAAATACATTCAATTGCTAGGAATGAAGTCATCATAGCAAAATATTTTCAGGGTAATTTCTCATAAAATTTTATATTTAATAATCAAATGGAAATTTGGGACATTTGGTTTTGTAATTCATTAAGTTGCATCATATATAATCATTTCATCCACTAAATTATTTCTTTCAAATTTGACACTACCTATGTGAGTAATCAATCAGACTCCCTTTTACATGTAGAGGTATTAAAATATGTTGTTGAAATTACTCATTAATATGTAATAAATATGTTCATTTAGTTTTAATAACAGTATTTATATGATTTATTTATAATAAATATGTTGTTTAGTATATTTTGTTAATTTTGACATTACCTACACGAGTCTAGATTAAACATATTTAAATATGGGTGGAGTCTCATATGTCTAGCTGATATAATTGGCATTAAATAAGGGCAATTATAGTCATGGAAGATGCTTGGAAGAACTAGAATTAGAATATCTTCTAGATAAATTTTATAAGATTTATAGATAGAATAAATAATTACCTTTAATTAACATATAACAAAATCATATTAGGGATTCATGGAATTAATCAAGAAGTTTTGCCCTGTGGAAGTGTGTATATACACTATCATTTCATAGGCTGACCATTACAGTCTATAAACAAAGAAAGGAGTGAAGTTATTTTCATGGAATGAGTAGACAAGTTTGGTAGTAGTGGTATTGATATAAATGAAGAGGTGAGTGTTATTATTATATGAAAATAACCACACTTATTCCTTTGTTTACATTATAATTAATTTACAATTTTTTTAAAGTTATGTATGATTAAATGTTGGAAATTTAATGACAATACATTATGTATTTTAGATGCATTTGTTCAGCATGATGTATCAAAGCAAAATATTAATTTAAAAACCATTATCACAAACTGTAAGTATGTTATGTGGTAATTATATTATTGTTTGAAATATTAAGGTAAACATGAATCCATTAATAACTATTATCAAATATTTTATAAGGATTATAAGTTAGGCATCAATAATTGTATATGTAAAGATTGAAAGTTTAACAACTTGTCAGTACATTCATAATTATTTAGTCTTTTCTGTAAAAATGTTATATTTATAAAAATACATTGAGTATTCGTGTTAAATTTCCAACATTTAAATCTATAAACTTGGGAAATTTGTGAAAGAGTCTAAATTAATTGTGAATGTACTTAAAAAATTGTTATAGTTTCACTTCCACAAATATAAATTATTATCTGATTTATGATCCTTATAAAATCTTGAAACCTAGCTAAAATCTAATTCTTTTTAACTTAAAGTGTTTCAGACAAAAATACAATTACTAGATGACAAATGTTTAGTTTGAAATGTCAATGTTTAATTGGTTCTTTGCTTCATTACATCATGCTGAAAAATTACAAAGTATTACTGTCAAATTTCCAACATTTAAATTTGTAAATATTTGAAAACTTTATGTTTAATATATATTCAAATATTTATATATAAATATTATATGCAAAAAAATCTATTGTTTACTTAAAATTACGCAATTTGATTTTTCTTTACTTTTAATACATAATTTTAATACATTGTGATATATCTGTAACAAATTCAAGTCAAAAAAATAACATTCAATATTTTTCTCTAATTTCATTAATTACATTTGAATATAACTTCTGTCTGAATTATTTTTGTTATCTTATATTTGAGTATTAAATGTCTGCTCCGATGTGATTCTTCATAATAATATTGCGATTGCTATAAAATTAGGATGAGCAAGTATAAAAAAATATGATTTTTTTTTCAAAACGTAATGCATTGGTTTTAATTAATAATTGGCATATCTGTTTATAATTTAGATTAATTTGTAGTATAAAATATATTAAAAGAGAAAATGTTGAACAGTCCATAGTAATTAGTAGAAATCAATAAATTTGATATCCCATTATGTAGTAATTTAAAATTATTCATCGTTTCTTAAGCATACTACACAACATTTGTATAGATTTATATAAATGAACTCATGGTTGGTCAGTAAAATCAATAAAGATAGAATGAAACTATGAAAGAAAATAATTTAACAAAAAAAAATATTTATTAAGAATCTGGCAGTGAAATTAAAAAAGATATAGGTATGACAAATAAATTACTTTACAGAGAGTAAAGAAACAAACTCCCAAACAAAAAAAAAAAGAAGACCGACACACGCACAATTTAATAAAATCCAAGTATTTTTCAAGTAATTGTATTCGATAACTATGTTTATGCCTTATACTGTTAAATAAATTACAATTAGATAATTTGTATAATAAAATTTAAAAAGAAGATTTTTATATTAAAATTTGAATTTTCCTGCCGGTAGAATTATTATTAATTATAATTATCTCTTCATTTATTAACCTATTTATATTAGGCTTAAGTTTTTAGAATTAATCAGTTGGGTTTTTTTTTTTTAATGTGTCAAAGCGTCGGCCGGGAAGCAAACCCCTGCACAACTGCGTGTAAGGCAGCTGTGCTAATCACTCGGCCACCAACGCTTTCATTATTTTTAAAATGTATACAGCTCTTTTTATGGATTCGAAGGTGAGATCTTGCAACTGGAGATGTCTTTCTATTATGGGAATTTAATATAGGTTTGCATAAAAAATATGTCTGGTGCAACTATTTTTATCAGATTTTTTTAATATTCGGAATCAATTTATTTGCAAGCTGATCTTTTGTCTAGATCAACTATATGCTAACTCAGATTTTCTTGATGTTTGTAATAATATAGTAGTTGTAAATTTCATCAAATGTTTAATATTCCTACATTTATCAATACTATAGTGATTAATCTTTTGCATGTAAAACAGAATATTTTTCCTTTTGAAAACGTAGTCACACATATTCAGTCAAGATCAATGACAATATATATAGTAGAGTTTTAAAACTTTTCTCTAAATGTCCAAATATTCTTAAGTAAAGTTTCTCAATTGTTGACTGAAAGAATGCAACACTGTTTGGTAAATTTTTATGAACTAATGTTTTTGCTTTATTTGTGTGTCAGAAGTTTGTCTGTGAGTCTACTTTTTTATTTTAACTTTCAATAGATAAATAATTAATATCGCATGAACACCATTTTCTTTGCTTACACAAGCTGTTAAAACAGAAGCAAAAACTCTCCATAGAGTAGTGACACAAAGTCCAAGCCAGAGTAATGAATGTATGAAAGAATGTTTGAGTATAAAATCCCCATCTAGTGCCTACCCATACAATACCACCAGAGTAGTTTCTAGCTTGTGGCTTTTATCAGTGAGAAACCTTGGATTTGAGAACACTGCATCTAGATCTTAGGGCTTAATGTAACCCTCCCACAGCCACCTTTTAAATTTTTAGTTAACTATAAAGCTGTGAGTCAAAAATAAAAACACAATAATGTTTCAATTCAAGCTCATTTGCATGTATAGTCATATAAATCTGAACCTAGCTGACCATCTATAGATTTTGGTATCTTTGGTTCTTTAATAACTGAAGTCAACATCATACTATTTGGGTAGAATTGATATTAATACATTAAACATCACATGATCACTGTTCCTATGCCTACAAAGCTAAGTAGCTGCTGGAGGGTTGTATTAGATTCTAAGATGTAGGTCTTTAAAAAGTGAATGTTTTTTAATTTTTTTCATTCATCACGTATGCTTAATTAAAGCCACATTTATTACTCAATATTAATATATTAACTAACTTAAAATAAAAATTATAATGCTGACATGGAATTTGAAAATTTTTCTAACCTTAACCCAGATGGTATTTATACTCAAATTCAAGATAATGACAGAAAAAATATGCTAATCACGATTTTTTGAAGCCCTATGTCAAATATAGCTTCATAATGAATTGCAACTTTGTAAAAAAATGAATAGCTAAAAATGCACCATTTGCATATAAATATTTAAAACATATTATAATTTTCTTACAAGCACAACCATTGTTTAATCCCACAATAAATATCATCATCCTCAACCATTATCAATCCACTGCAGGATGAAGGTCTCTCCAAGTTCAATTCATCTTCTCTAATCTTTAGGCTCTCTTCTCCACATCACCCCTGCACACTTTCTTAATTCATCAATCCTTCTCACATGTGGTTTCTTTCTGGGTCTTTTACAATTTTTTGTAATCCAGTTTAAGATTTCAATTGTCCTTCTATTATCATATCTTCTAACAATATGCCCAGCCAAACTCCACTTCAGTTTTTTTAATTTTTCAATGAGGTCAGTAACACCTGTTTGTTCTCTTACCCATATATTGCATTTTCAATCTCTTTCTTATTACTCCCAACATGCATCTCCCCATACTTTTTTGAGTGGTCTAAAATCTCTGTATTTAAGCATACACAATGAATTAAATATATAAATACATAGGCATTATTAAATCAATCACAAATGAATAAATATGCAATCAAAGGAAAATAGGGGTCATTTATAGTTTAACAAATTTTATTGATGAAATTATATGTAAAATAATAATTCAAAAAAAGAAAAAAAATTAATTTTGAAATATGGTAATCAATAATATATTTTAAAAATAGTAGCTTAAATTTTTCAAAGCACAATTAAATTAGTAATGCTAAAGAACTCTGTACATTGTTTACATATATTTTAATTTTATGCTTATTGAACATGGTTTACAATATTAATGTACTTTCTAGAAATGATTTTTTATTTAGATGTTACCATGATTTCTAAGTCTTATAATATAAATCATGAATTACAAGGATCTTCAACTAAAGCCTTTAATTACAGAAAAACCTTATCATTGGCTGGCTATCAGTTTCATAAAACAGGCATACAAAAGTCATTTATTATACATAAAAGTATGAAAGATGTTAGCTGCACATTTATTAAATGCATAGTTCTTACTATTATAAATATTGTACTTTTTTTTTCAGGATGAGAAGGTTGGTACTAAGGTGGGATTTGAGCATTCCATTATCCAATTTTCAATGAAATGGATGGCTGAAGAGTTGTGGGGTGAACTGGTTTGAAGCCTGTCCATTAAAGTATGAAGATTGGCTATCTTAATATAAGCTGAGATTTGATTACATGTATGTGTGGAGATGATAATATTGACCAACTGATGAGTGCTGGTTTAGCATGAAATATGTATATTGATGATTATTTATTTTTTAGACATGTGTTTCATCAAGTGTATCAGTGGTATGAGATAGAATGGATGGTTGTCAGTCATGTGAAAGTCTGAGACCCACTATATATTACATATATGATTGCAGGTATGAAAAAAAAGCCTGTACTGTAGAAAAAAATATTAAAAATTCATATTTCAAAATAAGATCTAAAGAAATTTTACTTTCATTACTAAATAGATCGTCCATTAACATTTTAAATTGCATATTTATAAGTTTATATGTGCATACATTTTCTATATTGATTAAGAAAATTATCAAATTTTTAAAAATTTTGTTTGGTCGAAACCGGTCTGGGGATGGGGACAATCCAAGATAAAAATGATTTGGATGTCTTCTCTTGTAGTAGCATTTATCATAAATAAAAAAAAAAGCTTGTTTAGAGCTATTAGCACGCTCTTAATTTTACATATTTGTAAGTGCAAGCTATATATAAGTCATGTGACATCTGACTTGTTATTATTACTTTTACAAACTTAAATAAGTTTCTCAAAATTTTGTTATTTTTTTTTTTTTTTTATAAAAAGATTAATAAAATGTAAACATTTTATTTTTACATTTTGGTTTTACTGTAATGTTTTTATTTGCCGATATATGTATGTTTTTGTATTGTAATGTAGAACTCAGAAATAATAGTATTGCATAATAAAATAAAATATGAGGCTTAACAGACTTTTTAAAAGAAATTATTATTACCGTTCAGAAATATTAAAGATTTTTCTTCTGATTTATTTCATTGTTTTTTCAAAGAGCAGATTTCAAGTTCTTATACGTATAATATTATTAACATATAATATTATTAATATATTTATTTTGAAAGCAAGGTTACATTCCTGATGCAAAGTAATTAAAACAGTCTTCAATCTAACGGCTGGATTTTGTAAAATATTATTTGATAATATTAATCAATTAAATTACAAATGTGTAACACAATAACTCATAAGTTTACAAATAAATGCATCTTCATAAATATCTATAATTTTGAATATATGTGCTTGAGTGAATGGTAATATGATTGTTTATATTTAAATGATTTGCTAACATTTGTGATAATATTTAAATATAAATAAACCATGATAGTTACATATATAATACTTATAGAATAAGAAAATGTTTAAATTCATACATGTAAATTTTAGCCTGATGCTTGATTATTAGTTTTTAATATAATTCTAATTCTAAATAGATGGTAATCAACAGCTACACATGCACAGTATTGCTTATTGAACCAGTGTTGTTTTTGTTGCCTGTAAAAAAAAAATTTCAATCCAAGCCACATGATAAAGAATTTGATAAGAGCGAATAATAATAAAAAATATTCATGCGCTTGATCCTAGATACTTATGATTGGCCTAGCATGAATATTTTATATTATTCACTTTGCATTTAGATGCAAAGATAAAGTGACTGCTCTTATCTTTTCAAAGTCTCTACCATGTGACTTGAATCAAGAGTTTCCTCACAATCAGAAAAAAAACAATATTGGTTCAATAAGCCAATACAGTACATATGAAATGGTTGATTACTATCTGTTTAGAATTACAATTTAAAACTGTGCTAGTAAATATCTTAATCAGTTTTAAATATAATAAATGCAAAATAGCCCTTAAGACCAGAATGTTTTTAATAATTATATATAAAAAAAAAAAATTAAAAATGGCTCTCCAGACATTCTGTTTTCTAGGTTTCCATTTTTATTTTATTGTCCAACTAAGAATAGCCAGATATCACATGATCACTATTTCTTATGATTGCTCACAACTGTTGTTAAAACTGGCAAAACTCTCCATACTGTAGTGCCATTCAATGCAAGCCAGAGTAATCAATACTAAAAACTAGTTTATGGATGAGTAGGCACTAGATAGGGATTTTATGCACAAGCCTTCCGGCATCCATTATAAGTCTGTCTGCAAAAATAATTCTGGTGTAACATATTTGAAACAAGAATGTTCTATGATGTTATTATAATATATAGATGTGTATATAATTATTAAATAAAAAATAAATAATAATTTTATTCTTATAGTATTAATTTTAAAATAGTTTTTCATTACAAAACTACTACATTATTTCGAAAGATAACTTGATTTTGTATTGATAATAATAAAAAAAAATTTTTTAACTAACATCAATAAATTTTTAATCTATACATAGTTTCAATTTTATATTTTCATATCATAGAATTTAATAATAATGACTTTTAAAAGTTTTCATTGCTTTGAAAAAAGTGGTTAAAAATCACATAATAATTTTCTTTGTATTATTTACTAAATATTTAATAAAAAAATCAAGTCATATATCACATGACTTAACTTATTAAGCTTGTATTCTAAAACAAGTTTTTCCAATAGAAAGAGAAAGCATTCAAAATCTTTATCTAGAATTATCCCTATGCACAGACCAGTTTCAAGCATGTGGTGTACCTTAATATGACACTAGGATATTCAGACACCAGATTTAAAATATCAACTCAAGCACATCATTTATTTAATACTTAACTATTAAGTAGAAAATCTGAAATTTTCAGACATCCATATGTTTTCAAATCCAGCTATCTTGCTTAAATAGCTATATGGGACTGAACTGAATTCAGATTCTACATATATTAATAGTTTTACCAATAATATATTGGTAAAATCTCAAAAGCAAAACTATAATAGTAAAAAAAATCAAGTCATATATCACGTGACTTAACTTATTAAAAATAAAGTCACATTATATTTATATATGGAAAAAATTCAATTTAGAATCACTTTATATAATATTGTACTTTCACATGTAAATATTCCAATGTAAAGTTCATTATTTTTGAACTCAGATTATTGTTAAGTTATAGAATACTATGATTAATCAATAATATTTGATAAATATCAGCAATGTTTTGCTAGTTTTTGCTATTGTAATAATACACATTTTTAGCATTCCAAACTTCAAGGAACATCCCTATCTTTAATGTACTCTTGATGTAAACATTAAATTTACAATCTAGTTGATCTATGTGTTTAGTTAATATTTTTATAATATTATAACATTCACAATCTATAAAATCATATCCCACTGTGTTTTAATTGGAGAAGCAGTGAATAAATTGAGGGGTCATTAATCTGCAACAATATGCCACTTTGTATAAATATAATATGACATTAATCCTAAAAAACTGAAATAATAATATTCAACACTTTACAATATCTTTTACAGAATTATGCTAAAAGGATTACATTTCTTGCATACTGATAACAAGAATATAAAGCCAACTGAAATTAAAAGTTCTTATGTGAAGAATTCTATTAATTGGCACAAGTAATTTCATATTAGTTTTTGATATAGTAAACTGGAACAACCTATACTTTTTACAGAACTTCAAATTAGATTGACCGTTCAATACTAGTTATCAAAAATAACTTAGTAAACATAATTATAATTATTCCTTTCCATCTTTTTTAAAACAAAATACCAGAATTTCTACAAAATAACACTCAATATAATATTATTTTTGTAGTCTGTATATATTACTTATTGTCATCACTGTTCTAGATTTTGTTCTTGTTTTTTATGATTTTTTCAAGATTACACATTGCCTTATTAAAAATATAATTATGCTCAAGCCTAGATAGATTTATAAGTAAATATATAAAAAATCACCAACATTTAGACAATCTCAATATCAATAATAATCAACAATCTCAAACTGTTGTCAAATCAATCTACTTTAACAATAAAGGTTGCCTTGACAACAGATTGAGATTGTTGATTGTTATTGATATTGGTATTGTCTAAGATGTCTTGATAATAGATTGAGATTGCTAATTGTTATTGATATTTTGATTGTCTAAGTGTTAACTGATTTTTATGAATGCTTTACTAATATAATTAAAATATTCCACATTGCCACAGGTTTAATAATTTATGACAAAAATATTTGTTTCTAAAATTAGACAGTATAGCATAATTTTCTCATATTTTATATATTTTGAAGTTCAGTTATCTTCACTCAGTTTTAAAAGTATCTACTGTAAGCAAATGTAATTAATATAGACTTAAAACTTTCAATTTTTTTCAATTTTTAGAATATTAGCCTGAATACTAAAGACATGGGTGCATTTAATTCACCTTTGACAATTAATCTTCACTGATAAAGCAAAAGTGAGAAAGTGGTCTGGACATATGAATTTTATTGATTACTCAAGTTTAAAAATGAGGGTTCCAATGTAGGTTAAAGATAATGAAAATTAGAATTTTTTTTTCTTTCTACATCTGGATACCAAAGTGAAGACAAACATTTACTACAATTTCATTAGTCTAGTAAATAATTATTTTTCCTGAATTAATATATTCACCTATAAAATTAATCATCTTTCCAATATTATATATTTGAGATCCATATCTTCCCAAACTTTGTGATTATTATTTTAAATGAAGTTACAGTGCAACTTTTCTCAAAATCCATAACTAAAATATTTCCCCTCTTCGAATCTTACATTTTAACTTTATAAATCAAATTATTATTTCCTAAATAATATTATTTATCTATAGATGAAATACACAGGCTTATATATACCTGTGTCTATATATGTAATAGACAGGGTATGAGCACAGACTTTCACATGACCCACCACTCCTCACACTATCTCATAACACTGATATACCTGAACACACATATGTCGAAAAGATAAATAATCACCAATATACGTATTTCATGCTAAACCAGCAATCATCAGTTGGTCCAGATTACCATCTCTATACATATATGCTACAAGTGCTCAGATATATATTAAGATAGCAAATCCTCCTACTTTAATGGACAGGCTTCAATGTACTCCACACTCCAACTCTTCAACTGTCCATCTAATTGAAAATCTGATGATGGAATGCTCAAAGGCCACCCTTAGGCCGAGATTGTTGTCACACCCATGTTGACCTAAAAGTCAATCTGACACCTCATGTATAGGACATAATCCATTAAATACATATACAAGGGATAGGCAGACATCTCTAATATGTAATAGATGAAATACACAGGCTTATATATACCTGTGTCTATATATGTAATAGACAGGGTATAAGCACAGACTTTCACATGACCCACCACTCTCCACACTATCTCATAACACTGATACACCTGAACACACATATGTCGAAAAGATAAATAATCACCAATATACATATTTCATGCTAAACCAGCAATCATCAGTTGGTCCAGATTACCATCTCTACACATATATGCTACAAGTGCTCAGATATATATTAAGATAGCAAATCCTCCTACTTTAACGGACAGGCTTCAATGTACTCCACACTCCAACTCTTTAACTGTCCATCCAATTGAAAATCTGATGATGGAATGCTCAAAGGCCATACCCTGCTCATACCCTGTCTATTATTTATCTATGAGAACTTTGATGATGATTTAAATGTCATTTTTTAAAATTCTTTATTCACTTACATTCTTTTCTTCCAAGGCATAAGCTTGTGGTTAAGACCTGTAGAAGTCCCTACCTTTGCATTTTCACATCCACATTCTTGAGGTTTACAGCCTTAGTAAATATTACTTAAGAAATTAAAGTAAATGAAAGAAATCCATTTTAGTTCAGTTCCTCAAGATTTGAAGTTCCTAAAATTTTTACTTTTTAAACTTATTTGACATTTAATCTCTTGCATAAATTATTATTTATTGTCAAGTTTTATAATAAACTTTAAATTTAATTGTAATATTGGTTATGATTGTACTGCAGAAAAAATCCAAATTTATGGTATTTACTTGAGAAATTACCCTATTTCATAATCTAAGAACATATTTTTAATATCCAATTTATCATCTTAAAACAAGAGTTATCCAGTGACATTAAACATTTTAATCCACATAGTATGATCTGATGCATGTATTGCCAATTTATTTCTGATTAAAAAAAACAACAACCACAGAGCAATGCTTTATAATAAAACATATTATAACATTATTACTTCCAAAATATGACTCATCAAATGTTGGATAAATTGTGTTCGATAGTTAGCAAGAGTATATCTTATTCATGAAAATCATATATATTTATATATTGAAATGAATAATATATATTTATTTTAGTATGAGCTATGTGATTTTCTATACGAGTGAGAGATTTAAAAAATTAAAAAAATACTTAAAACTTTTTGTTAAAGAATGTATTTTTAATAATGTAATTAGATAACAGATTAAAAAAATCAGGCAATTAAAGTATTATGCAAATTAATCAATTTAAATTTAAAAGTGCAATGGGTTATTTAGGACTGAAATCAGTAAAACTTATATAAAATCTATTTTTATTATTGCATTCATTGTGGATTTTTACTTTATTAAAATGACATTGGATCCAATTATGCTTAATGAGTAAAAGGAGAACAAACTCCCATTTGCTAATATAGTCTGGACATCTGAAAAACTGGACATGCTGGTTAGCATTAAATAATAATTTTATTTAGGCTAAACAAGGTTACATTATCTCAAAACCTAAATAGATCACCATACATTACAATTGTGTATTAGATGAATCTGGTATTAGTCCATATGGTTTGAAGCTGATTGATGTTGCAATAGTCCTTGTGGTATAAAGTTCATAGGTGTATCAAATAGCTTCCATGTCTCCTCATAAATGAATTTTGATGATAGTAGTTTATCTCTTTGTTTTATCTTTTGGATTGATTGTATAAAGCACAATCTTTCATCAGGGGGAGGCTGCGAATACATTTTCTTGCACCTTGCATACCAGATTGAATATGTGATGAAAATTGACATTCTAATGAGTGGAAATTGTTTTTTTAATGCAATCTTGTAATGATATAATAAGATAGTAGTCTACCTTTATGTTCTGATAAATAATAGATCTTATTGTCCGTTGCATGAAATGATGATATGATAGTATGTCTCATCTTCTTTTCTCCAGTTTGGGCATACTGGGTCGACTTTGATGATATGCCATTTAAGGTACAGAAACCACAATGTAGGCATGGCATTCAGGTTCATTTTAATGATAAAGTCCAAATATTTGGGTTCCAGTGCTCAATATTTGAATAATGTTATTTTATAATTGGTTATGCCTAAATTTCTATTTTGTAAATTTTGATCCAGATTCATTAATTTCTGAGCACTCCAAATATTTATTTTGTTGGCAATGATATCTGGCGTAATGTTGACATACTGCTGGATGTTTTGTGCTATTTTATATAGCCAGCTTCTTTTCTTTGGGGATGGTGTGTCAGTTGGCTGTATTAATTCAATTATGTGATTATACCCGTATTTAATTCCTAGGTTGTAAAGGTGGGTATGAGTTTTTTGTAAAAGTAAGGCTGGAATAGCATGCAGAGACATGCCATTAAATCTGTGACGCTGTTGCATTCTGCTTATGCTTATGGCTACTGTTTTATTTCTCCAGAATAACCTGGCACAGAACCAATTTATTTTTTTAATGAATGAATTTGGAGTAGATATTATAGGTAAGTAGTAGAAAATTCTAGACATAATCTTCATGCTCAGCAGGGCTACCTTTCCCTGTAGGGATAGGTAGACTCCTGCCAGAGTTTTAGTTATTTTCTCTGTAGAATACATGCTCGTTGAAATGAAAAAACAATGTTTATTTCAAATGTGCAAATCTGAGATTGTTAAAGTTTATTATAGCCATATATGAATTGTTTAATATTTGTCATCAAAGAAAAACTAACTATGGTTATCTTGCTTTGTACATTCTGTATTTAGAAAGAACTATTTAAATTTTCTCTTAACTACTTTAAGTTTATATTGAATGCTAATACACTATTAATGTTATATTGTGAGTTATTTAAACCAGGAATGAAAAGTTTTTCAAAAATAGGGTTTAATTGTAGTTGGTTCATTTAGCAATTCAATGTCTTCTATGTTTATTGATGTCAATAATCATATGTCATACAATGGCTTAAAATTCTAATTTTAAAATGTTTATGAAAGGAAATAATAATCATGATCCTCTTTATCAAGATATAAATTTGACCAGTCTCATTAATATGATTAGAAGATGTGAACAAATCAAATGGAAAATCAAACTCATTCAGGCATGAATATACTGTCTACTTTAAAATATCAGATTTTCCATACATATCAATATTTTTATTCCGTAACTAGTCTCATGCATTCTCCATTTAATTTTGATTTTTCTGGAAGTCAGGTTAAACAAATGTAAGGTTAAACAACTGTAAGGCAAAGTCATCTTTTACTTTAATAGACATCAAATTCTTTTAATACATGGGAGGATCATTTTCACTTCATCAGTGTTTTTTTTCTCATGTGTCATAGCATCAGCTGGGAAGCGAACCTGCTAACCTGGGACAACTGCTTCATCAGTGTTTTGGCACTGAAATATCTTTATTTATATAAATATTATCAAACCAAAGACAAAATGTGCACAAAATTAACAATTTAACCTTCTATCATATTCATGAAGGAGAATGGAAAAATCAGTTGAATAAAATAGAAGTTTCAAAAAGAATAAATGGAAAAAGAAGATTGATTGGGGAAAGTAAAGATAGAAAGAGAAGGATTGGACATATATTAAAAAGGAAGTATAATTTAATGAAAGATGCTTTGGAAAGAATCATGAATGTAAACAAGAAGGTCAAAAAGATTGACGTTGCTGGGTAATATAAAAGGTGGTCGGACACTTACATGGAATTGAAGTGATAGGTAATAAAGAAAACAGAATAGACAAGTGGATAAATTGGTGATGTGTCTATCATTTGAACCCATCCATGGGACAGAATACTATTGATTGATTGACTGATTAAATTAATAAAAAATGGTATCTATTCATAGAAAATTATCCAGCGGATAAAATGCCAATTAAATGCATTTCTTTCCCAATCAATTTGTGAAATAATGTTTTACTGTGTTTTAAATTTTCTTATTTGGATCACATATCTGCAGATAAAAAAAAGATGATTACTTAAAATAAAAGATGTTTGGGCAATAAAAGAGCTACACCAGACCTCATTTTTCCAAAAGCAATATCAATACTGTTTCATATATAAATTATTGTAATATTTAGATAATTTAAACCTGCATGAATTTTATGCCTGTGATCAACAAGATATTAGAACTGCACATTGAACAGTTAATATTCCAATAAATTATTCAATCATTGAAATATAATAAATTAAATGAAATACTAATACTTAATGCATTTTTAGAGTTGCTTCATCAGAAGATAACTTTTTGGAACACAAATCTGAATTAGCTATACTTGGCATATTTTTATTAAGTTAAATAGTTAACTAATTTTGCTATTCTATCTGATGTGCTTTCATTGCTGCTCTATTTTTATTTTATATGCATATCATTCCACATAATCTTTCAATCTTTATGCCTTTATAATAAAGTATATACCCAGTTTTCAAATCAATTGTTTTTTTTATCTTTTCTTCTAATATCACAACATCTGACTATATTCCATTTAATATAAGACAATTCATTTAATATCTTTCATGTGAAACTGAACTAGGGCTTTTAGTAGCAAAATAAGAGTTATTATAGAAAGGTAGCTTACATCTACCATTTGCCTTCAGTCATTCAACCCTGCAACAACTGATATCTTTATACCTGATGATGCATGTTAGGGTGCAGTCGATCCATGCTTGTTCAGTACATTCAATAATCTTTTAATAATAATAATAATTACAAGATAAAAACATAGGGTTTAGACATTAGGAATTTACCTTGTCAAGTTCTTAAGGAGAAATCAGAACCTCTGTCCATTTTTTTTTCTCATGTGTCATAGCATCAGCCGGGAAACGAACCTGCTAACCCAGGACAACTGGTTATAAAGCAGCCGTCGCTGACCTCTCAATGCTTGACAAATCAGAATCTCTGTCCATTTAACAGCAAACTCTATTCTGAAACTATATTGGAATTATGCTGTATTTGAATATATATGTATTGTATACCAATAAAAACTTACTTGTAGCTGCACATTTTTTTTCCATATGTCATAGCATCAGCCGGGAGAAGAACGCGCAACAACAGTCTGCAACCAACTGCTTGCTTGCAAGGCGGCTGCGCTGATCTCTCGGCTAACAACGCTTGACGTAGCTGCACATTTATGAGTAAATGTGTCTATGAGACTTAAAGGCTCATTTTTCCGCGTCTCATATTTTTAAAGTAAACTCAAAATGTTTTTAAATACTTATCGCTAACTAGACTAGATAACTATTTAATGCAATACATATCTGTAATTATTTTCAGCTAGAAATGATGCAATCCAGTCTGCTTCCAAATAATACGTCTTTAATCTACAATAAATCACGCGTCATAGAAAAACAGGATACGATCTCTTCAAATTCAAAATGCAATGTTGAAGGACGTAATGATAAATTTAATCAACTTATTCCTGATATTTGTTCATCAACTCTAAATCTATTTTAAAAATATCAAAAAAAAAACAAAAACGCGCAATATATATAGTTTTGAAACTTATGCAAGTACTCTGGTTGCAGTTTGAATACTGTATATATTTAATTTAGGTTATTCTGCAATGACCCACGCGCCGCAATATATATATATAGTAAAAATATTTCTCTAAAAAGTAGCCATCAATATTATTTTTAATAATTCTTAATTCAATATATGTATACATAAAATAAACAATTAAGCTGAAGTTTTTTTTTTTAAAGCTAGGGAAAGTTTCATCGAGTTTTAACGAAAGAAAAATAAATATATTTTTAATAATGTTTTGCAAGCAAGTCAGCTCACAAAACATAAATAGAAGGAGCATTAGAGAATCAACTGAGAAATCCATGTAATATATAAAAAAGATTAATATGGAATTACTGTTATTAAAAACTAAAGAAAAAGAAAAAAATATCAATAGAATAAAGACTGATGTCTGTTATTTTGTTTCAAAATTTTCAATTGAATACATTAAGAATTATATCTATTTTTATACATACAAAGAATTTTCATTTAGTCATTAATGTTACTTCAAATACAATAACATTAAATTTTAGTTGCTAGTCAAGGATTAACCCTTTACAGAGTAGTTTATAAGCAGATAAAAAGATCTTTAACTTCACTAACGCATTGGATGTATATATATGCAAACGGATATATATATATACAAGTGTCCATGAATGACATGTAGATATGTAAATGCTTACATATATATATATTACCGATGTTTATAAGTATTGTTTATACTATTATAGCAAATAACTTGACAGTTAAGACAATTCGAAATTTTAAAATCCAGTTCATGACTAAATAAACGCATGTTAGATATCATGCCATTTCTTCAATGCATTTGATAAGAAACCAATGGTGAGTTAGATATTTGAAGTCATAGTGCATTAGATTAAAAATATTTATTGCTTCGTGGCATAATCAATTTTATTGTAAGGTAATTAAGAAAAATGCTGCATTTTATATATAATAATATAGCCATGTATCTATCAGTTTGTTTAAAATATTCTTTTTCAATACCTGTTTGTCTGTCTATCTATCTATCTATCTATCTATCTATCTATCTATCTATCTATCTATCTATCTATCTATCTATCTATCTATCTATATCTATCTATCTATCTATCTATTTATCTATCTATCACCATTTAAATAATCTGTTTCAAAATCTATTTATTCCTCTGTCTTACTATGACTTACGGTCTAATCTTATAATAAAATTGGGGAAAAAATTAATAATACTAATAAGTTTACATAAATAGGAAGTGAGTGTTGTAGAATACATTATTCCAAAAACATAGATAACCGATCTACTTAATATATAAAATTTATATTGAGAGAATCATAGAATATTTGTATTATTTTTTTTTATAAAAAGTTAGACTTTGAATTTTATTTATTACAATTTTTTAACAGATTGGTTTAAAATATTACAATATTTGAAATGTTGCATAAATAGAATGACATTTTAGTATTATTAGTTATCTGTGGAAAAATGAACTTAACACAAAATAAGAATATCTTCTCAAAATCATCCTATGCCTTTTTTTGCTTTTTAAATACTCTTAGTTTCCTTTTATCTTATCAATATATTTTTTATAATTTTTGTCTCTGAGAACATGTTTAATGTAACTTTTGTTTCACCAATATGTCCTCCAATGCTAATTACATTTTTCCCACTTGCAGATTTATATTATACTCATAAATACATATGTCTACAGACTTAATTTTCTGTTGAATTTGAAATAAAATTATTGTTCAGTAACAGAACTACCAAATTATTTTGAAGAAATGAAATAATTAATACAAGATATAAAATTTGTGCAACACTATTTCTTTTTAATATACTCAATTTTATTTATAGTTGAAACTGGATTCAGCCATGCAAACACACTTTTAATTAATCAACAAAATATATATAACTTGGAAGAAAGGGTAGACATAAGATTAAAGCTTTAAAAATTATGAGCCCAGGGTAACCCACCAAGCCCACCCTTCACATTAAAATTAAATTTTGATTGAGCCTAAAAATATTGTTTCTTGATTAATCACAAACATTTTTTAAAATACAGCTTGTTGTATACTATCATAATTATTGTTATTCAAAAACCTTTTATAAAATAAATTAAAAAAGAATTTAATATCAAAATTTCACTAGGATGAATTTTTATGGTATTAAACAAAAAATGGCTGAGATAAAAAGTTTGGCAGCCATGTTTCAAACAAATTGCATGACGGGTCTTTTACTTGGGTTTATCTGCATTTGATGTCATTAAATACTTTTTTAGAATTGTTATTCTTATTCAATTTTTTTATTACACTTCCAAAGTCAGTTAATGTGATATATGCTCTATAAATTTATGTTCAATTTTACATTCAATCCCTAATTTTCATTTAATTGATTCATTTTCATCCTCAAATTTTTATGAGTTTTATTATTTGTTTTATTTTCACATTGAAAGTACTGTCATAAATTTGAACAGTGTCCTGACAAATATTAAGAAATTTTTATAAACCATTTAAAAATTAACAACTATAATTTAATTAGTAAATAACTTGTTTGGATTAAGGTTAATAATTCTGGAGCTCATCTATAATTATTTACTTTGAATATAGTTTTGTTTTTGTTGAGGTGTATATATTGTCATTATAATGGGTCGAAAGAATGGGTGGATTCATTCCATTCTTTCTAAAATACTATATCTTGTGTCTGGAAAAATCGAGAGTATTCATTTATAATTTATCTTTAAAGCCATGTGCATTGGCTTAATCACTTATACACTAATATCACTATTACATGAAAAACATAGTGCTATATAAAATAATATCTCATTATATATGTTAAATTTCAACTAAAAATGATGTGTCATAAATTGTAAAGATTTCGCAAGGGTCATTCCTTCAAACATAACAAATGTAATTTAAAGTGATCGTTTAACATCTTCACGCTCTCATTTCCACATGCTTAAGATTTGCCCAATACATAAATGTTTGGGATGAAAAAATTGGGGGATTTATTCCATTCTATCTAAAATATCTTGTGTCTGGAAAAATTGAGAGTATTCATTTAAAATTTATCTTTAAAGCACATGTGCATTGGTTTAATCGCTAATATCACTATTACACAAAAAACATAGCGCTACATAAACTAATATCTCATTATATAATGAGTTATGTAATTCATAAATTATTACAATTCACTTTTCAAGTGGTACATTTTCTGAATGCATTAATATGATATGTTACAGGTTATTATTTGTTTTTAGCCATATATACATTTGTAACTTAATTAAATATTAATATATCAATTAATAATTACATATAGATGGTATTCATTTAATTCTTTCCTCTTTAAGTGCCTTTTTGTTAACTTGGTTTGTTTGCATATATTTCTATCTGTATGTCCATGTTTTTGAAATATTAACAGGGGAAAAAATATTCTCATTTAGAACTTGCTCACATCCTTTATGGTTCCCCAAAAAACGTTTTAACAATTAAGCCAATAGAAATGGCTTTTAGATTAATTTAATTAATAAAATTTGAATTTGTTTGTTGGAGAGCTTATTTTTGTCTTATTATTAAATTATAATTTTTGTGAGATTTTTTTGTAGTTTAAACCATTTTATAAAATAATATATAAATATAACTAAAAAGTAATAAAATGATATGTAAAAAATATTTTTAAATAATGCTGTTTAAAAAGTAATAAAATGATATGTAAAAAATATTTTTAAATAATGCTGTTTAAAATCTGATTGGCTTTTGCTGTTATAATTGCACATGTGAGAAAGGCTAGCATACTTTCAATTTATTATCAATTTTCAACATGCAATTTAGATAAATATTGTTTATAATGCTTTTATGTAAATAGCTGACTAAAAAATACAAAAATAAAGTAATCTGTCTCTTGGTTACTTTGCTATTTTTGGAAAATATCCGAGATCTTAAGAATCTAGTCTTGTTATAAAACAATTGAAAATTGTAGGAATATTGTCATTTCATAAAAGCATTTGAAGTGCAAATAAATCATCAAAATCAAAGAGGTCTCGAATGCTTTTATGAAATGACAATACTCCTACAATTTCCAATTGTGTTATAACAAATCTATATTCTTAAGATCTCTGATATTTTCTAAGAATAAGAAGTTAGCCAAAAAGCAGATTACTTTGTTATTTTTCTTCTTTTTAGTCAGCTATTTATATAAAAACATTATTTAAAAAAATACATCTTATTTTCTAATTATGTGTGGTATTTATAATATACTAAAAAACTTGTAATCTTTCCAATACATCTAAAAATAAATGATACAAAGAGAAAAACATGCAGTTGAAGCCTTATGTAAAGGATTTGAGATGATATCTCTGGCATTTCAATGTGTTTTTGCATTTTACTTTATTTATAATAATGAATTTATATGGCTAATGAGAGTACTTATCAGTTTTCTGAATGTGATGCAATTGAATCTATTATTATAAAGGCACCATTTAATTGTATTAGATGTGTGAAGAAAATTTGTGCTAATAGACTATTTAAAAATACATCATGTTGTACTTGATCACGAAAGAGACAGCCACCATAAATTTTAGTAAGAATATTTCAAAAGTCAAATCTAAAGAAGTAATTTTATTAGTGAAATATGGATGAAAATAGATAAAATGTAGTCAAGCATTGTTAGCCGAGAAGTCAGCGCAGCCACCTTGCAAGCAAGCAGTTGGTTGCAGATGGCTGTTGCGAGTTCACCTCCTGGCCAATGCTATGACATATGGGAAAAAAATAGACAAATGTATGAAGCTTTTAAATAGCAAAGTTTTTTATAAATGAAGTTAAGAGGACATATCATAAAATGTCAAATAAAAAAAATTAATGGAAGATCATGTGATGTGTGTGTTCATTAATAGTTTATACATTAGTTTGTATAATAAATCATGAAACTCAGTTTAAATTTTCAACTCTGTTTTTAACCTTTCTTTCTTCTTCTATAAATATAATAGTAATACTAAATTACACAAGGCTGTTGATAAACATGATTGAATGAATATATTCATGTTATATATTATTTCTGTATGACTACAATAGATAAATAGAAAGGCAAGTGAATAAATGGATATTTGATTTGATCAGATCTGAACATCACTAGAAGACAATTAAAGAGATTCAAATTGTCCTATTTGCATGACATCATAAAATAATCTTATGCATTAAATAAGAGCATAACACTAAAATAAGTTTACCTTTAAAGTAATAAATAAATAACTGAACCATCTGAAATATCTATAGATGTTCAATCAGTATTCATTTGATTATAAAGAATTGATATTACTATCCTAACACTTAATAATATAAAAATCACATTATAATATAATTTATAGAAAACTGATCACCAGTAGTTTCAATATGAATTATTTGTTTTCCTAATCTTTGATTTGTTTGTTTTTTTTTCTCTTTTTTTTCTTTGATTGAGATATAAACACAGGTATATAATAAGCCTGTGTGATTCAGTTATTACATAGTAGAGATGTCTGCCCATCCTTTGTATTAAATGGATTATGTCTTGTGTATGAGGGGTCAGATTGACCTTAGGTCAATATGGGTGTGACAAGAATCTCGGCCTCAGGGTGGCCTTTGCGCATTCCATCATCAGATTTTTAATTGGATGGATGGTTGAACAGTTGGAGTGTGGAGTAGATTGAAGCCTGTCCATTAAAGTATGAGGATTGGCTATCTTAATATATATCTGAGCACTTATAGCATATATGTATAGAGATGGTAATCTAGACCAACTGATGATTGCTGGTTTAGCATGAAATATGTATATTGGTGATTATTTATCTTTTCAACGTATATCTGTTCAAGTGTATCAGTGTTATGAGATAGTTTGGAGAGTGGTGGGTCGTGTAAAAGTCTGTGCTCATATACCCTATATATTACATATATAAACACAGGTATATAATAAGCCTGTGTGTTTCAGTTATTGATTGAGATAGTAAGTTAGACCTTTATAAACAGAGAGATTTGAAGTCAGGATTTTTCAGTATCTTCATCTTCCACTTTATCTCAAAAAATCAATACGTGACCATACATGTGTGAAAAGGATACATAATCCCCAATATACATATTTCATGCAGAACCAGCATTCATTAGATGGGCCAATCTCCCACACATATATACAATCAATGCTTAGTTGATATTAAGAATTCAAATCACTCTATTTACATATATAGGAAACTTTCACAATAAGCAAATGACATACTGCTTTAGAATTACATAAGTTAGATCTTTCTATATTGAGATTGACTGAATTTGCATATTTTGACTTTACTGACTTTGATTTTTAAAATATATTTATTATTTTTAATAGCTTTTTTTCTAAAGAATTATATTATCTTACTTATTTTCAAATAAATCCAAACGATATTCACTTTGCAACTAAAAATGATTTGTATATTTAAATTTTTTATTTCATTTTAAGATTTACAATAATATGGACATTTTTAAAAATGGCTTTTGTTTCATAATAATTTAACCTTTTATTAGATATTTTAAATTGTTTTGCATATACTAACTTATTACTTTTTTATTTACTAGTTTGTGAGTATTTTTTTTATGTAGATTTTGTGCTTATACACAATGGAAACTATTATAATTAGATTACAATATAGATCATATGGTCAATCTGGGTGTGACGAGAATGTCGGCATTAGTGTGGGCTTTGAGCGTTTCACCATCAGATTTTCAATAGGATGGATGGCTGAAGAGTTGGAGGGTGGAGTGGATTGAAGCCTGTCCATTAAAATATGAAGATTGGCTATCTTAATATAAGGCTGAGCACTTTAAGCATAAGATGATAATCTGAACCAATTGACGAGTGCTGGTTTAGCACGAAATAGGTGTATTGGTGATTATTTATCTTTTAGACATTATATGTGGTCAAGTGTATCAGTAGTATGAGATGGTGTGGAGAGGTGAGGGTCGTGTGAAAGTCTGAGCTCAAGGAACCCTATATATTACATTGATTGTACAGGTATATATATATATAGCATGTATGTACAGGTATATATATATATAGCTTGTATGTTGGATATTAAATATAGATTTAAATAAATATTCAGGATAAGTTGTAATATTTGCTATCAATGGTGATTAAATATATTATTGGCTTATATAAAGCACCCTATTTATTATTTTGATGATAAATTTATTTTCAACAAGAGAAATATAAGGTTTTTTTTTAAAAAAGTTTATCAAAAACAAATTATTTTTTACATTTAATAAGATATCTTACAAATTTTTATAAATGTGCGCTCTTATGGGAGGAGAAAGTTAGTGAATGATTTTAATAAAGTGTTTCATTGAAGCAATAATGGCATATAATGATTTCATGTGCAAAAACGAAGATAATTTTTCTTTTTGGTATGGTTAAAAAATTAACTAATAATTGCTTTCTTTTTTTGCAGCATTAAGACTATCAAATGCATTCCATTTAAGCCCACTAATGTTTTATTCTGGATCTTGCAAATGTCATTTACATTTAGACTCAGCTCAATAATAGTACTGGTGCTATTTACAGCCTTAAAATGCCTTCTATACTGTGGAGACATTTTTTGGATTTGGGAAATAGAGTGCAGTAAAATCTCTATAATTGGAAGAGTTCCCAGAGTTGTTAGAAAAGAATATATATATATATATAATGATAGAGATTTTGATTTTTTTTTCTTTTGGCACTTATAAAAACAAAGCTTGTTTAGAGCTATTGGTAAGCTCCATCTAGTGATATATATAACTTTTATCACCCAGTGGATGACTTGTCTGATCAAGTCGAAATGGTATATCAATATTTAAATTTTTTAACATGGATGAACCCACAGAATGTCTTTTATACAACCCGTGAAAATCTTCATATCAACATATATATATATATATATATATATATATATATATATATATATATATACCTACTCTTTGTATTTATATATTGGACTGTTTCTATTATCTAATAATAATTATTGAATATCTTTAAAAAATTAATTTTATTCAAATGTATTCTCCTTTCTTCAGGTATTGTTCAGGAGGAACTTCATAGATAGGGATATGGAATTTTATTGACTGTTGCCTTCAGCAGGATAAGTCAGTTGGTTATTACCTTAAAATTTAGTATTCAAGAATCTAAGTGTCCAGGCTCCATTCCCATGCTTGTACTGTCACTGGTCATTTAAATACTTCTTAAACCATTGCATATACTAATCTGTGTGCTATTACTTACAGTTGAATGTAATGGGAAAAATTAAATAAGCTAATTTTTTAAAAGACATTTAATACTTTTTTTTTCCATGTGTCACAGCATCGGCCGGGACGCGAACCCACAACCGTCTGCAACCAACTACTTGCTTGCATGGCAGCTGCGATACCTCTCGGCTAACAACGCAAGACAAAGACATTTAATACTTAATATTAGATGATAAAAATATTTCAAGATATAAATGCAACTGAAATGCCACCATCACAAACCTTTAGGAAAACACTAATATACCTATTCTACTTTTACACAAGCTTTTTTTAAAGTGATTTTGAAATAACACAATCAACCAAAAAACTACGAAAAATAATTTATGTGTGGTATTATCATTTCATTTGATAAAAAAATATTTTCATTTCTCATTATTTTTTCAAAAAATTCCTTTTTTGTTTGGCAATATTTCTCCAAATGGAGAAATTTACATGGTTTGTTTTGAATGTGGAAATACCTTTTGGGTATTGATGTTTTATTTGCATTTTGACATTAGGTTTTTTTTTTGAAAAAAGTATACTTTGTTGATGATGATATTAAAAAAGTTTAATAAAAATTAAACCAAGATTTGATTTATTAATATTTTTGAAATTTAATAGATAGTAAGTTATGTATTGCAGTGATATCATGCACAGACATATGTACTTACCATCAAAAAGAGACAGTAAATAAAATAATTATGCATAAATCTGATTACATAGTCTGCCCAATTTTTTTTTTCATTAATTATTTATGTTTATGCTTCTATAATTCATTTTTATTTATGTGCAATGTTTATGAAATAAAATTTGATAGCATGCAAAAAAATATGATTTGAACAAAATTTTTCATATGATTTATTTCATTATTTTTATTGATTTCTTATGTCTGGAACCAATCTTATAAACAATGTATTATTTTGTTATATGATTTTTTTTTTACATGTAATTTTTGGGAACCAATCTATTGTGGAAAAACAGAATTAGGTGTATATATACATTTTTTAAGGATTTTTGGCTTTTTAAGTGTTTCTCTTATTGTAACTAGGTTATATTGAAACCACCTGCCATTTTGGTACTGACTTAGTTAGATTAAATATCAGATTTTAGCAGAAATATTTACTTACGTTAGCTTGTATTTATGGAATTCATTGATAAAACCATAAAATCTAGAAAACTAATATCTAAAATGAAGTGATTGTTAATTCTTCAATTAAGGTTGGTAAAAATAGGTAGGGAATGATCTCTGCCTGGCATGAGAGCAGTTCCAAGACTGACAGGAATATTCAAATGACTGATACTTCTGTTATCTTACCTGAAAAATGAATGTTTCTTTCTGAAATGCATGTATAGCAAGAGAAAGTAGTCTGATTCTCTGCAGTTATGGATGCTTACAATAAAGAGTGCACTGATAAAAATGAAAAAAAAAAACTGAAAAATATGTGTATGTTGAAATGCATTTTAGCAGAGTGTTATTATAATAAAGAATAAAAATGAGAAAATTATATTTTTATTTTTATATTGGAGTATTTCAATCATCTAATATGCGTATAGAATGTCTTCTAACTTTATTTAAATATTGTAAATACATTCAACTGCTAGTAATAGCATATCAAACAGGTTAGGGTATGCACAACATTTGAGCGGTATTATTTCCCCCTCTTACCTGACCAGTGACAATACTTGCATGGGATTTGAACCTGGACCCTTAGATTCTTGAGTATTGAATGTAAGGTAACACTCTAACCATCTGAGCCATTCTGCCATAGGCAACAGTATGTAGAAATTTCATATACTTATCTATGAGGATCCTCCTGATTTCTCCATTTTTTCCTAAGAGCAAAGTTGATTAGTGGTTGCCATACATTATGTATAGTCACACTAGTTGGCTTATGGAATTTTTTTGCAATTGTCATGTGAGCAGCTTCTTCAAATTTTCTTCTTTGTACCTTTTCTTTTTTATCCAATATTTTTGTATTTTCCCAATTGAACATATGTTCATTAACACATACATGATCTACTATATTAGACACATGTTTCCTCTCTTCTAATCATCATTTTGTGTTCTTGCAAGTGTTTTTCCATGGCATAACTGATCTCACCAATTATGTTCTTCCACAGTCATATGATATTTTATAGATGCAGTTTTTTCTTTTAACATTTCAAGTTTAGGCTATGTGGATGTTAGAATTCCTCGTAGTGTGGTATGGATCTGGAAAGCTGTTCTGATGTTATACTGACTGCACATTTTCCTCAAATTGACTGCTATTTTTGAAATGTATGGGTATACTAGAGTACCAATAATTGTCTTTTTTCTTCTTAATAATGCTAATGGATAACCATTTTTCATAAGAGTTTGTTCTATATAGATCTTTTCTTTTTCAAAATCACTGGTTTCTGAACAAACTTTTTTGTTCTATTTCATAGTGATAGTATAACACCATGTTTTGTGTCTCTGGTGTAATTGGATGTATAAGCTAGGTATTTTACTGTAAGTGTAAGTTTTTGATAAATTGTAGTTTTGATTTTGCCATGAGGGAATCTTTCACAAGCACACTTATGGATGCCAATTTTTGTTCTTGTTCTGAATCTATTGTGAATTTAATTGAAGGGGTCATGTTATAGATGTATTTCCAGAAAGTTTGTAGCAGTGCTTCACCATGTGGACATACAATAAATGTATCAGTCACATAGTGAAGCCAAACTTTAGGTGGATAAGGAGGAGTTTCTATGGCTAAATTTAAAATTCTTCCATGTAAATATTGCTAATCAGGGCAACAATAGTGAGCCCATAGACATTCCTTGATTTTGTTGGAAGAATTCTGTGTTATATTGAAAGTAGGTTGTTTTGATGCAGAACGTTAATAGTTCCATCTGGTTTGTAAACTATTATCACCATTTAATCTTTCCCTTACAATAGACAATGCTTCTTCACATGGTACATTCATGAATAAACTTTCCATACTGAAGCTTTAGTTCTTTCAATTTTCATGTTCTTGATTAATTCTACAAAGTGACTAGAATCCCTGACAAAGTATTGAGTTTTGTATGTCAAAGGACTTATAACTTTGAGAAGAAATCTTGACAAATTTTGGCAAGGTGAATCTCTAGAACTAAAGAAGTTCTTAATGGAACATGATCCTTATAGATTTTAGGTAGACCATAAAGATGAGAAATTTAGCTGAAATATGGTGTTATTTTACTTTTTTTTTGAATCAGTGACATACTTGTGATGCTTTCTGAGTAATGCTTGTAACTTTGTTTCCATACTCGGTATTGGATTTTATGCCACTTTTCTATGTTGGCCTGCTGGGAGGAGTTCTTGTATTTTGTTGTCATAATCAGTTGTATCCATGTCAACAGAGATATCTTTTAGGTTTTGATGTTGCTGAGAAACTATCAATTACTACCATTTGACAAACCCTTAGGGCAAATAAATTTTCTCATTAACCTATGATAGTTGCTTTGTTTTGGAGCTTGTGTTGAAATAAAAGTAGTTCCTCTTTTACTTCCAACCCAAGTTCTTATATGGATTCAAACCCAGAAAGATTATCATAGCTGATCTATATATAGTTTATATATCTTATTTTAGTATTTACATAGAATAACACAATAGATTAATAGTAAAATAAAAAACAAAGAAATAGATAATATTAAAAATAAAGTTGTTTTCATCATGATGAATAAATTTTTAATATTTTTTATAATATATTATTCTTTTGTGTAACTAAAAATTTAAAATATAATTTTTGATGTTTTTTTTAAAAGAATGGCATAGTTAGTTTACAATTACTAACAATAATAAAATATTAATATTTTAAATAATTTATTTCATAAATTGTTGAATGCTCATTGTTAATTTTCCACAAAGCCTGTAATTGGCATGAAACTTTGTTTTGTTTATAATTGGATATACTTTTAAAATATGGTGAACTTTGAAAGATTTCATTACTGACAAAAAAAAAAGGAAAGATCAAAAGTAATTCTAATATTGAACAGGTCAAAAAAAGGAGTAACTACTTTTTAAAAACAGAAATTTAATTTTTTAAAAAAAAAAAAAAAGAGAGAATAAAGAAACAATTTACTTTCATCAAATTTTTTATTGTTTTCTTTTAGAAAATGTTATATTATCTCTTTCTTGACTCATTTTAAAAAAAATAAAATTATAGATTAAATTAATAATATTAAGTTTATTTTAAATAATAATGGTCATAAGATCAATTACACAGTAAATCATGTGTCATTCAAACGTTCTTGTGACAGGTAAAGTACAACAAATTTATATAATGGAACAAACTATTGTGCATGCGCTTTTTACAAGTGTTAATAATAAATGAATACTTTGACTCCCAACACAAGATATAGTATTTAGGAAAGAATAAAATGAATCCACTTATTCTATCCAACCCAAATGCTTATATATGGGCAAATCTTTCATTTGAGAATGACGTTTAGTAAATTCTAGATAATTTCGTCAGCGTCATTCATTCAGACATCGTAAACAGTAATTTAAAGGGAGCGGTCTATCCCCACGCTTTCACTTCCGTACTTAAGATTTGCCCAAATATAAGCATTTGGGTTGGATAGAATAAGTGGATTCATTTTATTATTTCCTAAATACTATATCTTGTGTTGGGAGTCAAAGTATTCATTTATTATTAACACTCATAAAAAGCGCATGCACAATAGCTTGACAGGCTGATCTTTAATGTATTACAATTTATAAACATGCGCTATATAAAATAAATGCTTATTTACATAATGGAACAAATTAAATTTTTAATTTTTTTTTCATTTATAGATCAAGCCAGAAAGGATTAAAGTTTCCCAATCTATCAAGAGCTAAAGCTTCCTTAATCGATTCACATATTAGTAAAGTAAAAGAAAACTTAGTTTGTTCAAATAAATAAAATTATTATTAAAACAGGCAAAACTTTCTATACATATTGCCACTCAGTGCAAGCCAGAGTAATCAATGGATGTCAGAAGGCTTGTGCATAAAATCCATATCTAGTGCCTACTCATCCAATATCCCCAGACTAGTTTCTGGCTTGTGGCCTTCGTCAGTGAGGAGCCACTCAGTGCAAGCCAGAGTAATCAATGGATGTCAGAAGGCTTGTGCATAAAATCCATATCTAGTGCCTACTCATCCAATATCCCCAGACTAGTTTCTGGCTTGTGGCCTTCGTCAGTGAGGAGCCACTCAGTGCAAGCCAGAGTAATCAATGGATGTCAGAAGGCTTGTGCATAAAATCCCTATCTAGTGCCTACTCATCCAATAAAAATATAAAAATGATTGTTATTGGCCTACCATTAGAGTATTCAAACATTGTGAGATTTGAACCCAAAACAGTATTCTTGTCTATTAATAAATACTTGAACCACCAGTAACAATATATTTTAATGAGTTTGCTAAATCCTAGATATCTATGTAATTATTAGATAGTTTATCAAGCAGATTAATCTGAATTCAAAACTTTAAGACACTTGAATATTTCATATCATTAGTTTGAAATTTTATAATAGAAAAGAAAAAGAGATTTTTTTTTTTTTTAAGTGTCATAGCATCGGCCGGGACGCGAACCCGCAATCCGGGCAACTGCCTGCAAGTGCAAAGCAGTCACACTGACCTCTCAACCACCAATGCAAGACAAAGAAAAAGAGATTTCTGGAAGATTATAGCGTAAAAGGAAGTCCTGAAATGATGAGCACTAATAAACTTAATAGAAGATATGAAATTGGATTTCTGCTGTCAAATTTAGAAATGTAAGGTAAAAAGTTATACGTTTCTCTATTTTATTAATATAAAGAACAAAAATTATTTTTGTACATCTTTAAGTATTAGAATAAACATACATTGAAACAGATATACTTGGTTTATAAAGTCGGTATTTTTTTTTAATTGGTTGCTTTAATAATATTTAATATAAATTAACAAAATATTTTAATATTCTATAAATAAATGGGAGAAATTCACAATTAAAAAATTGGGGAAAAAATGTTTGACACAACCCAACCTGTTTGGTACACTTCAGAAATGTATCTGAAAAGATTAAACAGGCAAAACTCTCCAAATGGTAGTGCCACCCTGTGCCAACCAGAGTAATCAATGAATTCCAGAAGGCTTGCGCATAAAATCCCCAATCTATTGTCTTCTCATTCAATATTCCCAGACTAGTTTCTGGCTTGTGGCCTTCATCAGTGAGGAGCCTTGGATCTGATAGCACTCTACCTACATCTTAGGATCTAATGCAAGCCTCCAGCAGCTACCTTTTATCTCTACTTAACTATAAAACTATGAGAATGTAAAACACAATAATATTTTCAATCTAAGCTCAATAGCTTATATAGTCATACGGGTCTGAACACAGATCAGCACTCATACATTTTGGTGTCTTTGGCTCTTTAACAACCATAGCCACCACTATCCTATTAGGCAGGATTGGTGTTAAACCACTAAACAGGGTGGCACTACCATATGGAGAATATTGCATGTTTAATAACAGTTATGTGCTAGCATAAGAGATGGTGATCATGAGATATCTGACAGGATATTAATAAATCTAAAAATTAAAAATTTAAAATATATATGTTATATTTGATATGTGAATTTAATGACATTACAGACAATTGCTTCATAAATATGGTTTTGTTAGTGGTGGAATTAATATGTATCATAATATATACATAGTTTTTTAATTGGTCATGAATTTGACACATGACAGCCTTATACAATAACATACAATCATCCAGAAACATGTAATAGTATTATGGACAAACATACATTCATGGTTTGGACAACAGAGAAAGTAGGGGTTATAGATAGATAGATAGGTAGATAGGTAGGTAAGTAAGTAGGTAGGTAGGTAGGTAGATAGATATATAGATAGATAGATAGATAGATAGATGGATAGATGGATAGATAGATATATGGATAGATAGATAGATAGATAGATAGATAGATAGATAGATAGATAGATAGATAGATAGATAGATAGATAGATAGATAGATAGATAGATAGATAGATAGATAGATAGATAGATAGATAGATAGATAGTGTAAGTAGAAGAGAATTTTAAATATTATTTTGAACTTCATTTTTACTTTTAAACTTTATGCCTTTAAATTTAAATGCTTTCATTTTATTCAAAACTTTTTTCTATTTAAAATACTCTTAAAAAGCTGTGTTAACTCCATTGTGGAAGTATAATAATTTAGAAACAATACTAATATGATATCATATATGAAGAAAATATTAGCTGAAACTTGCATTTTTGATGCCTTGTCAAAGATAATCAAAAATACATTACATTTATACTTAATGTTTTCTTGATGCATTTATTTATTAAAATATTTTTATTGCATTTCCTATAAAGAAAACCCTATGATATCCTGAAGTGTTCTGATGGTTTAGTTAAAAACTAATCAGGATATCAAATCAAATATCATAGTGATCTTTCTATCTGCATCCCATATAGCTATGTTAATGGTAAAATGGTAGAACTTGGAGATATAAAGCTATGAATTGCAACTGTTCTGTTGCTTTTGCTTTTTGAATATCATATGACTTTTTGAATGGCACAACATGTGATTATTTAAAACAGTAGCCATTCTCTCCATACAATAATGCCATCTACAGGAAATCATAGTAATTAATGGATGTTAGAAGGTTGATGCATCAAAATTCCTATCTAGTGCCTACTTATCCAATGTCTCCGGAACTTGTTTGTAGTTCATGGCTTTTATAATTAAGGAACCTTGGATCGGAAAGCACTACACTTTGATATTTGGATCAAATGCCAGAAGTCACCTTTTTACCACTTTACTTAACTATAAATGAGCCCAAATTGAAAACAATAAAGTTTTTAATCCAAGATAATTTGGTTGTACAGTCATAGAAATCTGAAACCAGTTTAATATCTATACGTTTTGAAACATATGGTTAGAAAGGATATATATTTAAATCAATCATGCAATTTATATCGAAATATGTTTCAAATTGATTTATTTCAATAGTTTATATGCCTGATTTTTTTCAATTTAAACACTGTTGATAATGATTCAAACAAATTAAAATTTACAATAAAATACATCCAGTGTTTTAGTGTATATAATTTTCGAGATTAAGACTTATATCACTGTGTCATAAATATTTTAAAAAACTCTCTAACTCAGCACAAGACAGTAGTAATTTACAAGAATAGAGCAGCTATCTAAATTTTAAAATTTTTTTTAGAGCAGCTATCTATTATTGTGCCTCATTTAAATGAATATTTAAATTAATTTTGCAACATTTCTAAATACGTTTTAAATTTCTTTTTTCAATAGTTGACATGACTGGATTTAGAATCAAATGTGGAGTTCATTATTGGGCAGTATTGTTTGACAAGATTTGTGAGTTAGTGATTCATGTTTGCCTGGCTGGCGGGGATTGGTCGATGGATGTTACTTTTTGAAATAAATTGGAGAATGGTGTTATAATCATATGATGCTACCAGGTTATGTATGGTGTTGTGGGTTTTTTGATAAATCAGCACCTAAATGGAGTGAAAAGAAAGACCATTTAGCTTTCTTGGTCAATGAGTGCATTTGAGGCTGATTGCGACCATTTTACCTCTCCAGAAAAGCCTGGAGCACAATCCATTTATTATATTTATGAAGCTCTTGTTGATTTTGATAAATGACAGAAAATATGATATTTTTGGCATCACATTCATGTTAATTAGTGCTACCTTTCCAGAGAGTGAAAGGTAGATTCATGACAAGAAAGCAATAATTTATTTGTTGTTTTCAGGATGTTATTCTGAATCCCTTTGGACATTGCTATGGTAGACTTGAAAATGAAAAGCAAGAAATGTCTACAGCTTGGAAAAGAAAAGAGTGATGATTTACCTTCCTGACCAATTTTCCAGGAGGCCAAACTCACAAGTCTTGTCAAACAACACAGCCCAATAACAGACTCCATATTTGATTTTAAAATCTCATTCTCGCAAGCATACACAATGCTCCATCCAGTCTTACATCCCATAATCAACACATTTTATTTTAACAATCAGAAACTGGTATCCAACTTTAAGAGATGGAGACTATAGGTCAAATACCTAGATTTCCTCATTAAGTACAACATTAACAGCCTACCCACAAATCATTTCCTCTTTTACAAATGAGGTTACAACAACATTGATCCTACTTGCAGCATTTGCATGAATGGCAATTAGACATCAGATCATCTTACAGTGTACAGGTCTCAGAGTGATCCAAGAAATCATACTCTCCAACACCGAGATAGATTTCCTACTGATCTCATTTCTGAAGAATAGTATCAATACTAAAACCTACCCAATAATACACCTCTCAATATTTTTGAACTACACCATATGGGTTACACATTGTAAACTAATCACGGAACACCCACAACTACCTATAACATAGGTTTTTTTCAAAACAATCATTAAAATCCAGAAGAAAGACCAATTCCTGGCATCATCAAAAACATTTGAGGACACCTGGGCATTATACAATATGCCAGAAATCAGCTAACAAATGTGTGAAGGGTTTAAAGTTAATGCCATCTTGCACTTAGAACACAACAACATGAACTCAACAGAACTCCAAATAGAGATAACAGAATTCACAACAACAATGTAAACCTGTTATGTTTGGTTTGATATCAGTGTATACATTAGAAATAATAAACTATTATTGAAACTAACTAAACAGTGTCAACAAACAATTCAAAGAAATGAAAATATGTGATAGAATACCTCCAGTGATTAAATATATATAATGTTTGAGATTAAGACTCATACCACTGTACAATGAATATTTTTAAAAACTCTCTAACCCAGTGTAGACCCAATAATTCACAAAAATAGAGCACCCATCTATTCTTGTGTTTTGTTTATTACTTTATTTATTTGTTAATTATTGTCGTATATTAGATTAGAGAGTATTTTAAAATATTTATTCTATAGTGATATGATTTTAACCTGAATATTATATACACCTGAGTCTTGTTTTATGTGGTAGATAGGTTCCTCAGAAAACGTGCACAAAAGAAATTGCACAAAAATAGACTTAACTAATCTTGAAAAATGGGGGATACGTACTGCAATTTTCCAAAAATTGCATAAAAGCAAAGCAACAACATAAAATTACTTTAAAATTTGCATAAAAAAAAATAAAATAAAATATGACAATAAAAAATTTCAAATTTGAAAAAAATTGATACAAGACACACTTTTTTAACTTTTTTTTATTAATTACAGTATTTAATTTTATTCAAAACAATATATTCTTATGCGTAATTTACATTTTTTTCATATATGTATGATATTTTAATCATTATCGCTATTTGATACATCAGATTCATTATGATGTAATGTGATGTGAGGTTCTGTAGCTTCTCCCTAAATGATATAAAGAGGAACAACAACTAAAATGTTTTTCAATCGCAGTTGATCCTTCCCATTTCACTAAGTGATCTAAAATTGAAATTTTTGTTTCCAAAGAAATTTATTTCCTTGGGTGTTTTTTCCTTTCCATTAGGGTAAACTAAAAGTTTAAAACAAAAATAAGAACTTAGACTTACGATAATAAAAAGTCACCGAATCACCACTGTTGGACAAAATTTAATTAAAACCAACGATTAAAAATTAAATTCTTATTTTTGTCTTTAATTTCTTAATTTTCAATTCCATTTAAAAATCAAATTTCAATGTTTCACATCACATTAACTTCAGATCACTTACATAATTTTTAAATTGTTAATTACAATTAAAAATCAGATTTTAATTGTCAAATTTAATTGTGCCCACCACTATTACTCACCTTTTAAAAAAAAACTTGTGGACACTAAATGATTAATTGATTACGTATACCTTTTATAAAAAGCAAAATAGAACGTGATTTAAAATGCAAAAACATTAACATACATAGTATTTTTCATCTATAACGTTTAAACAGATTTACATTCTAGTCTTGTAAAATTTATTATTTGTGGACATTAAATGATTATGTACTCTTTTTTTAAAAAGCAAAAATAGAATGTGATTTAAAATACAACAACAACAAAATGCGTAGTATAGGCATGTAAAACGTTTGAACAGATTTACATTATAATCTTGTAAAATTTAATGTGTGTATATAAAATAGGGAAATCCTGATTTTAAGTGAATTATGAACTTGTTTATTGCATAAAATATATTTCAGTACTATTATAAAGTGCTGAAAATATTGAAATTATTAGGTGGAAGTCAAACTCCGATAATGTGCTACTACTTTAAATATGATGTGAATGCACAAAATTTATAATATTTAAAGTAATAGCACATTATCGGAGCTCGACTTCTGATCTAATAACTTTTATCGCATAAAAGAAAACCACATACAAAGATATTAAGAAGAAATATGAATCGCATAACTTCAAAATCGCATTAAATAAATCCACATAAAATGAGACCCGGGTGTACATTAAAGTACTGGAGATATTCAATTACATATTTTCATTTGCTTGAATCATTGACAATAATTAATTTGAGAAAATTCTCAGGCATGTTAACTATTAAAAAAAAAAAATCAATTTGAAACATATTTAGATACATTACACAATTGATTTAAATATTCATTTTTTTCTAATCTAAATATTTAAGACAAGAAATGAGGCACAAAAATAGATAGCCACTCTCTCTTACTAATTATGGTTTTAAGTTGGGTTAGAGAGTATTTTAAAATATTTATTGTGTGGTATGAATCTTAACTCGAATAATATATATAATATATATTAATTATATTTATTATAATTAAAATAATTAAATGGTTTGTCAGTCATATAATATTCATATACTAAACATAGATCTTTAGTATTTGTGTTTGACACTGCGCTTAACAAAGCGGGTCTTTTTATATATAATTTGATACAATTAGATTGGTTTTAATTTCTTAATACAAAAAGTACTATAAAATGTTATTAAGAGCTTTATATGACTCCCGGATTCAGGCTGCCCATGCTTAATTTATAATCACTTGAATTTTTTAAAAAATTAAACAACATTTTGCCAAATAAACGAATAGTTTTATGTATATTTTAGATATTAACATCTTTCATAAGGCGATTTTTTGAAAACAGAATCACAAAGTTAGATCACTAAAGGTATTACTTAGAAAGCTGTTTTCAATGAAACTTGCAATAGTTTAGTAGTTTTTAAATGTTGGCATAATTTTTGCTAAGATTATAGCTTGTAGAGAACATATAATAATAATATTATAGATGTTTAAATTTTCTAATTCACCATATATCTTTAAACACGTGAAAATTGATATCTGAACTAGATAAATGACCTTCCCTCATGATGTATTTTGAGATGAACAGACATTATTTAGTTGACCCAGGTTATAATCTCTTATGGGTCATCATTTTTGTTCAGTATTAATCATTATTAAATGATTATAGTTTAATATACAATTAAACTGAGCTCTGATGATATATGTGTGTGGAAGATGATAATCTGGACCAACTGATGATTGCTGGTTTAGCACAAAATACATATATTGGTGATTATTTATCTTTACTACATGTGTGAATTTATGTGTATCAGTGATATTAGATAGTGTGGATAGTTGAAGAGTGCTTGAAAGTCTGAGTTCAAATCCCCTATATTTTAATCTACAATTGTAAATATCTTGTGCACACACATTTGAGAACTTCCGCCTTAGATTTTATCATTACTTATCCAATTTGACCTTTTTTCATCAAATTTTACATCTTAGTAATACATAATACTTCTAATTCATTACCTGCACTTTAAATATATATGATAAAAATATCTGAAAAATGTCCCCCAAAATGTAATTCTGATTGAACAAGTCCTATTCAGTTGGCCAAAGTCGTCTCGTCATAATAATAATAATAATAATAATAATAATAATAATAATAATAATAATAATAATAATAATAATAATAATAATAATAATAATAATAATAATAATTTCAAACAATATTTCTTTAATCTTCTTTAGTTTTATTAGATTTTAGGACAGTTATAGTTTTGCTTTCATGTCAACATTTTAATATATAAATTTTTTCTACCGTACAGGCTTTTTCATAATTGCACTCCAATATGTAATATATAGGGGGTTTGAACTCAGACTTCCACACGACCCTCAACTATCCTTGCTATCTCATGCTGCTCACAGACTTGATCACACGCATGTCGCCAACATTTTGTAAAAAAAATTCTGATAAATAATGTTGATGAATAGTTTTTGCTAGTCATGGATTGTTATTTTTTATGTAGGTCCTAAATTTGTAAAAACTTTACCAATATGATATTTGCTCTTAGACCTCTTTCTACATTAATACAAACGATTAAGTTTATTGGTTTTTATTCATTATGTCATTAAGATGAAAGAAATATTATCAAGCTTGTAGTATTTATCTAATCATGTTTCTTTTTATCAATATTGGATGTTGAAGTCTGATGTATAACAGTGGTAAACTTTTAGGTACAAGTGTTGTCAAGCATTGGTGGTCGAGAGGTCAGCGACAGCTGCTTTACAAGTAGTTGTCCCGGGTTAACGGGTTCGCTTCCCGGCTAATGCTACGACACATGAGAAAAAAAACTTTTCGGTACAAGTGTAGTTATTCTGAGTTGTTTTTACTAAATATATTTAAAAGTGGGCAAGCTTCTGTAATAGTTCTTATAAAATTTTGTTCTCTTTTTATATCTTTCCTTAAGTATTATAATTTTTTTTTATAATTTTGTAACCATTTTTATATTTTTGACTGATAAATATTGGCTTTAAAAACTGCTACCAGTATATTTCCACCTGCGTTTTTATTTTTTAAGGACAGACCTGTTTGGCAGCTAAAATTAGAAGTTTGTTAAATCTATCATAAAAAAAATGTAATGAGTAAAATTTTGTTAAGATTATTGACAACATAGTAAACTGTCTCCAGTTATTTTTTTTTTACAATTCCCTCTCGGATTTAAAAATAGCTTTCTATTATAGCAATATATATTGCAACTTTTATCTAAAGCTTGGTTTACGAAATTTGTGAGCAAAATGACCTATTATTATTAAGTCAATAGAAAATTGCAACTAATTTTTAATTAAAATAAAACACAAAAAAGTATTTACTCTGTATCCAGCTATCTTAATAAAAGTATTCTTTTCTTAACATAACAAAATAGATGCATATTTTTAATAACCATCCATTATAAAGTTTGAAACTCTGTTTATTCTTAATTTATATCCCAAAGGCTACTACAAAAATCTATAAACACAAAAAGGGTGAGAAGACAGAAGGATAAATCAGTATTTAATTGTTCTGGAACGGTTGTAAACATTATATACATAAAGATTATAAATTTAATAATTTTTTCAGGCTTATAGAGGGAAGACAGAAGGATAAATCAATGTTTAATTGTTCTGGAACGGTTGTAAATGCTATGTACATGAAGATTATAAATTTAATGATTTTTCCAGGCTTATAGATGCAAAATTTAAAATGAAATGAATTTTATGTGTGTGTGTGTGTGTGTATTAATCTAAATAAAATTTTAGGTGTAATGTAATCAGTACAACCAATTAAAAATGACAACACAAGTTTCAGCTTATATTGCAAAAATCTGGATTACTACACACACACCCTCACAAATACCATTATATTTCAAAGTTTAAATCTATAAGTTATGAAAATCTTTAAATTAATTTATAACACTTTATGGGACGTCCTTAGCTGTTTGGAAAAATTTAATGAAATGTTATATTTCAAATTATTACACGCAAAGTATCTGCTTGATTTACTTCTCATGTCAGCTGGAATAGTAAACTAAAAGTCTTTCTACTTTCGGTTTAACAATGTTGGACAGATATTATTGTTATTACTAGGTCATGTGGTTTTACCTCACATTACTAATTTTCATTGTTTGTTGCCTCTCAATTATTACATGGGATTTTTTTCCATATAATTACATTTCATTGTTTATAACTATGTTTCATAAAAACTTCAAAATTATATATATATTTAAATACATGTATATTGTTTATACTAAACTTAATGTAATTTTAAGAAACTTAAACTCAGACTTCCAAACTTCCCACAGCTATCCAATCTATCTTATACAACTGATATACATGACCTACATATATGAGAAAAAGATTTTGTGCTGAACCAGTACTCATCAATTGGTCCAGATCACCATCTCCCACACATATATACAATGACTTCCCAGTTTATATTAAAATAGCAAATCTTGAAACTTTAATAGACAAGCTTCAATCTTCTCCACTCTCCAATTCTTCATCCATCCATTTCATTGAAAATCTAAGGATAAAATGTTCAAAGCCCTTGTTGATGCCAATAACCTTTTCACTCACACATAGTTCCTTAATATGTCCATTGACTTTCAAAACTTCATCCTTGGATTTTCAATGATATGGATGGCTGAAGAATTGAAGAAGGTTGAAGCTTATTTATTAAAGTTTGAAAATTTTCTAACTTAATATAAATGGAGCAGTGACTGTAAACATGTGTGGGAGATGGTGATCTGGACCGACTGGTGAGTGCTGGTTTGGCACAAAATACATATATTGGATTTCATTGATATTTTTTACATGACTGTCTGTGGTCAAGTGTGTATCATTTGTATAAGATGGATTGGGTAGCTGTGGGGAGTTTAAAAGTTTGAGTTCAAATCCCTTATATATATGATATTTTATGGAAGATACTTGATTGCTTGTACAACTTTGAAATACTTTTTACACTTCATATTTTGACACATGTAAAATATCTATGTGATTTATTACTTTTTATCAGCAGATTATTTAGCTAAAAAGATGTTTACTTTTGGTTTAATGTGGATAAGTAATTATTAATAGTTGATCATGTGTTTTCAGCATGAATTTCCAGTTTTATTTGGTTACCCGAATTACATTGAAAATGACTATCTGATAGTAACTGTTTTATCATTTTATAGTTCAAAATAGCTTTGCTATAAATGTAGGCACACTTTATTTACTTTTTCACAAGGGCAAAACTCTCCATACAGTAGCACCACTCATATGTGATGGTCATTTATTTACTTAGCGTATGGATTTTTTTTACACAGTTTAAGTATTAACAAATAACATGAAAAATCTATAGAAAATCCAACCAGAAAATAGAACCACAAGAGTTCTTTATTAATCTTTCAATTTTTCCACTGTTTCCAGTGATTTATCAGTCATTATTTATGTATTTTACAGTTTGTATTTACCCACAATTGCATAGAGTAATCACTGATAAATTTAATTTGTAAAGCAGATGAATGATGTGATCATGATTATCTTGAATTTGTTGCTGAGATTCTCCTAGTGTCTAGAAAAATCAAATATAATTGGATTTACTATTGGATTTAGACCAATAAACATCACATGACCATCACCTCTTATGTTTGTGTATAATTGTTGTTAAAACAGGAAAAAACTCACTATATGTATTGCCACACACAGCAAGCTAGAATAATCAATGGATGCCAGAAGGCTTATGCATAAAATCCCCGTCTAGTGCCTACTCATACAATATCCCCAGACTAGTTTCTGGCTTGTGGCCCCACACCAAGCTAGAGTAATCAATGGATGCCAAAAGATGTGTGCATAAAATCACCATCTAGTGCTTAATCATCCCATATCCCCAGACTAGTTTCTGCCTTGTGGCCTTTGTCAGATGCAAGGCTTCTCACTGATGAAAGCCAAAAGCCAGAAACTAGTCTGGGGATATTGTATGAGTAGGCACTACATGGGGATTTTATGCACAAGACTTTGGCATCCATTGATTATTCTAGCTTGCTGTGTGTGGCAATATGTATAGTGAGTTTTGCCTGTTTTAATTTACTATTGGATCAAAAATATTTGTAATCTTAGAAAAAAGCTATTTTTAAAGTCATGATTCTTCAATTGCAGTCTTTTGATTCTATTTGCTATCTGTTGAAAAAAATATGTGAAAAAACAGGAAGCCACTCAAAAGAGTAAACTTGAGTGGACCAGTACTATTTCTGGAGTATTATTTAATAAAGTATAGAGTCAATACGTTTTCTCTGAACAGGGTAATAATATTTCCCATATAATATTCATTGAATACCCAGAAAGATAATGTAATATGGGCACTTTATTCCTAAACAGAGCACAGTAGAATATGCTAGAACTAATTGAGTTTATCCATAAAATATTTCCATTACAATCCTAAATAGTGCTAGTCAATTTTCCAAGAAGATCATTTCTAAAAATTATATCTAGTATTAGATGAAGGAAAATAAGTTAGATTACAGTACACAGTTGTTCTTTATATAGCATGTAATAGTGTTACACTTATGTAATCAAATTATAATAGCCTTTCCTGTTGTTTAAATAAAAAGTTGAGTATATCGACATTCTAACACTCTTTACAAAAGTCTTTTCTTGTGTAAAGTCAAACCAATGTCATCAGTATAAATAAATTTCTTATATCTGTTTCTGAAGATCATTGATGAATATATTTAAAAGCTCTTGTGACTATCATTTAGTGTCACATTTTTCTATTGAAGAACATTTTTGTCAAATAAATTATTAATATTCTTAAGAATTTTAGAGATTATAAGAAAAAAAAACATTTATAAAATAGAATTATAAGTTGAGAATTTTGAAAATCTAATCTGTAAGTAGTTAACTCTCAACATTTGGCAAACTACTTATTATATGATTATTTCCGACCAGTTTATACACAACTTATAATAATGATGATCACTAGATGGAGCTTACCAATAGCTCTAATCAAGCTTTATTTTATAAGTGCCGAAAGAGAAACAATCCAAAATCTCTATCGGAAAGTCCTCATCTCCAGATCAATTGTTTTCGAGCTTATGGCTCACATCAGTGGAGCACTGGGAATCTAGAAATTAGATCTGAACTAGATCTCATTTCTAAAGTCCCAGTGCTCCACTGAGGTGAACCATAAGCTCGAAAACAATTGATCTGGAGATAAGGACTTTCCAATAGAGGTTTTGGATTCTTTTTCTTTTGGTTCTTATAATAATGATGTTGGGAGATACTTTTTATAAATCATTATTGGGTTTGTTTGGCATTAAGATTGCTATAGTTCTGCTTTTATGCCAAATTTTTTGAATAGTAAAAGATGTCTGATGGAGGTGGGAGTTGCATTAGATCCAAAGATCTAGGTGTAGTGCTCCCTGATCCAAGTCATCACTGATGAAGTTCACAAGCAAAAAATTAGTCCAGAGATATTGGATGAGTAGGCACTAGATAGGGATTTTATGAACACATCTTCAAGCATCTATTGATTATTATAGCTTGTACTAGGTGACACTACAATAGGAGAAAGGTGCGGCTGCATTAATAATGTTAGAAAATAATCTTAGCAGTTATGCTTTACTTTAGGTATACTTTACATAAATTCTGAAGGTATATTAGCTTTCTTTAATGATTTAAGACAATCCAAGGCAAGCTCACCAAATTATACTTCATTATACAAACATTTTATTAATCTTAACCTTTAGTCATATCAACTCTAGGCATTGTAATCTGAAATAAAGATGAACTTATTTAAAAATTGAAGAAATCCAAGAATTTATCATGCTTTATGAATTGTTACCATTTCCCTGTTTGAAAGTTATAAAAGAAGATTGTTCAAAAAATACACCATGAAGATAATTTGAAGTAGATTGTATCATGTGTCAGTTTATATCTTCATTTAATTAATAAAAAAAATTCACTATAAATTATGAACATTATTTATAAACTTATAGTGGATGTCAGGTGTTATTCAGTTTAAATTTATGAAAATATTGCAAATACTTAGTGTTAGCTATTATACTTTTAAATTAAATTAGGTAAATATTTTAAAGATGAGTAAAATATGTATCTATTTGTAAGCTTACAATAATTAAAAATATTGCACAGAAATCCTAAAGAACAAGCATACAAACAAAGGAATTAGGAAGCGTATCAATGTTATTAATCTATTGTGGCTTCAATTAAGTATAATAACTACTCTTTCTTATTGCATTGCCAAATGTATACCATATAATACTAAATTGTCCATACACTTTACTGCTGTTACACAATGCTTTATTTACCACCCTTTTTTACAGTTTACAGTTTCGATTGCCCCAGAAATCTTCTTCAAAACTTTTTATCTCCTAGCCTCAGCTTCTTTAATATTAGCTGAGCCTAGGAGATATAAAGTTCTGAAGAAGATTGCTGGAGCAATCAAAACTGTAAAAAAGAGTTGCAAATGAAGCATTATGTAACAGTAGTAAAGTGGATGGACAATTTAATATCTATTGTGGTTTCCAGGTAAGAAATGAGTTAAGGGTAATGAAAATGTTTTTATATAGATAGTCTGAACTAATATAATTTAAATTAAATATTAAGCAAAAGCAACTTACCTATTTATAAGTCCACAACTATAAAAAATATTGCATAGAGACCCCTAAGGAACAAAAATAGTTTGATGCTAACATTATCAGAAAATTTGTTATTAATTCAAATTTTTTATCTTTTTCAAATTGTTAATTTTTTATAATTTTGAATTATTTTTTTTCCCTCTAATGATTACTAAATCATTAAATTCTTAAAAAAGAGTAACATTTTAAAAAATTATTTGTAAGTCTACAGCAATGAAAAATACTGCACAGGATACATAGTATTTGCTATTCTAATTTGATAGGCATTAGAGAAGTATTATGAAAATGAAGCTTGTAAGTTGAGTCTCATGATGCTTATTTTTAAATTCATCAATCTTTAATTTAAAATTTTTATATATAAGACGTAAATCCCATTAACAGTGAGTGACTGCCATTAACAGTGAGTGACTGACGTATTTATACAATGACCAAACTTACATTAAAATTATCAGACCTTTTGATTAAATCTTGTTATGTTTGATTTATTTATTATCTTTCTCCACTTTTTATTTTTAGCATCTAAAGATTTTATAATTTTTTCTGCAACTTTTGGATCCTTGATAGTTAAATATTCATTACAAAGGGCACTGTTGATTTTGTTCAGAGTTAGTTTGATAGTTGTTTTTAAAGTTTGTTAAACCTATCATTAAAAAAAAAGAATTGTAAGATATCCAGTATAATTACTCCAATTAGTTTTTCTAATATTTCATCTCAGAATACCATAACTTTTAACTAAAGTAATGTATATTGCAAGAGCAGTTAGACTTACTTTATGTTAACTATGGGATAAACTGATTCATTATTAGTAGATCATTAGATAATGATGAACAATTTTTTATCAAAAGGAAACATAATTCAAACATTTGCTCTATTCACCATATATATATATATATTCATCTTTGCTATAAAATAAGTATAAAAGTTAAGAATCATCCATTCTACAATCTGACAACTTGATCAGGTCTCATTTTCATATCCCTATCTATTATTGGAATTAAAATCTGTTATATAAGAGAAGAGAAGGGTCAATTGGTGCTAATGTGTTTGATTGCCTATATTCTATTTTATCTGATTTGATGTCATGAAAGAATATTGAGATGACTGATCAAAAAATGAAAGATTATTTGGATTTGGAAATGGGATTATTGTAATATCTCTACTGTGCATTTTATAAATTCAAGGTACAATCTAAACCCTCATTACCTTTCATTGACAGGACTTTTTTTCCAAACTTTTAGCATTACTTGTCTTTTCAATTTATCTGGTTTTGAGAAAATAGGCAGGGAGGCGGGGAGAGAGAAAAAAATATGGTCAATTGTAAATTTCAAGATTTTTTTTTTGATTTCTCATAATACTACCTAAAATTGAATTACGAATTAATTTTATATATAAATTTCAACCACATTTTTTTATTTGTAATTGATATAACACATAATAACAACATTTCATTCTTCTTACACTTTAAAGAAGAGTGCAATGTTGCTATTTTATCTTATATAAAAAAAGCAAAAATAAAGAAGGAAAGAGGACGAGAAAGTATTGAAGATTTTATTGTAATTGATATATTTGCTTGAAATTCTTATTCACATTATTTGTCTTAACAATTTTTAAATTTCTTTCTTATTTACTTTTTAAAAAGTGATGAAGGGGAATGGGATTTGGTTAAATTGTAAGTATTGTTGACTTTATAAAGAAATAATTGTCGGCTACATTTTACATAAATTGGCAAGGAAACAATATATTCAAATAAAAATGAACTGGTTGGCTTTAAAACTACAATAAATTAAAAGAAGATTAAAATAAAACATTTTTATTTATTTATTTGGATTCCCATTGTCTGATAGTTATTTTATTTTTTACTTAACAAAAAAGGATTTGCTATTTTGTATGGATCAAGTTGTTTGGCAATCATGACGTGGATGGACTATGCAAAATCATTATAACCCTCTACCCCTTAGATTTGTAGTTGATCACTGTCTAAATAAAAAATGTAAGGAAGTGTATTTTTCTTTTTTAAAATTAAATAATAATAAAATAATTTAAATGAATAATTCCAAGAATAATATTAACACTTCTTTTTCAAATAAAAATGTATTAATGTGACATTATCAAAGCAGAACCCAATGTTTATTATTAAATTAATTTTTAAAAAGCAAAAAAAAAAGGCTTCGTTGTAATGCGTGGGAAAATATTTCCTTTTTATCTTTTATATAAATAAGCATTTATTTTTATAGCGTCTGTATACAATTTGTAATTACATTCATATCGGCCTTTCAAGCCAATTGTGCAAACGCTTTGCGAGTGTTAAATTATCTTTTAGATTTTTGTTTGTTTTTTAAATATTTATGAATCTAAATTTTAGGTATGCTGAATCTTAAATTTGTCAATTAGTTATCCGAAATTATTTCGTAATATAGATGCAGTATTTTAAAGGAACAAAGATAAAATTGAATGTAAGTAGATTGTTGCCAGGTTAGTTTGTATTGAGAAATTTATAAATATTGTATAAATAAAAATTATTTATCCAAATGATAATTGTAATATTGTTTGCTCTGTCTTTAATCCTATCAAAGTTCTGACCATGAGATTGCAGTAACATTAGTGGTGCCTGTTCACTTTAGCATAAATTCATTCTTCTATGGCCATCTTTAGTACTTCTTTATGGTTTTGTATTCATTTAACAGCAAAACATTGAACTAAAGTGATATTATATTAATTTAAACAGAAATCAAGATATTAGTATTATATAGAGAAACATAATATGAAAAAGGCAACAATGTCACTGGTCAATAATTTTTTTGTTCTTGGGTCTGAGAGGATTTGTGAAAGCTTTTGAGAGCAATTATTCTTTTGTTTATATTTCTCAAATTAAAACATATATCTCCATAAAAGGTTTATATATTTACTATTATTTTTCAAAATATTTGTATAAAATATTTATTTTTGACAATATTATATATGATTAAACTCAGATTTTGTTCAAAATTATTGGCTTTTAGAAAAGAAGTAAAAAAAAAATAATAACATAAAATAAAATTACAAAAGAATCAAGTCAGATGTCACATGATCTAATTTAATAAGCTTGTGTTTATAAATGTTATATTTACAGCTTGTAAAACAAACTCTTAACAAGCTTTGTAGAATATTCCCAACCTCAGACCACTTTCTGTTACTGGTTTCCTCAGTGAGGTGCCAGGATATTCATTAGATTAAAAATACTAGTACAAGCCCAACACTTTATCTAATGTATAACTATTAAGTAGAAAATCTGAAATTTTCAGACATCTATATATCTTCCAATCCAGATATCTAATGTAAATAGCCATATGGGACTGAACTAAGTTAATATATGGTGTATCTTATTTTGCAAGCTCTCTCTCTCTCTCTCTCTCTCTCTCTCTCTCTCTCTCTATATATATATATATATATATATATATAGAGAGAGAAAAACAGGCAGAATTCTCTATATGTATTGCCATTCAGTGCAAACCAGAATAATCAATGGATGCCAGAAGGCTTGTGCATAAAATCCCCATCTAGTGCCTACTCATCCAATAACCCCAGACTAAAGTGGCAATGATGTGATGTTTATTGGCATAAAATAAATAAGTTATGATAGGCTAGAAACGAGATGTTTCATATTGATCATAGCAATAATTTTTTTTGTCATTTTCAATAATAATTATAAGTGGAATTTAAAATTTTATAACAGAATTCTATGGCCTAGTGTAATAGTAACAGTAATTCATTTACATTTTACCAATGAAGCTAAAATAATTTTTATTTCATTCTTTAAACATTTTTGTCAACAATCAAGGCAATAAGTGCAATAATAAAAAGCTATTGTTTTGATTTTATATTTTAATTGATTATATTTTTTCTGTAATTTCAAAATAGAAATATTATCTTTAAGAATGATTTTCATTATTTGAACTTTATGGGAATCTAATAAAAAATAAAAGTTAATTTGTTAAAATAAAAAATTGAAAATTCAATTAAATGGCTCTTAACATTTATCAAAAATTGTGAAAGAGTTAATAGAAGCTATTTGTTTTACAAGAAAGATTGAAGGGAAGAATGTCGTACCATATTTAGAATACAATTTCTTAAATGTCAATATAAATATTAACAAAATGTCAAAAGGGTGTGTATTATTAGAACAGTAAAGAATCATACCATTTCCAACTTTCTTAAACACTTTATAAATACTATTTATTTATATCAAAACTAATAGTTTTGACTATCTTACAGTCATCATCATCATCATATGAGATGTTAGTTTTGATATAAATAAATAGTATTGATAAAGTGCTTAAAAAAGTTGTAAATAGGATGACGTATCAAAGTAGAAATCAATACATAGAAAAAAGAAAAAGAAGAAGAAAATTATATTACTTCCATAAGAATAAAAAGTACCAAAACACAAAAATTTCAACATTATACTGCATAGTTATTAGTTTATAGAATGTCTCTATTTTTGATTATGATGTATTTTCAATGTTAAAATGAATTAATTTTATTGTGTTTTGTAGATGAAAAGAAAATACCTCTGTAAAGTATATTTGCCACAACTATGGCAGTCTTTCCTAATACTGTTGGAATTCACATTAATAGTTTTATTGTGGTTTTTACAAATTTATTATCTTTTAATCAGGAATTAATTAAAATGATGACTGTTTTGGAGATGCTTTTTAATATCAATGTGGAAGTGCTGTGACCTCATAATCCAAACCATGCTATATTTACTATGCATTCTATCAAGAACCAATGTTTAGCCCATGATTTTAAGGAAGCACATTCTATGTTGTGCAAACAATTTTTATAGAATGACCATTATTAATTTTAATAAACTTTTAATGTTTAGTTAATTTTTTTATTGTTCCTAGTTTAAATAAAAGTTGCTCTGTGTAGGGTTCATTTAAAATGTACCATGTTTGCCATCACATACTTATTTTATATTTTAAATGCCTAGGTTTTTCTGTAGCTAGTCTTGACGTATCTATCCTTCACTTTAGTTCTGAAATTTATGTTCATAATTATTGTGAAAATTTTATAATTTCCACATAAAGTCTCATTTTAAAATGGAGACATTATTTTCATATACCAGTACATTATTACTTTAATTTTATTATTATCATTATTATTATTACAACATTTACACATTTAATAGGAGCACTGTTATGCATAGGCAAATCAGTGAAATGAAGTTCTAATGCTTTTCATATGGCAGTGCCAATTCTTCACTTGTAGCTTTGTATCTTTGCTGAATATATGTCTAATGAATCATCTTTGATAATGTGTTTTCCCTTTCCATTGCAGAATACCTAGAAAAAAATGTCAGATAATTATAATGTTTTATAATAAAGCACTAACTGCCTCTTGCCTAATACATCTATAATATTCCATTTAATATTTATTTTGAATTAAAATTATAATATTAATTATAATTTACATAATTAATAAAATAATAGGAAGTATTAAATTATCTACATTATTAAAAATATCTATATTAAGACCACTTTATAAATCTGGCGCTAAACTTATTTTTGATAATTATAGAGCTTCAATTGTTAAAACAATAGAAAATTATATTTCTAAAATAATTAAAAAAAAATTAACTAAAACTAATTTTTTTAATAATATAAATTCATAGAATGAAGAAACACAATTATGTGATTAAAGAATTTTATAGATAAAGTGATAGTGCATTAAATAATAAAAAATGTAACTATAGTTTTTTTAGATTTTTATAAGGCTTTTGACATTATTAAACATAAGCAATTGATTCATAGTTTACAAAATTGTGAAATTAGAGGATAATTGTTCTGTTTCTTTTAAAAAATTACATAAATGATAGATATATTGTATCTAAAATATCATATATATTGAGTAATGAGCAAAAACAAATTATGTGGCGCTACTCAATGCTTTGTACTTAGTGTAGTGTTATTTCTGATGTTCGTAAATGGTCTAAGAAATATTAATATTGAAGGATTATTATATCAATATACACACGATACTGTTATTATGAGTGTCAATAACAATATTAATGTTAGTACATTGCACAGGCTTAAACCTGCATTTATATATGTAATATATACGGAATTCAAACTCAGACTTTCACACGACCCACTACAGTCAGTGCTATATCATATTGCTGACCCACCTGATCACACACATGTTGAAAAAATAAATAATCACCAATATATGTATTTCATGCTAAACCAGCAATCATCAGTTGGTCTAGATTACTATCCTCACACATATATATAATCAGTGCTCAGCTGCATATTAAGATACCAATCTTCATACTTTAATGGACAGGCTTCAAACTATTCCAACTCACCACTCTTCAGCCTTCCATTTCATTGAAAATCTGATGACGGAACATTCAAAGATTGGATATCTTAATATAAAGCTGAGCACTGATTATATATATGTGTGAGGATAGTAATCCTGACCAACTGATGATTGCTGGTTTAGCATGAAATACGTACATTGATGATTATTTATCTTTTCAACATGTGTGTGATTAGGTGGGTCAGCAATATGAGATGGCAATGAGAGTAGTGGGTCATGTGAAAAGTCTGAGCTTGAATCCCACAAATATTAATGTTAGGTAACTTTTCCTATACAGATGTTATTGATATAAGAACTAGGAATTCTGAATAAAAAAAGCTTAAAATAGAAGTTTTATTATTATATTATGCTGAACAGCTTTCAATATATTAATCCTAATATTATAAACACCACCATTGCTATGAGTACGATATCAGCAGTAAAATAACAAAAGCTGCTTAACATAATATAATAATAAACCTCCTATTTTAAGTTATTCTTACCCAGCATTCCTAGTGCTTATATCAATTATAATATTAATATTTCAATTAAAGAATGATAAGAAAGTCCGAATCAATTTTTTTTTTTTATGTTTTGAGAAAGGAATTTATATAAATGGGAAAAAAAAAACCAAATGTGTGTTAATATGCTCTTCTCACATGAAATATAGAAGTATAAATATAAAAATAGAACAAGTAAAATATATTAGACATCTTGGAATGATGATAGATTAAAAATATCTTGGAAATATCATATAAACATTCGAATTAATAATTTTAGATATATTATAACAATGTTCTATAAAATCAAAGGTATTTTTCCGTTAAATATTCTTATTCTTATATATAAATCTTTATGTAAATCTTTATTGAAGTATGGAATAACGCTTTATGGTTTTGAAAGCTTTTTAATATTAATAGATTAGCAATATTGCAAAAAAAAAAAAAAGGATAATTGATCTAATAGAGAAAATTATATTAAAAAAAGGGAATATAAAATTAATATTTATTATTCAATCAACTTCTTGAATATATAATTAAAGAGATACAAAATTTAATAGTACTTTAAAAAAACCTTATAATAAAACAATTTGAAATGGATCTAAGAAAAATAGATTCAGACATAGTTTTAAAATATTGTAATAAATATGGAACCAGAGTAAGAAATCTTTACGTTCCTAAGTTAGTCTATAACTTAATTATTGAATTAAAAGGCTTGCAGTATTATAGGGAAATAAAAAATAAAATTAAAAAATATACTAAAGTGGAAAAAGAAATAATTAATATATAGAAAAATATATATGAGCATCTAATATTATATAATTAATATTTTTCTTATATAATTAAAATATTACATTGTTGATATTTCATAAGCATATTTTGTATTATGTTTAAAATTAAAAGAAAATGCAAATATATAAACTGATATGCAAATTTTATTTTACATAAAAGCGCATTTAGGGCTTAGTACGGGAAAAATATTTGCATTTGGATAAATATATTTTGATCTGTATTTAAAGGAATGAATCTAATGAATGTATAACAATAATCATGATGATGATAATGATGATGAATATATTTTATACTTTTTTCTTATTTTTTTTATATGTCAAAGCGTCAGCCTGGAAGCAAACCCGGGACAACTTCTTAGAAGGCAGGTATGCTGACCACTCGGTCACCAACGCTTGACACATATTGTATACTTACCAGTCATTTACCGTTTAAATACCACATATAAATTTGTAAGACTTTCTACTTTTATTTTAAAGTGTATTTTTTTCCATATAATAAGTAATTTAGCTCCTGGTTATTTTAATTAATTTGGACTTTATCAATATTTTTTTTTAACCATTTCTGAAAAAAAATTGGCTGGTCCATTTTTTTTTTTAATTTTTTAAAATTTTCATTGCTTTTGTTACTAGCATTTTTGGCCATAGTAGTCTTACTTGTTTTCTTAATTAATTATTTATATTTTTTCTCACATTTACATCTTAAAATCTTTAAATTATTTTGTCTCCAATCTTAAAGATTCACACTTCTAATCCACATAGAACTAATCTAATCAAAACATAATAAGCTTCTTTTCGAAACTCCAAACTCAATAATTCGCAAACAGTATATCTTTTATTTTATAGAAGTCCAATTATTTAAACAGAGTTCTTATTTTCATTTTTTAAATATGTTTACAAATTATATAAAGTTTAGAAAATTCGAAATCTAATTATGGTTTACGAAAAAAAAATCAAAACAAAGCAAAATAAATAAATAAATAAAATAAGTAAAAAAAAAAAACTTTTCCCTATTGCTTAAACAATTTCCTTTAAACTAAGCTTCAATTTGTCATTTCCAAGTGATAAAAACACCAAAACATCTGTCACGTAGATTTCTCAACTCTATTTTATGCATTTTTTCCATTAATTCTTTGTAAATAATTTTAATTGATTTTATATATATATATTTAATTGCGATTCATAAGGAAGAAGTTACTTAAATAAAAATCTAAGAATCATTCAAACATCTATATATAAATAAAAAAAACTTAAAAAGAAAATACATTTATAAATTTAACTACAGATATAGTTTATATTTTTTGAATGAGAAATTAACTGGACGTATTGCTAGAAAAGATGATAATAGATGGACAATTGAAATCTTAAACTGGATTCCAAGAGATTGTAAAAGACCCAGAAAGAGACCACATGTGAGATGGATGGATGGAATATGAAAGTGTGCAGGGGTGATGTGGAGAAGAGAAACTAAAGAGCGGAGAAGGTGGATTGAACTTGGAGAGACCTTTATCCTGCAGTGGATTGATAATGGTTGATGATAATGATGATCTATATCTTTGTAAATAAAGGTTTTAAATAAATATGTTTTACTATTTCTTTCTTATGGTTCTGAAACTTGGACCGTAACAAAAGAGGAATATATATATATTTCAGATTACTAATTGAAGTATGAAGAGAATTGTATCTTAGAAAAAACAAAAAAGAGATTGGAAACTAAATATATGGTTAAGAGTGCAAACATGTATTACTGATATCATTGAAATATTTAAGACTGAAATGGAGTTGTACTGGATAAATTGCTAGAAGAAATGAGAAAAGTTGAACAAATGAAGTTTTAAATTAGATCTCAAGAGTTTATCAAAGATTTAGAAAGAGATCACACTTGAGATAGATGTAGTAAAATTATTTGAGTATTGTTGAGAAGAATCGTTGATGATAAGAAAATTGATAATAATTGAAAATGACGATTATGATAACTTACATGTCTATTAATCATCTCTTAATTTATTATTATTTTATTTATTTATCATATAAAAATGAATTTATTGCCTATATTTGAATACAAACTAAGAGCCAAAATTGTTGATTTCAGTCTGCTACTTAACTCTCAAATATCCCACAGTCCTCCCAACCAATCAACCATATGATTATTATTTTTTATTAATTTTTTAAATGAAATATGGGTATAGTTGTTTAATTCTCTAACTCTTTTTTTATAGTTTCAAAACTTACGGTATCAATGATTCAATTACTTTTTTAAATAAATAAAAACATTAGTATATATGCATTCCATATAAATTATTCAACCTTATTAATATTAGGTGTTTTTTCTTAAATATATATATATAACTAAACATAAATAATAATAATTCCTCATTTAATTCTAAATCTATATGTAATTTGCTGATACTGAATATTTCTTATATACGTGATTAGAAGGATTTGAACTCAGTTTTTTTTTCAGACTATTTATCCTCCACTCCATCTTAAGGCACTGATATCCATGACGACATACATGTGCAAAATATACACGATCTCCATTATCCGTAATTCATGCTAAACCAGCACTTATCAATTGAGCCAGATCATAGACTTCCATACATATATACAATCAGTTCTAAGTCTATATTAAGAGAGCAATTCCTCAAACATTAATGGACCCACTTCAACCTTTTCTCCCTTCCAATTATTCAACCATCCATTTTAGTGAAAAATCAAGGATGGAATGCTCAAAGTCCTTATTGGATTTGATATTGTATGTAATGGTCCAATAATATGAGGGATTAGATTAATATATCTACACAGGTATGGGTACAATGTCAAATCTGATAGTGGTTTTGAGTGTTCCATTACAAGCCTGTCTGTTAAAGTTTGAGAATATGCTATTTTAATATATAAATTGAGCATTGATTGTATTTATGTGTGGGGCAGTATAATCCAGATCAAATAATGAGTGCAGGTTCAGTAGAGAATATGTGTATTAGGAATTATTTATCTTTTCCACAAATATGTGATCATGTGTATTGCTTGCTTGAGGTTGAGTGGAGGATGAATAGACTAAAAAATCTTCAATTCCTTATTTAGTAAATCATGTGACTTTAAAATTAATGGAAGTGGTAGGTAGAATTTTGCTACTGCAAATTTTAACTCTTAACCTTTCTATTCTTTCACTACACTAAACTATGCAAAGCAAAATAAATATTCAAATATTTAGATGCTTGGGAGGTCATGTAATGTTTGTGCACCAAAAATAATAAATTGAGCTTTAATCCAAGAATCTTTAAACTCATATCCATTGCATACTTTCAAATGTTTTAGTTATCTTAATTATTTATTACATGTATATTTATGACTGCATGTGGAATTTTTTTATCATAGGCAAACTGAAATAATAAAGCCAGAATCGATCATAACTAAGTAGTATTTGCCTGATAGTTTGTGATGATGTTTTTGTAGCTGTAATTACCTAATGGACTATTTGTATGATCTAATATTAATTGTTAAATGCTTTTTTTAAAAAAAAATCAAACTTTATTTAAAATTTTCAAACACATGAACTGTTAATAATAACACACAAATGAATATGTAACACATGGTTTAAAGGATATTATTCTTTCCTTTTCTTTAAGTACTATTGACCTGATTGGTGACACTATTATCAAGGGAATTGAGCTTCAGACCTTTAGATTTATAAATGTTGAATTTAAGCCAACTCTCTAACCAAATAAAATATTCTCCCAAATACAACAGTCAGTAGAAATATGTATTTATCTTCCCCACTTTTTTCTTAAGAGCAAGGTTAATAAGTAGTTTCTAAACATCATGAATGATTCCAAGAAGTTGTCTTATGCAGTTGTTTGCTACTATCACTTAAGGAATGTCTTTACATATTTTTCTTTATGCTTTTTTCATCTCTTCAAGATTTCTGCCTTTTTCTAATCAAATATATGTCCATTGGTATATATATAAGACATATTTTGTGGGTTCATCCATGGTAATAAATTTAAATATTAATATATCAACATTTCGACTTGATCTTACAAGACATCTACCGGGTAATAAAATGTAGAAAAATGATTGTAGGGGCGCTATGTCCATAAAACCATCTTTCTACCTTTCATCACCCAGTAGATGACTTGTGTGATCAAGTTGAAACGTCAATATATTAATATTTAAATTTTTTAACATGGATGAACCCACAAAATATGTCTTTTATATATGCAATTAGTGAAAATCTTCATATCAACATATATATATATATATATATATATATATATATATATAAATAAATATATATATATATAGATACATATATATATATATATATATATATGTTCTACTTTAGATACATTTATTTTTTCAATTCTAATTTTCAATTGATGTTCTTTCAATAACTTTTCAATGGGACTGCTTGTTTTATCATTATACATCCTTCCATATTTGCACTGTATTTCAGAGATAGAGTTTTGTTTTTCAACATTTCAAGTTTAGGTTTTGTAGAGGTTAGGATTCCTCAGAGACTGCCACAGTTTTATAAAGATGTCTTGATGTTATATTGATGCAGAGTCTTGAGTGTGTCTGATATCTCTTGTATATATGAATACATTATAGTATTTATAATTGTTTGTTATTTTGTTAGTTTTTTGTTGTCTATTTAAAGCCCTCTTAAGAACAACTGATCACTGTTTCTGAGCAAACTTCTTTTGCTTTGTTCCATATTAATAATATAATTTCATGTTTTGTGTTTCAGCCATGATTTGAGTTTGTCCTGAATATGTCTTTCGCAAGAACAACCCAAAATGCCAATTCCTGTCCTTGTTCTTATTTTATTGTAAAATTAATTGAAGAAAACATGTTGTCAATGTGTTTCCAGAATATTAGGTAATAGTGATTCATCATACATTACAACAAATGTATCCTTAACATAGCAAAGCCAGTCTTTAGATGAATATGGATTTGTATTTATGGATGTGGCTTTAAGTTATTGGTGCAAATGTTACTAATCAGGAATAATAATGATGAACTTATAACCATCCATTAATTTTGTTGGGATAATTCTGTATTTTATTAAACTTTTTATTAAACATAAGTTTCAGAATATTAAGAGTTTCTTTTTGATTTGTAATCTGAAATTGTCACTCAAACTTATTCTTTCATTAGAAAATGTTTCATTACCAAGATACATTGTGACGAAGCTTTCTACACCAAAACCTATAAATCAGTCAATTCTTTCAATGTTCATGTTGTTGATTAATTTCTCAATGTGCTTAGATTACTTGACAAAGGACTATGGCTTGTATACAAATGGACTATGAATCTTGCAACAAAACCTTAACATGTTTTGATGATGTAAATTTCTAAAACTTACAATAGGTTTTAATGGAATGTGGTACTTATGTATTTTAGGTAAATCATAAGAATAGGGAATTTTCCTGAAATATGATGTCATTTTACTTTTTCCGAATTAATGAAATACATCTATGATGCTTTCTAAGTAATGCTTGTAACATTGTTTCTATAGATGGTATAGGATTTTTTTTGTCCTTTTTTGTATTGGCCTGAAATTAAGATTTCACTTATTTTCTTTTGATAATCAGAAATGTTCATTACAATTGTACAATTGTCTTTGTCATCAGGAAGAATGATTATGGATTAATCTAATTTGAGAGATTCAATAGTTTTTTGAGTGTACTTTTTATTCTCCATCTTAATTCTGCTACTTCTTCTAGAGACAATTTATAACTACTTTCTTCAATTACTGCCATTATATCAAATGATATTATTTGTTGTGATCCAAGTTTAGATACTTTTTCAAAATAGAAATTCAATATCGGTCAGATGTTTAGAATTAATATCTTTAACTGATGAATCTAGTATGTTGTTTGATGCAGTAATTATATTTGATATGCCCATGTAGGTTTACAACTTTTTTCTTTTGATGTTCTTTTATTTTTTCATCCAATTTATAATATAATTTTCTTATTTCTTGAAAAATCTTTATAAAGTCTTCATCAGTAAGTTTATTTCTAAATATATTATCAATATAAAGCAAGATTTAATACTTAGAAAAATCTTTGAGAATTTATCCTTTCTCTTAACATACCTCCAATTCCTCTCTGAGTAGTTTTTTCAACTTACTGTTAGTAATTGGAGATCTTTATGCATAACTTTATCAGATATACATTTACATAGGAAAATTAATTCATTTTCTAATTTGGGCAGTTTGAAACAATTTTTCATAATATTTAAAAGTTTGATATAATATCAAGTTTATATTGAGCATTTAGTATTTGTATAAAAGATTGTTGTAGTTTAGCTATCTGTTTAATGACTATTTACTTTATGTAATAGTAATAGTTAAATGTTTTAATAAAATTCAAACATTATATAAATGTTTCATATACATTTTACTGTCAGTCAGCACAACTGCCTTAGAAGCAGTTGTCCCAGATTAGCGGGTTTGCTTCCCGGCCGATGCTATGACACATGAAAAAAAATTAGTATATAAGATGAAGTTCAAATTTTATGAGTTCTCTTTCTTCTTCATATGTGTCCATTCTTATTAGTGATAGAATTAGCATGAGAATCAAACCCAGGACTTTTAGTTTCATGAATGTTAAATTTAAGATAATGCTCTAACCAACTAGGCAGATCTGTCAAAGGCAACTCTTTGTGGAAATTTTATATGCTTATCTATGAAGTTCATCCAGATATTTATTTCCAGTTTTTTTTTTTTAAGGAGAAAGTTAATAAGTGATTTCCAAATATTATGAATTATCACTCAAGGTTATAAGACCAACAATATACACTTGAAGAAATGAGAAAAAACAATACCCCTTAAAACATTATGTTATATACTAATCAATATTTAACAATTAATATTAGATAATGAAATAACTGCAACATATAATTAGAAGTAAATAATAATACTTGATTATCAATGTGTCTTCTTGTTTATATTTCCTCTTACAATTTCAATATTTACAGTTAAGTTATACATTTTAATGAATCTTTTATATTATTAAAATATAAATATATTATTAAATTTTATACCATAGCTCTAACGATTTTGATTCTAAAATAAATTGTCAGATGATAAACAATAAAAAAATATCATTAATGATAAACTGATTTAAATATACCTCTTGAGCAAAGAAATTAACATAATCTTTTTTAATACATTGTGCAGGCTTAAACCTGCATATATATGTAATATATGCAGGATTCGAACTCAGACTTTCACATGACCCACTACTCTCAGTTCCATCTCATATTGCTGACCCACCTGATTACACGCATCTTCTCAACATGTGTGTGATCAGGTGGGTCAGCAATTTGAGATGGCACTGAGAGTAGTGGATCGTGTGAAAGTCTGAGTTCGAATACCGCATAATCTTTTTTAAAAGTTAAAAAAAACTTTAAATAGGAGAAACGATAGCTTTGGAAAATATTGTATTAAAATAATCAGCTATTTTAAATATTATTTTAATTATAATATTAAAGTTGTTGTAATTATTAAATATAATAACATTTTAGTACACATATCAATGTGCGCATTACACTAAAATATTCTTATCTCAAAACAATTGTGCCTTTTACTTCATTTTAAAAATATACAAGTATTTCTAATTGTTTTTTTTTTCTAGAAGAAAAGATCTCATGAAAATAAGAAACAAATCAATATTTAGTGCTTAAAAGTCAGAATGTATGCATTTAGTTAGTTAAATGAAGAAAGAAATTCTAAATAAACATTGTTAAAGTTCGTCTATTTTCCATTTTTATACTTTATTGTTAAATTGAATAAGAAAGCGTTTTCTATACAAGTTAATTGTCATACCACGGAATAGATATATAATTTTTTTATTAAAATGAAAAGCTTACAGATGGAATATTAATTGTTAATAAATGTTGTTATTATGCTCTTGTCTAGTTAGATGTTAAAAATATTCAGAATCTAGCTAGAAATGGTAACTCGATTAGTTGTCTTATTTCAGTTGATATAAATGACGGCTATAATACTATATTATAAGATAATGTACTGTTAATGGAATTTTATATAGCAGAAAATAGGCATTAAATTATAAACAAAAAAACAATTATATCTCTATATCATTTTCATACCACCTAGAAGAAATGGAAACATAAAATATTCTTACTTGTCAATTAAAATTATGATATTAATGGAATTTTAATTTAATATTTTTCAGAGTATTTTGTTAATAAAACCTTGCAAAAATATTATTTAAAATCTATTTTTGACATAAATAATTTTTTCAAAATTTTTTTAAATAAATTTAAACAATCAAATAAAAGATAGTTTAAAATGTAGTTAACACTGATTTCATTTTGCTTATGTAAAGTTTAAAAGCATTTTATTAACATATTTTAATTTAGTACCTACAAAATCGTGTATTTTGATATATGACTGGTGTCAAAATGACACTATTATTGCTTTCTGTTTTTTTTTTTTTTTTATTTTGCAATTATTTATAATGGTAGTTTATCACACAAAGTTTTTTGTTTAGAAATCACATTAAAATTATTAGTTCAAAAAGGGAATAAGACAAGGATTCCCTATGTCACCTATTTTGTTTTTGTTGCATTTGAGTGAAATGGAGAGAGAAATAGAAAGACTAGGAAGAGGAATAGAGATACCATTAACAGGTGGCAAGGGAGTATATATTTTGTTGGGTCTTTTTTTGTGGATGATGTTTTTTTGTGCACAGAAAGAAAAGAAAATATGGAAGTTACACTGAGGACATGTGCAAGGGTGGGTAAAGAGATGGGGGTTAAATTTAGTGAAGAAAAATAAAATATAATGATGGTTAATACTGGGGAAAAAGAAGACAAAGAATTTTTTCTGGGGGATATAAAGTTAAATGTGGTGAATATATACAGTTATTTGGGAACCATCTTGAGTAATCAAAAAAAATGCTTGAATAAATGGCAAAAAAAATTATAAATGAAGCAAAGAAAAGAAAGGGATTGATAAAGAAATTAACAGTGTTTTCATATAATAAATATGATGTAGTTAGAATTGTATGAAAGGGAGTGGCAGTAGCAGGGTTAACATATGGCAATGATGCATCATGTGTTGTAAAGGGGTATTAGATTACTTAAAAAAAGTACAAAGGGAAGTAGTAAGACATGAATTAGATGCAGATGTGTGGACAGCAAAGGAGGCAATTCAAGGAGGAATGGGATGGTCAAGTTTTTATATGAGAGATGCAAAAAGCAAAATGAAAATGTTCAGTAGATTGCAGTTTATGGATAATAAAAGAATAGCTAAAATAGTATTTAATTGGGTTATGAGTAAAGGCAAGACAACAAGGTGGGTCAGAAAGGTAATGCAGTATGCAGAAGATTTGGATAAAAAATTATATCAGTATACTTGTACAAGCAGTGGGATGATTGTGTTAGGAGGATTGTTGAGTGTTATAGTGGTAAGAAATGGGATAGAAGAATAGATGCATTAATAAAGAATAGGGAGTTAGTGAGATTGGAGAATTAGTATGGAGAGTAAAAAGAGATTAAATATATATAGAAGTAAATGGAACATTGGGTGCAAGTTAATTTATGATAATAGCAAAGAAAGTAGTTTACTGTTTAAGGCTTGAATGGGAATGTTAGAAACAAGGGAATATACACATAAATGAAAAAATATGGATGAATTAGTTTGCAAGTTGTGTGAGGAAGGCATATAAAATATTAGGCATCTGTTGATTCAATGTAAATGCTTGAAAGCGGAAAGGGTACAAATAATGAAGTTATGGAATGCTAAATATAAACAAAGTAATTATACAGAAAGTGGGTTATTGGTTTTTATGATGGGTTTAGAAACAGATAGGGGTGATTTAGATATGAAGGCCATGGAGTTGATAAATATTATAATGTGGAAATGGGATGGAGCAGGATATGAGGAAACTTAGGGTGGGGAATGGAAAGGGAAGGTAAAGTGGCAAACAGGTCTCTCTGAGCATAGTTGCTGAGAGATTCTGATTCTGTATAGGGAGAAATCACAGTGCATCACATCACATCACATGACATGCTCATTTGCATATGAAACAATTCATCAGGCAATCTATTTTGATCTCAATACAAACAACACTTTCTGTTTGATAGATTGTTTAACTCGAAAACAATAATTAAATGTATCTTTTTGAAAAAAAATTGTAATTTGAAGTAATTTACATATTCAAGTTTATTTATGCAATAAATTTGTAAAATATTTATTTAAACCAAAAAACATGAGACTATAATTAGATATTTAAAAAGACAAGTTGATGTTACTGGAAAACAAGAATGCCTTTTATAAATACCAATAAAAATGTTTTTTTTTAAATTTTAATAATAATAAATTTAATTTTTAATTTTAAGGCATATTTTCATTTTTTAAAAATGTCCAAACAAAAATTCATTTCTATTTTGAAATGGAATTTAAATAGGAAATATTCCATTGCACAATTTTTATGAATAAACAATATTATATCCAATAACAAATAGTATAATTGTTATAATTAAGAAATTTATTTAATATTTTATTTTCCTATTTTGCAAAGTTCAAATATTAACTTTTAGAATATCTATCATTTGAAAGCTTTCATTCCTAATAAATGATGTAAAGATTATTAATATAAAACATAAACCATTCCTGAAAAAAGGGTATGGCTATTACAACTCAAAAAAGAAAGAAGAAAGAAAATAAAAAGAAAGGAGATGTGGGAAACTACTCTAAAAATGTTTTGTGGTGAGTATATAAACCAATCTGTAAATCACAAATATGATTATGCTGATCCAATTTTCTGTTTAATTATTATATTTTAATGTTGTCTTTTAATTTTTACAGCAGAAAACTTTTCTTTTTTAAATATTTTACATAATGTCCAGTTATAACTCTTCAATATATTCTATTCTTTTCCATGTTATCTTAGTGGAAATAATTGATATTGCACTTTTTAAAAATGTGTTTAAGATAATCCATATAATAAAGATGGAGTCTACCTCTTCTATGAAAGCTATCTATTTCCTAGATTACCATAAAACACTCTTTTAGGATGTCTTGCATTATTCATTCATTTTATGTATTCAACCCAAAGAAGAAGTGAATTTGCAGTAATGGACTCAATAGTTTCCACATTCTGCAAGCTTAAGAATATATTGATTGGTTTTACAATTTTGCCATTATATTTTTAAAATTTTACAATGTCCCTTAAATGAAACTTTCCTAATGCCTTTATGTTATGTTGACAGAATATCCAAGTTTCACACCCATACAATAGATAAAATAACAGTTTGATATACAGCTATTTCTGTTTACAGTAGTTGTTTTCCTAGAATGAAATACATTATATTTTAACTTACTAAAAACAGCAGCACATAGGAATCTAAGTTGGATCTCAACATCTAGGTCCATTCTCCTACTTACAAAACTACCAAGGTATTTAAACTGGTTTATATTCTGAAATTGGATAACTGTCCAATATGAAAACTGTTGAGCATTTTTTTTCCTAAATTGGTTGTTGAATGTTATGAATATCAAATAATAAACTGAGATCTCTACAAGTTGCATTCAAAACATTAAGAACATTCTATAAATCACCTTTTGAATTGGCAAAAATAGCACAATCAGTTTTTGTTTTTGCCTAATTCAAATTAAAAATTCCATTATCAAACCTCTATCACATCTTGATCCTTGTCTGGTTAAACTGCCTAACAACAATTTCAAAGATCACTATCATAAAAAATGAAAGCAAAATTGGAGCAAGTACACACTAGTTTTCATTCCAAATGTATTAGATTTTTAATCTGTAATAATAACATTTCCTCTCATTTTACCATGTAGAAGCTGCATAATACAAATAAATTTTAGTGTGGAATCAACTAATTTTAAACAATACAATAGACTTGTGTATTAATTGAATGAAATACCTTAATCAAATCAATAAAAACAATATGTAAAACATTCCTTTGTTTTTGACACTTCTCTTGCATTTGCCCAGCAACAAAAAGTATATCTATAATGTTTTTTTGATTTGCTAAAACCACATTGAGTCTCTGGTCATTATTCATCTATAACTGGAGGCAATCTGTTCAATAAAATTCTTGAAAATATTGTAGTGAATAATAATGATATTCCATGGTAGAACAGTTTTGCCTATTTCCATTGTATTTAAAAATTGGAACAATAAAATATCCTTAAGGACCAGATATTCCTAAAAAATTCTAATATTGTTGAAGTAAACATATTATTACCTTATTTTAAAATATTTCCATATTGTTCATTATTATCTGAGCATTTTCATTTTTAAGATTACAGAGAGTTGTTTTGACATCATTAAGTTGAATTTCTTTGTCCAAATCTAAATAAGTAGAGAAAATGAATATATCATAAAAATTCATCACATCATTTCTTGTATCATTGTGCAAAAGATGATCAAAATACTCTTCCACCTGTTCAAAATACTATCATCCTATAAGAGATAAATATTGGTGAATTTAGTAGAATTGTGGTATTATTTTTCACATCCATGTGTTGCTTTCAATGCCTCAAAAAAGCTTAAGAATGTCTCCTATTTGTGAAAGTTAGTATCTACTTTGCAATTTTAATCCACCAATCATTTTGAAACCTTCTTGTCAATCATTGAACATCTGCCTCCAAATTTTTATATTAAGTTCCACATTGAATCAAATATTTTTCCAAGCAGAAAATGTCACATATTCTTTTAAATTATATGATCATTACCAGAAAAACAGTCATGACTTTTTTTAGTGAACCGAAGAATTTTATGCTTCAGCAATATGACAATTATGAGGACCCAAATCAGCAATTTTAGTCTTTAACAGCTTTTGAAATTTAGTTTGTATAGTAGATTCTTCAAAAGAATGAACATTATTTTCTTATCATTATTTTTGGAAGAATATCTATCTTTTAATGCAACTATCATTTGAATCTTAAAGTATACTAATCTATGATCTGTCCAACAATCCGAGCTTGTGCCCATACAATGTGAGCTTTTGTATTTTGACTTCTAACAATAATGTAATCTACTAAATGTCATTATTTTGAGCATGGAAATATTCATGTGTCATGCATAAATTCAATAAAAAATATTTAAATTTAGTGTGCCAATCCCATTATTTTCAATGACTTTTGGCCAAACTCTACTATTTGTACCAATATAAGCATTACAATCTCAAAAAAGAATTTTTTTCTTTTAATGATGATGGTGGTGGTGGTAGTAGTAGCAGCAGCAGCAATAGTAGTAGTAGCAGTAGTAATAGCAATAGTAGTAGTAGCAGTACAGTAGCAAAGAAGAAGAAAAAAGAAATTTTATTTCAGTATTCTCAAAACATATCAGAACTAATTGTGATATACATAATAAAATTATTGAGTATTGATAGAAAATATTCAAAGAGGGTTGTCAAAATAAGAGTGAAATATTATATATATCTGGTTTATGAGATTTTATATTCAATCATCTCATAAATTTTTTCAATAAGTTAGGAAAAATTAAAAAAGAGATACTATCAAGATATATATTTGGAGTTTGATAAATTAAACCCTGTGAAAATAATAGATATTTGTGTATGTAAGTGAGTTTTGTTGTCATATATGTATTTAATATTGTTATGTTATTGATTAATTTTTTTCTCAGTTTTTAACATTAATGTAAAAATATTTCATGTATTATAATAATAATTTGTTAATAATTTTCAATTCTAAATTGTAGATAGTTTTATAACATGTTTTAAAATTGTATTTTCATAATGTTTTATGATATAAATAAAGTATTAAAATAAAAAAATATAGTAGTAGTAGTAGTAGTAGTAGTAGTAGTAGTAGTAGTAGTAGTAGTAGTAGTAGTAGTAGTAGTAGTAGTAGTAGTAGTAGTAGTAGTAGTAGTAGTAGTAGTAGTAGTAGTAGTAGTAGTAGTAGTAGTAGTAGTAGTAGTAGTAGTAGTAGTAGTAGTAGTAGTAGTAGTAGTATAGAGTAGTATAGTAGTAGTAGTAGTAGTATAGTAGTAGTAGTAGTAGTAGTAGTAGTAGTAGTAGTAGTAGTAGTAGTAGTAGTAGTAGTAGTAGTAGTAGTAGTAGTAGTAGTAGTAGTAGTAGTAGTAGTAGTAGTAGTAGTAGTAGTAGTAGTAGTAGTAGTAGTAGTAGTAGTAGTAGTAGTAGTAGTAGTATTAATAGTAGTAATAGTAGTAGTAGTAGTAGTAATAGCAATAGTAGTAGTAGTAGTAGTAGTAGTAGTAGTAGTAGTAGTAGTAGTAGTAGTAGTAGTAGTAGTAGTAGTAGTAGTAGTAGTAGTAGTAGTAGTAGTCCAGCTGGATATTGAGGCGGCTTTTGACTCCATTCCAATTGATAAGCTTTTGGGGGCTCTTGAACAGTACAACATCCCTTTATCACTTATATGCATTCTGGAAAATCTATTGTACAATAGGTCCATTCATATTACATTAAATGGAAAATCATCTGTCAGTTTTGTCCCACACAGCTCCATTCCACAAGGCTCGCCACTTAGTGCCCTCTTATTTATTTCCTATATTAACCCTTTGTTGATTGAAATGGAAAAAAAATTGCCACCTGTGGTTCTATCTCAAAGTAATCTCCCTATAAACCACATATCCTTTATGGATGATATAGTAGTCTTCCTACCTTCCAAGAAATATATACCCATGCTAATAGACATTCTAAACAAATATACCCATGACTACTCACTCAAGTTCAACACTGGTCAAATGGCAACTTGGAATATTCTTGCAGGCAAACCTAATGATTCTCTAAATAAATCCCCTCCACATTCCTTTTTGGGAATCCCTTTCTACCTGTCAGTGAGTGCCAGAAGGACAGCCATTCAAAATCAGCTAATGGCATCAATTACTAAAATTATGAACTTTCTTTCTAGGGCCTACCTTTCAATACACAGTAAGACCACACTCATTAACATGTTGATACTACCCAAAATTAACTATTATATGCCAGTTGTTAGTTTTACCAAGGCTTTTATTCGAAAAATAAACTCATTATGTTGCAAATTGATCTGGAATAAGAAAGCCATCTCAATAAGCATCAAGAACCTGCAGAAGCATACAAAATTTAATGGATTATCATCGCACTCAATAAACACCTTCTATTACCAAAGAATACATAATACTCTAGTTAAAATTGCCACCAATTTCCCTATTTTTCAACCATACTTAAAAATAGAACCAACTGATACACCCCCACCTAGCAAGAACAAGTTTTTAAATAAACTATTACAACATATTAACAGGAATCCAACAAACAATGAGTTCAGCACAAAGATTCATTATTGGACTGCACATCAAATCCTGAACAAGATGGACACTCAATTATCTCTTAACAGTTTTCTCAACATAAACAATAAAGCAATTATTACTAAATATAAGTACTGGAATCTTGAACCGAAATACCTAGATTTCATGATTAAAATCAATTTAGAGGCCTTGCCCACAAATGAATTTCTCTCAAGGAAAATGCGATATGCAAAAATAGACCCTGTGTGCTACATGTGCAACAGAGAGGAAGAAACAATGAATCATTTTTTGCTGAACTGCTCATCACTGACAAAATATAGGCAACTGATCACCACAATCTCACACAACAATAGAATTACCATCAATACCTTAATTGACAGTTTTTCAAAAGGCTTTTTCCCAACAATCAGGATTTCTATTTATCTGCTATTTACATTATGGTTCATTAGATGCCACTTTGTATTAACCCCACTTCCCACAAATTGGAGTCACTGTTCCTAAATAAATTGGAGAAAATTAAAACTAGGGACCGGCTCATTGCCCCAGTTGACATAGTGGCAGCAACCTGGAGTCTAATAAAACTTTAGCTCTAATCAAATATAAATAGATGTAGTAATCAAAAAAGAAGAGTAAAAAATTGTTTCCACTTACTCAAGCAAGAAAACACCAAACTACCTCAAAATTAGGAATGACTAGTTGCAAGTCATTAATTGGATAATAAAAACATAATTGCAAACAATTGTAATACTGCAAGTAACAGTGACTATCAAACATATATTAAACTTAATAATCACGCAAAACTTTAATTTAAGATGAATAAAGGAAAAAAATGTGAAACCAGATTGTAAAATAAAATTATGTATATATTTCATTGTAGAATCAAATCATGTATATCTTTCATTGTAGAATCAAATCATGTATATCCTTCATTGTAGAATCAAATCATGTATATCCTTAATTGTAGAATCAAATCATGTATATTTTTATGTAATAAATTAATTTTAAAACTACTACTACTACTACTACTACTAGTAGTAGTAGTAGTAGTAGTAGTAGTAGTAGTAGTAGTAGTAGTAGTAGTAGTAGTAGTAGTAGTAGTAGTAGTAGTAGCAGCAGCAGCAGCAGTAGCAGCAGCAGCAGCAGTAACAGTAGTCAACGAATAACAGCTTTCCTTCTTTGAATTCTTTGCATGTAATATTGGAGTATAGACAATGATAAAATTAGCTGTAATATCAATATGAAAAACAAGTTTTAAGATCATTAATGTTTTATTGATACAATCCGGAATTCCAATAATAGATGTTAATTTGTTTTTTACAGGAAATAGAAAAACATGTATTATTCTTTCACTGACTGACTTGCCTTTCCAAACAAACATGTATCCATCAATCTATTTTAATAACTATTCTAATTTTGGGAGGCAAGTTTCATTAAGAATAGCTATATCAATATTCAACCATGACAGTTCTTTAGCCATAAGTATAATCTTCCATTCTGGCATTGAAGAGTCTGTATCTAGTAAATTTTGATCATTCCATGAACTTATATTTAGGGGAAATATTATATATGTAATACTTACCTTTAGTAATACCACTTCCAGTTATTACACCATTATTACTGATATCATTTTTACTATTAATATTTCTACTGAGCAAATTAGTAACCTGACATACATGAGAACTTAGCCAGACTAAATGAGACAGGCTGTATTTAGACCACAGTTTTTTTAGAGCCATCCACTTCTGTGATTGGCAGAAGGATCCTTAAATAGGATTGTCTAAACTTACAATTATTATCAATGGAAACTTCTGTCTCATATAAATCCAGTTCTGAATTGATTTATTAGTGAGAGTACTTCCTCATGTAAAGATCACAACTGAGGTCTTCCAGCCTTTTAAATATGTCCCTGTCATTTCTTTCTTAATTCTCAATGACTTGAGCTAAAAATAAAGAATATTGAAATCATAAATGCTGTGTGCATAGTTAAAGTTTGGAAATATTGCACAAACACACAATCCCATTGTTACAATTATTAAAAGATGTCTGATGGTATGAGAGATCTTTGATGACCAGGCCTTACAATAACTTAAAAGACTGAATGAAAAATGATACAGGAAAGACTATCGGAAACATTACTCAGCCTTTGATGAACAATCATCTTATTTTACAAGGCAGCAGAAGTTCATGGTCAGACATTATTTATTAATATTCATAGTTGACTTTCAGATCCAAAAAGTCATTCCACTATTAGTAGAGACTCGTTAGTAGCCTGAGTGCAGCACCCTAAAAATATCATTGATATAAGATACGGAAAGAAGGTGCAATTTAAAAATAAAATGTTATAAATATGGGCAGAGTTCTTATTAGGGTCTTTAAAATAAAAAAGAGGAAATCTGAAACTGGAACATGTTAAATGAAAACTATCAATTAACGAGATGAAAAAATTTAAATTTTAAATTTTTGTTTTTTTATTGATATAACTTTGTTTTGTAATGAAAATTATTCAGCATTAAATTTTTAGAAAGTGATATAAATGATAATTTTTCTAATAATACTTTTTTAAATAATTGTATTAATGACAATTGAAACATAATAGTATTTTCATATTCTTCCTATTTATTAACATTAACAGTTGTGAAACATTTTCAGAAATAACTTAAAATAAAAAAATAGGCAAAAAATTGGAAATAAATGATAAAATTTGCCACATTTGCAAATATTTAATTTAAAATTTAAACTTCAGAAAGAAAGATAAAAAATATTATTAGCTTTCTATATTTTTTCTCTCTTTTAAGACGAAAACATAGGCAAGTAAAAAATAAAAAAATATCACTGCTTCTTAAAGTGTATTGAATACTTTATTCTGGATATATTTTATTTTAAAATTAAAATACTTAAAATTTGATGATTATAATAAAATACTGAAGTTTTATTATTTTAGCGATAAAAATGCCAAGAGCTTGAAGAACGAGATAAAAGTTAAATATGGCTGTAAATTTATTTTATTTTTAATACATTACTTTGAATTTTTAAAAATTAATATTGTAATTTTAAGTGCTTTATATTTTTTACATGTCCGTGTAAACATGTTTCTTAGTATTAAATAATAAACTATAAACACTCTCAATCTGGAGTCAAATTAATCTCCTTTAACAATAAAGATGGCACCACCTTTATTTATGGTAACATTATGATGTGGAACTGGAATGGAGCAAGATATGGGAAAAGATAGGGTGGGGAATGGAAAGGAAAGATAAAATGACTAACAGGTTTATCTGGGCATAGTTGCTGAGAGTTTCCTGACTCCGTATAGGAGAAGTCACAGTGCATCACATCACATCAGTTTTATATAAATTTTTCTCATATATGATGGCAAGAAAGGTTGCAAAATGGATGGAAGAAAATAATATAGTGGGAGAAATGCAAGAAGGTTTTTAAGTGGAGAGGTGGATAGGAAATAGTTTGTTTGTAGTTACACAACTTATGGATATGAGTAGAAATACAAGTAGACAGTTATATATGGTTTTCATAGACATAAAGAAAGTGTATGGTGGACTAATTAGAAATAGATTATGGGTAAGTCTAGTAAATTTGGGAATGGATGAAGCTTTAATGGATATTATTAAGAAATTATATGAAAATAATTACTATATGTCTCAATTAGAAGATATAGAATCAGTTAAAGTTAAAAATGGAGTGGGACTAAGGCAAGGGTGACCTATGTAATCTATTTTGTTTTTGTTATATTTGAGAGAAATGGAGAGAGCAATAAAAGGCTAGGAAGAGAGATAGAGATACCATTAATAGGTGGAAAAGGAATATATACATTGTCTAGTCTTTTATTTGAAGATGATATCTTTTTGTATGCAGGAAGAAGAGAATACATGGAAGTTATGCTGAGGACATGTACAAAGGTGTGTAAAGAGATGGTAATTAAATTTAGTGAATAAAAATCAAAAGTACTGGGGAAAGAAAATACAAAATTTTTTTATTGGGGGATATAAAGTTAAATATGGTGAAGAGATATAACTATCTGGGAATTGTCTTAAGTAATCGGAGAAATTGTTTGGATGAATTGTAGAAAAAATTGATAAATGAAGCAAAGAAAAGAAAGGGATAAAAACAGTGTTTTCAAATAATAAATATGATGTAGCTAGAATTTTATGGAAGGGAATAGCAGTAGCAGGGTTAACATATGGCAACAATGCATTATGTGTTAATAAAGAGGTATTAGATTACTTAAAAATGTACAAAAAAAAGACATACATTAGATGCAAATGCGTGGACAGCAAAAGAGACAATTCAAGAGAAATGGGAGTCACAGAACATCACATCACACTTATTTATATAAACACTAAAGATTGCAAAAATATAAACAATGTAAACACAAGTGAATATTTCATTTCAAAATTGTATGGATGGTATATTTAACCATGGAAGTTACATATCCACAGTAAAGAGCAGGTATTACATGATTTCTTGTGACAATAATATATTTCATAAAATAGAAATAAAGTTTCCCAAGATTATTATTAAGTTGTTTAAAATTCAATCTCCATAGAATAAGGTTTAAAACAAGTTATTTATTTTAATGATTTTATATATTAACCAAAATATTATTAATATGAGTTTAGAGACAATTATGAATAATCTTTTGTGAGTTGTTTCAAGATTAGGGATATGATCTTTCCCTTTTGTGAATACTTTGGAAGTGTGAGATTACAGTATAATGGGTAGTAACCATTATATTATCATCATAATACTTTGTCCATTTTTATTTAATGATGATGCTTTATCATAATCATAACTTTATTATATGTTTGTATCTATAGTAGGAAAATGTAGGTCTTCAATTGAATTCATAGTTAAGATTTTAATGCACATAGTTGAAGAAGAAATCTATATCTTTTATTTTTTATATTTCATAGACCACTATTAAAGCCCAAAATTATGGAATCTTGCTAATTTATATTATTTGAACAAAAGTAGGATGATCTATACACATTCTCTCTCATGAATTATGTGAATCAAGTACCATATGATAAATATTAAATGATCAATCAATCTCAAATACAGGAAAATACTTTTTCATTGAATGTAGATCCAAAAATCCTCCATTATTTTAAATAATAGTAATACATAGCTGTTAGTTGAGTAACAAGTTTACAGTATTTGTGAATACAATCTTGATATTCTTATATGACTGTTGAACACCTAACTTGTTAACATAATTTGCAGTTAACTATCAGTGGAATTAGAATAAATGCAATTTATCAACCGTACTTTTGAACACCTTTTAGTATAAACATTTTATTGTACATATATGCATACACAATCTTATGTTTAGACTGTCTTTCAGTCTTCTTCAGAGCTATGATATAATAAAAATAATAAAATACATAATTATATAAATTACACCATAGAAACATAAACAATAAAATAAAAAATAAATAAAGTTGAACTGAGAATTATATAAAAATAAAATACTACGTATTTCATTAATGTGTGGATAATAAAATTAAAGTTTAACTTTATAAAGAATAGAATTAATTAGGAGATTATTAAAAATAATAAAAATGAATAATATATTTAAAATAATAGTTCTTGATGAATATGTATATAAGTCAGGAATACACATGTATAATTTACATTTATTTTATATTTATATTATATATTTTATTTTATATTACCCAGATTATTTATTTGGGTTTGATTATATTTATATTTATTTCAGTTTTATTATGTTTTGTTATATTTTATTTTGTTTTTTTATTTAGATTTATTATGGTATTATTTATATAGTTATGTATTTTATTTTGTTCATTATATCATAGCTCTGAAGAAGACTGCAAGACAGTCAAAACATAAATGATGTACGCGTAGATGTATAATAAAAAGTTTTTTTGTTAAATAGTATTCAAAGTAGAGTTGATAAATTGCATTTATATAAGATATTACAGCAAAATAAAGTGGTGAATTTGGTAATATTTCTATGAAATTAAAATAATAAAATCAATAAATAATAAGAGACATCATATTATATTACTAATATTAATTTTACATTAAATACATTATTACTCATTTGATTAATCTGATTATCAAGGAATATTTATCCCTTAGATAATATTAACTAAATATATTTTATTGATTGATATGTGGATATTTAACTAGGTTGTCTAAGAACTAATTACCTGAATGAATAATTCTGCTCTTTAAAGTTCATTCCACATCATCTCAAATGTTAAATTTTTAGCCTTTGTCAGGTGAATGAGCAAACCCCTATACTACAAACCTCCTTAATGCAATTATTAGTAGGATGTTTAATTAAGATATTTTAGCTATACTTTAAATAATAATCTATTTTAATATTTTCTTATAATGATTCTTCTATCAACATCAATACGTTTTTTTTTTTAAAAAAAACACACTTTTCATATAAAATCAATAGTATTCCTCATTAAGTCAATAGACGGAAGATATTTTATCAACAGAATTATAATAAGTTTCTTACACATGAAAACCAATCTATAAATATCTTGTAAAAAATTATTGTATGACAATTGTCTGTCAAGGAATACAGAAGCCATTGTTATCTTTTTACACAAAATGGTTATAAAAGTTGGCATGATGGAAATATTTTGAAAGAATGCATGGATTTGAGTTAATGAATAATTTGAGAATTTGTTGAAGTGTATTTATACATGTGTGTTAATTATCTAGAAGAATATTTATCTTTTTTATACATTTTGATATATAATTAAATGAGGGTGAAGTTTATTTTAGTCTTTGCCAATATATACATAATAAGAAAAACATGGCCAATTATGAAAACATTTTTTACCAGTGAATGAATTTGAATAATGAGAATTTATTAAATGCATATGATTGATAATGTAATTGACTTAGAAAGAACTTGAGTTATAGAATATACGATATACCAAAATAGAATGAATAAATTAAAATTTTTGCGAAAGGAGAGAAGATGTGTAGTAGGGATTATAGTGCTTTGTAAGAGAGATTTCTAGAAAGATGAAGAGGAATATGATTAAATGTAGCAAAAATAAAGTATAAGGTACTTATAAAATATAAGTAATAAAAATAAACTGGATAAATATTGAATGTCTTGAAAATAATATGGAAGTTTTTTCAAAATGTGATTACAAAGATTAGTATTAGAAAGTAGAAAAAAGTGACAACTATTCTTGGATTATTGCTTATTTATTATAAAGCTAAAAATGATAAGACTCTATGTTTCTCACTACAAAAACAATTCAAAAAGTATATACAAAGATAATCATATTATGACAATGACAATAATTGACTTCTATAATTATGAGGATATAAAAGTTATTGATAGTTTTCCTTTAAGGCAAAAAATAATTTACAAACAAAAAAAATCAATAGTTTCAATGAAAGGTCTGCAAAAATATTTAAATTTAACGATAGTATTTTTAAAATAAACATCAAAATTGTTTAAGATATGATGTTCTTTGAGTTTCTCTATACACTTATTAGATGAACACTAAAAAATAATATTTGATGCTTTTGAACTATGGTGTTTATGAAGATAAAAAAATCAAAGTCAGCAAGAACAAAAACACAGATATTTGACTTAATTATGCTTAAAATCTTAGTTAAAGCATAAAATATCTAAATTAAAATTGTCTAATTTTGTTCTATCATGATAAAAGGAGATATCCAAAAAATGAGGTGATAAAGCCCATGATATCACAAACAAAAATGAATCATTCCAATAAACAAATACATATTTGCTCAATCTATGAAAATGCTATTTGTATGATCACCAAAAAATGATGTACCTTGGCATCATTTTTTAGTAATAACTGTATTTTTTATTGTTTAAAAATGTAATCATAATTTTTAAAAAAATATTTTTTTATATTGTATTATAATTATTTCTGTTAGATATAATGAATAAAAGTAAATATTCTTAAAAATGATAAAAAATAATATAAATTATTTATCAATAATGCAAAATACTTAATAAAGCCAATCAGAGTTCAATATGCGGGCATTCATATTCTA
>JAQFVV010000586.1:95950-190950 GCA_028023455.1 Epiperipatus broadwayi | reverse complement strand
CACTCAAATGCTAATAGTATTAATCAGATTTATTCCCACATAAAGCATCATCAAACATATGCAGATTATTAAAAAGATTAAATATTAAAAGATATTTGGAATGCATGTTGGTATTAAAAAGTAACTTTTGGTACAACAATATATAATTTTTTTTTTCCTCATGTGTCATAGCATCAGCCGGGAAGCGAACCCGCTAACCCGGGACAACTAAAGCAGCTGTCGCTGACCTCTCGACCACCAATGTTTGACAAAAATAATTAAAAAATTAAAGGATTAAAATATCATATTACAACAATATAATTAAAATTAAAGATAGTATTAAATTATAATACTAATTAATCATTTATTTACTTATTTATTTTATTATTTAATTCTTATTTCAGTAACTTTGAAATTTAAACTATTATAACCGATATTTTTGGCATTAACAGTGAAAATCTTTTCTTAAAACCTATAAATTTTTAATTTTAATTCTACTTTCTAATCTGTCTGAAAAGTTTCTCAACTTTTAAAATTTCTATCTCTAGTCTCACATGAAACACAGTATTTTATTTTTACATTTAAATATTTAAAGGAAATACAATCCTAAATCAATGTATGTTATTTGGTTTCTTTTAAGTATGTGGTTAAAAAACATTTAAATGCTTAAATAAATTTTGGGAATGTTTAATATATAAACAAACAGCAGATAAATAAATAAATAAAAATACACAAAAATATCTCCATATACATATACTTCATCTCAGCACTAACACACTTTGAAATCTCCACAATTTAATTAAATGATTCTCGCTATATAATCAATGTTTTTTGTTTTTTTTTACTTTTCTTTTTTTAGGTTTAACGGTTTATCATACATACAGGCTGTTTAGAAATTATATCTTTTACATTAGTTTATGCAAACAATTATGTAATACAATAATCTGATAGTGGCGTGGTTGATACGTTCACTTACGTTACTCATAACCTGGTGTTCAAATACATTTTGAATAAACTTTGGAAATATTTTTTATATCTCAAACAGGCTTTCAAATGAAAGCTCTACAGCTAATCTAACTATTGATACAATATTTAAGTAAATGGGTATGTTTATTATTATCTTGAGAAGCAAAAATCTTCAGACTAATCCAGTTTATTAAATAAAGCTTAATGTTGATTGTAAAATCAAAATAAAATATGATTATATTATGATGCAATATTTACACCATTAATGTAGAAGGATCTTACTACTATGGCTGCTTAATTTATAGTTTTCTTTTAAAATTGTAGTCAGAAGATATTAAAGATGAAATTATTAGACTTATCCTATCAATTTCTGTTCATTTTTCTTCTATTCAGATATGATGTATTATTGTGATACATGCCCATTTAAATTAAATATTTGCTTACATTATGTAATCCAAAGAAATGATTTAGTTTGAACTTTCTAAATTAATTTCCATGTTAAATTATGTAGCTGTAAAATATAGTCAACAAATATCTATACTACTGAATTTCTTAAATTATATTCATTAGGATTCAGAGGAACTATATTTTATTACAATATATTTTTAAACCTGCAATGTACCATTTTAATTATGTAAGGTCATTAAAATTTATAACATAGTTTGTATTAACAGGATCGAAGAAATGGAAAATTCTTATTGATATTGGTCAAGAGTGATTATTTAGTTATAATATTCTATTGTTTAATTATTCAATCTGATTTTAGGAAGAAAACATTTCATGTATTTATATATAGGTCTGTTTGTAATGATTTTGACTTATCTTGACAACTTAGGTAAAAGTGCAACCAATATTTTAAAATATTTAATTCAATATTTATTTATATAATTAATGTTGCCACATATAAATCATCAGAGAACTGAATATATATATATATATATATATATTTATATATATATATATATATATATATATATATATATATATATATAAATTAGAGCATTTAAAGTAGGGCTCTTTATATTATCTTTAAATATATACTTTATAGTAGCCTACATTTCTTGCAAAAGTAAAACAATGATTGCAGATTTGCGTGCATAAAGTTTACATAAAACTAACTTTCAACCTTGGTTTGCAATACTGTTTGAGCACTTATGCATGATAATTTTTGCATGGGCCATGAACTACACCTTTTGTCCTTTTTCTATACATATAATTTTATAATCACTGTTGCACTATGAATCTGAAGTGAAAATATCAAAAGCTTATTTAAGCATATTTTCAAATATAAATTTAGAAAGGCTTGTTTTAAATGTTATATTTCATTGTAAAATTTACTATACACATATATATTTATATAAATAAAACATTTATCAATTAAAAACTATTGTAATAACAATAAAAATAATAAACATAATGATAATTAACTATTATATACAGTCTGTCAATCTGCAGAAGTACTTTAGGTCAATTTCTTAATTCTCAACTGCCATTAAATTCAAAAAACACAATGGAATCAAACATCATGAATTCAAATTCCATGAATCCTGAATTTGAATGTTAGCAGTTTGTCTATTAATTACATTTATTTTATTTCTACTTATTAAAATTACCTCCTTAATTTTTTTTTTATGTAGTTTCTTTCTTTACAATTAAGAATATGCTGATGCATTGAGGTGAAACTTTTCTATATAACAATTTATGTAGGTTTAATGTTTTCAGAGCTCTGTTACATGAAAAATTTTTTTAAGGATATATATATATATATATATATATACATATGAATACATTAAACACATCCTTATATATATATATATATATATATATAAGGATGTGTTTAATGTTTCATTTGTGTTACAAATAACATTAATAAGTTAGTGACCAATTCTAACAATGTCATACCTAACAAGCAGAAAAGTAATATTGTATATCAAATTTTTTGTGGATGTATGCTATCATATATAGATGAATCAAAGTGCAGAACTGAAAAAAGATTGAAGGATCATGAATTGTTATACAAACATGTGAAAAGTAAAAATAATAGAGATATAATGACTGCTTCAGTTTTCTTGGATCATGAAAAGACATGTAAATATAAATTTAAGTTTGATATTGAAATATTAAGATTCTCCATGAAGAGAGAAATCATAATAAAAGAAAAATTAAGGAGGCAATTTTAATAAATAGTAAGAAAAATGACTGTAACTAATAGATAAGCTATTGTTAAATTTGGGATTCGTGGGATGTGAGTTAATGAGGTTTGCTTCCATTATGTTTTTGAATTTAACGGCAGTTAAGGCAGGTTAAATAATTAACTGAATGTACATCTGCAGACTGAAAGACTGTATACAATAGTTAATTATCATTATATTTATTATTCTTATTGTTATTACAATATATATATATATGTAATAATATTATTCAATGTCTATATTTTTAAAGCAATATACGTAATTATACAACTGAATATTTATAAATATATTGCAAATTGAAATAATAACAATAAAAAAAATAAAGGAAGCTATGCTAATATACAAATATAAACATGACTTAATTAACAGGCAAGCAGCAAACATTAAGATCACAGAATTGTGGGAAAGTTAGCATTTCAAATCTTTAGTTGACAAAGATTACTGGGATAATCGAAAGTGCTCCTAAGTGGATAAAAATTTTTAATTATTTAGTTACCATATTTACAAATATTCAGTTATATATATATATTATAACAGTCAGATATTATTAGTCTTACTGAATCTGTGCTACAGGGTGCCACAAGGTTATTTGAACCTGGAAAATTTATATAGTAGACAGATACATAAGTTAAGATTCAAATTTTACATATATATTTTATTCTGACCATCAGCCCATGCCACTAGCTCAGTGAGATGCAGAGATTTATAAAATATAAATTCTTAAAATATTTTTCAATATTAAAAAAAAAATAAAAGAAGCCGCTGCCAGTAATAACACACACAACATTTATTTAGACATATATAAGATTTTGAGTCATCTTAGTATCACTTTACTTTAAAATTTAACTTACATTTTAACTTTGATTTTAGAATTTAATTTATGTTTTAGCTTTTATTTTATAAGTTCACACAGATGAGATTAATATTTTATTAAAGTGTCGAGTATGAATAGACTACATAGATTGCATTTGAAACAAAAATATTCTATCCCTTATTTAACCTTAGGCCAAAAGTTCACAGTCAAACTAATGTCAATCCATCTGATACATCGATGTACTCAATGCAGCATGAATACGACAGCACAAAACCATACTGTCAGGAATGCACATCTGAACAGCATGGTTATAGAGAAGAAATTGTCTCTCGTCCAGTACAGGAATGTTACATCTGTCTGGCGAGAAGAACAATAAAAAAAAACTCCATAGAAAGGGACTGCATTTTCTGTCTTAACCATCCCATTCCATAGGATAAAATGGGTGATCCAAGGAGCAGGGAATATCATCTGCTTCCGATGGTCAGTGAGATAGACTTATTTTACCTGACTGCGGTGTATCGTGATCCTGCACATAGTGGATATCGTACTACATTTACAAATTACAACAATATATCCAATCGATTAACCCAATTTAACTACAAAACAAATATCCTAAGATTTACCCTCCCTTAATTAAACTATTATAACTTTACAAATCTATGTAGCCATTCATGTCTGACTTAAATTTAACATTTATTAAGTTTAGTTTAACAAAAAAACAAAAATCATAATAAAACTTAAAAGAATAAAAAAAAAATGGAAATGATTTTTTAAAAAAATAATACATCAAATAAAATTAATTATTAATAATAATTTATGTTGGTCAGATAGGATTCTATTTCTATTAAATAGGGAACAAGTTTTGGAATTAAAGTTCTTATTTTTTTCAAATACTGGAGTTTTAGAATTATAGTTAAAGCTTATTAGAGTTCATAAAGTTCTGACGGTTTAAAAGAAAAGTCCATACTTTCTAGTTGCTTGCAACTTGTAAGGTGTTAATTCCCATGAGGTCCTTTATTGTGGCTGGTATTTTATTGCTGGATCTTGGTGTCCTGGGGTACATGATATAGGAAGACAATGTCATTTTCTTTCTTTATAATTAACTGAAAGAATTGGAAGTGCATCTTTCCAATCCCTTCTCCCTCATCTCTTCCTGCACCAACACATATAGCACACATCTTTTTCACATCTCTTTTTCTCTCCCAGCTCTTTCTTCACTAAAATTTATTTCCAAACTTTTTCTTTTATATTAGAATTTTGTATTGAGTGGACATTACATCATGATGATGGCGTTGATCTTTTCATTGAGGTCCATTTTCTGAGGGATTTCTTTTATTGGCTATTAGTTTCTATTGTTTTTTCTCTCCTATCTGACCTTTACTTATTATTTGAAATGCCCAAAGGCTAGTTTACTTTTAACTAATTAAAACAATCATTTCCATTTTACAATAGCATTAACTAATTTATTGAACATTCTTTTTATCTTTAAATCTTTCAAGTTTTTTTCTTAAAACTTTCCTTTTTTTTAATAAAGTTTTTTTTAATAATTTTTCATCTGTGCAATTTTATATATATAAAGTTTAGATGACTTTTAACTTTTTAATTTTTAATTCTTAAAAAAGAAGTTTTTATCTGCGAACTTTTATTTTTAATTTTATTTATTAAAATATAACAGCATGCATGCCCGTTACACTATATATATATATATATATATATATATATATATATATATATATATATATATATAGCTGAAATGACCTAAGCCAAACATTTGGATCTCTTCCACTGTTAACAAACATGGAATAACTGACTAGGTTCCAGATATAATGAAAAAATATAAATTTTACATGTCCTATGATGTAATAAATTCAAAATAATTGAAATAAATTTACTTTGACAAGAACTATTAATATTTGCATTACTCCAAGACCACCACCATCATTTGTATTAAGATTTTTTAAACTTTAATTCAATATCTTGTCTTTAAAATTTATTTTGTCTATATTATTATAGAAAACTACTATATTTTATTCATCCATACCAAAAATCTCTTACAACTTGGGACAATTTTAGGATTGTTTTTTTTTTATTTATTGGCATCTGTTAGACAATGTATACTTCCTAATTGCATTTTAGCTTCATAATTATTTTATGATGTTAGTGAAACTTCTTTGTTCTATCTCTCATTCAATCAACTTTCAATTTCTTCTTATTAGTCTGAATATTCAATATTCTATGCTTCACTTTATATCCTAAATAATCTACATTATTTTTATATTGAAGTGATATATACACTTCATATATATCATTTAAAAATTTGTTAGTAATTTTTAAGCAAAAACTGTTAGTGCATTGTTTACTATGCAGGATGTATATGTGGGTATGTGCACGAATAAAATATATTAGGTCTCATTAATTCTAAATCGATTTTGAGTAATTTAAACAAAGTAGTATTTTAATAATTACCAGTTGCAAAGATATTTAACAATTAGGTGGGTGGTAATGATATTATTTTTATACAATTAATTCATCAATAATCATATTAGCTAATTAAAAGATTGATATCTTAGATTGTCTAGCCAAAATATTATCTTTTGTTGAATTGTAATCCCTTTAAAATCTAATTATTATGTAGTTTGTAATTGGTCAGTAAACCTTACCACAGACTTGGACCATAGAGAAGTTTAGAGTTAATCTACAACCAATGGAGGGCTTATCAAACTGATTTAATAGGTAAGTCAAATTATTGAACCATAAAAAGGGTTCTTTCAGAAGATCATCATTAATATTAAGCTGTTGCACTTCTTTGTATCATGGAAGAAAAGAAAAGCACACCATCCACTCAACCCTGGCTAAGCTGGATGAGTATGGGCTTAATTCCTTTGTATCATGTAGAAATGGCACCATGATGTAGAGTATAGCCATTCCATTGCTCATTGTGTTCAGTTACACACAATCTGTATGATGCTTAAATTAAAACATGTTCTATAACTTCGAGAAAGAGATCAGCCATAGTTCAGCAAGGAATAAATGCCACCCAGTAAAAAAATATCTTTAGATGCTGCTTGAGAAATAAATTGTGAATATCACTAAAATAAACTAAAAGAACCAAAATCAATGGGGAAAATAGCTACATTATACTGTTCCACACAGAGTCTGCAGTTACCTGAAATCATAATATAAACTGTTGATGATGAAAGAGAGTAATTTACATAAACTTTATTTATTTGCTCTTATGATTTTGTTTTACTAAGATTAAAATATTTAATCCCCATATGTGTACTTAATTTGTATAGAAATTTTTGTATAGAATATTATGAATTATGTTTGAAATAACAACTTTATTCACACCTTAAGAAGATACAAAACCAACCCCGTTGAAAACGGGGGGGAGGGAGGAAAAAAGAAAAAAAAAAAAAAAGAAAAAAAAAAAAAAAAATGGGGAGGGAGGGAAAAAAAAAAAAAAAAAAAAAAAAAAAAAAAAAAAAAAATATGGATATCATTTATACATTTTTCTTATCATAGGTTACATGCTTACAAATGGGCAGAAGCTCTACAATGAAAACAATAAATAAGAATACCAGTGGTAAAAAAAGACATCTGTCTGCCACAACTATAAAGAATTACGTAAAAATAAGCTACGTAGGAATTATTTGTGTAAACTAGTTGATGACCAAATTCAGAGTTTTAACAATAAATAACAACAAATGGTATTATTTGCATAGTTATATATGTTTTAGATGGTGATGTATTGCCCAATCTTATTATTTCTGGTAAATTAGATGTGTCAACCAATCAGACATTGTAACATAAAACAATATCTATAATAAAACAATTTAACAAATCATCTCAACTCTTATCAATTGCTAGAGGTTTTTTTTATATTTTAGAATTTTATTTAATTATGTATAAATAAACTAGCTTGTAATGTATTGTGTGTCAGAATAACAATTTAAACTGCAATATAAATGATGCTGATATTAATGGCTTCTGGGTGGAGTAAAGGATGCATGATTAGGTTGAATAAATTAAGAAAACTTATTTTCATCATTATTAGTAGTAAAAAAGGTAGTCCTATTGTTGAAATTAAAAAAAAAAAATAAAACATTTTAATTTCTAGATATTTTAATTGCCAAAATACCTGATGGCTTTTTATCAATGTTTGTTCAATCTATCTATACAAATAAATATCTCAATTTCCATTCTCATCATCAACTTGCTCATGGTTAGTTTTAGTCAAAATGCACTTATAGGTTTAAGATAGTCATAGATGGGGGGGGGGTCTGTATGCCAGATAAGCCAAGTATTAAATTTTCTTTTAAGTGTTGTCTTGAGCTTATATGCCATTATTTCAGGCTGTTTTATATATGTGTAGATTAGAATGATACTATTGCCTTACCTAAAACCCATTATTGATACAGAAACTTTGTTTAGGTAGACATCTCATTTCATAAGTCATGTATTTTTGATTGTCCGGAAATGAGTGTAAAGAAATTTCCTGCCTCTTACACTTGAGTTTATCAGGTAGATGCAGATTCCTATCATTTAATTTCTAAGCTTTTGGTGACAAATACCAGGTAGATATGTGATTCCTACCTAGAACATTCAATGATATTTATTTTAATATTATTAAAACAGATGTTAAAGATCATCGTTTGAGTATTCAATTGTATCCACACAACCTAGTCATTTATTATGAAATTCCAAGAGCTACAGCCTGAAATGACATATTAGTCTCAATCTTTTAATAAAGTAGTTTATACAAATGGATTTGTAGCATACCCTTAAGCTTCTGATTGAGGCTGGTTATTTTTGGAACTGGGTTGGGATTGGTTATATATTAATAGATAATATTATTTGAAATTGATTTGTGCAGTGAATCTATTTTTCCAGGGACAATTAAGAGGCACAGGTCTATATATCATTCATGCATAATGTCAGATAATAGTCCTCTTGAGGCAAGGAATATCTATCTATTAATATGAATTTTGCTACAAGTTAGTTAAGTCAGTTAATATATGATTTCTTTTCTAAGTCAGTTAATAACTGAAATACAGGCTTATTACATACCTGTATTAATATATGTAATATAGAATATATGAGCACAGACTTTCACATGACCCACCACTCACTATTCTATCTCATATCACTGATACACTTGAACACATATATGTTGAAAAAATAAATAATCACCAATATACATATTTCATGCTAAACCAGCAATCATCAGTTGGTTCAGATTATCATCTCTACACATATATGCAATATTTCATACTTCAATGGATAGGCTTCAATCTACTACACACTCCAACTCTTCAACTGTCCATCCAATTGAAAATCTGATAATGAAATGCTCAAGGTATGTCTTGTGCATGAGGGGTCAAATTTACTTTAGATAAACATGGGTATAACAAGAATCTCAGCTTCAGGGTGGCCTTTGAGCATTCCATCATCAGATTTTCAGTTGGATGGACAGTTGAAGAGTTGGAGTGTGGAGTGGATTGAAGCCTGTCTATTAAAGTATGAAGATTGGCTATCTTAATATATATCTGAGCACTTATTGCAGTTATGTGTAGAGGTGATAATCTGGACCAACTGATGATTGCTGGTTTAGCATGAAATATGTATATTGGTGATTATTTATCTTTTCAACATATATGTCTTCAAGTATATCAATGATATGAGATAGAGTGGAGAGTAGTGGATCGTATGAGTGTCTGTGCTCAAATACCCTAAGTCAGTTAAATAAAATTAATTGAGTTTAAAAAATACTAGGCATATGACAATTCATTATTAAGTGTCATTATCCCAAATTCAAATTCCAGAAAAAGACAAGTAGACTGATATTTCCAGTGGGGTTTCAGTCAATTATATTAATATTTATTTAGTGATTATGAATATATGTAAATAAATCTTAATTTCTCAATATTCTAGCATTTATCTTTTATTGTAATCAATATTGGTAATTAAAATATGACAACAGTCTCATGTATCTAACTAAGTTAGCAGGATATAAAAAGACAAAGTTTTTGAACATGAGATGTCAGAATGGGAAGCTGCATGCAGATTATCCATGGGCGATTTTCATGTTTAGCTGTGCATTTTGATTGTTACAATATTAAATGTGCAAGTCTCATATCCATAAGAAATCTTCTTTTTCAAAAACATAGACATATTTTTTAAAAAAAATAACTTATTTTTATCAAAAATAATCCATCCACATATAATTCAATGGTTGCTTTTATTAAATGTGCTTTTATATGCCTTACTAATGAAACTAAAATATTTAAATATAAGATTTTTCATTAATTCTCTACTATCAGTCTTCATTATTTATACATAAAAGATATTTGAACGTTTATCTTTAGTAATATATTTTTGCTTCATTTCTTGCAGCTCCAAATCATTATTTGTCAAACAATAACATAGTCTACAAAACCTATAAGGCTTGGATAATCTCCAGTATTTGAACTCTTGTTTTCCACTCCAATATAGAAAATACTTTCTTTAAAGTTGCTGTAAAGCCCCCTCTCTTCAACATATATGCTTATTAATATCACCATGCTGTTTAAGTCACAATATTTGCATTTTATAAACATTCTTTGGAATTTGACAATATTTTGAATTATTTCTGGTATTCCAAACATTTAAGAATAATAGAAATATTTTAAGAATCAACTGCCTTTTGATAAACTACAACTTCTAGCAGTACTGTACTGTGAAATAATTATCTTAACATAGCCAGTCAAGCGTTGTTGGCCGAGAGGTCAGTGCAGCCACTTTACAAATAAGCAGTTGGTTGCAGATGGTTGTTGCAGGTTCGTCTTCCGGCTGATGCTATGACATATGGAAAAAAATAGTTTGATATTTTGTTTGGCTTGAATCCAAATTTCTCTATAGGTGATTTTTTTTATATGTCAAAGCGTTGACTGGGAAGCGAACCCGAACCTGGACTAGCTACTTGGAAGGCAGCTATGCTAACCGCTAGGCCACCAACGCTTAACATATGAATAAAAGGATGGTAAACTTTTAGGCAGCTCTTTTATTTTCTTAAAATGTCAATCTCATTATTATTATAATTAACAATTTCATTTAAATTTTAGAAAATTCACCCAATACTTAGAATGATCAGTAAACAGTATGTATATTTGTTCCCTTAACTTTTATTTGAATAATTATCTATTTAAATAAACAGTAATAAAAAATGATAATAAATTACATTTTTTCTTTAAAAATATTGTAAAAACTTACATAACTAGTGCATGTTTATGGTGTAAAGTTTCATTCAACGTTATATCACGACCATAAAATTAAAATATTACAATAATTTATGTTATATGGTATATGAGCATAGACTTTCACACCACTCACCACCATAAAATTAAAATATTACAATAATTTATGTTATATATAGGGTATATGAGCATAGACTTTCACACCACTCACCACAATCCACACTATCCCATAACACTGATACACTTGAACACATATATGTTGAAAAGATAAATAATCACCAATATGCATATTTCATGCTAAACCAGCAATCATCAGTTGGTCCAGATTACCATCTCTACACATATATGCTATAAGTACTCAGATATATATTAAGATAACCAATCCATGAACTTAATGGACAGGCTTTAATCTACTCCACACTCCAACTCTTCAACCATCCATCCATTTGAAAATCTGATGATGGAATGCTCAAAGGCCACCATGAGGCTGAGATTCTTGTCACACCCATGTTGACCTAAGGTCAATCTGACCCCACATGTACAGAACATAATCCATTTAATACATATACAAGGGATGGGCAGACATCTCTACTATGTAGTAACTGAAACACACAGACTTATTATATACCTGTGTCTATATATGTAATATATAGGGTATATGAGATGTCTGCCCATCCCTTGTATATGTATTAAATGGATTATGTACTGTACATGAGGAGTCAGATTGACCTTAGGTCAATATGGGTGTGCCAAGAAGCTCGACCTCAGGGTGACCTTTGAGCATGCCATCATCAAATTTTCAATTGGATGGGGTTGAAGAGTTGGAGTGTGGAGTAGATTGAAGCCTGTCCATTAAAGTATGAGGATTGACTATCTTAATATATATCTGAGCACTTATAGCATATATGTGTAGAGATGGTAATCTGGACCAACTGATGATTGCTGGTTTAGCATGAGATATGTATATTGGTGATTATTTATCTTTTCAACATATATGTGTTCAAGTGTATCAGTGTTATGAGATAGTGTGGAGAGTGGTGGGTGGTGTAAAAGTCTGTGCTCATATACCTATATATTACATATATAGACACAGATATATATCCAGCTTGTGTGGTTCAGTTAATAATTTATGTTGTGAAGTAGCACATATTTTTAATGATAAAGAATATTTTTTTCTTGTTACTCCTAACATACATCTCTCCATATTTCACTGATTGATCTGAAGTCACTATATTGCTCTTCTTTTAAGTATCCAAGTTCATACTTATGGATCTGAGACTTGAACGCTTAACAAAAGAGCAATACAGAGACTTCAAATCACTTAATAGAGTATGGAGAGATGTGTGTCAAAAATAATATGAAGAGATCGAAAATGAATAATTGGGTAAAAGAACAAACAAACATTACTGACATCATCTAAAGAATTAAGAGACTCAAGTGAAGTTGGGATGGATGTATTGCTAGAAGAGATAATAATAGATACTTGAAATCTTAAACCGGATTTTAAAAGAATGTAAAAGATCTATATACTACATGTAAGATGGATGGATCAAATAAGGAAGTGTGCTGGGGCGATATAGAAAAAAAGAGACTGCAGATTGGGGAGGATGAATTGAACTTGTAGAGACCTTCATTCTGCATTGGATCAATAATGGTCAAAATAATGATGATGAGGGTAATTAATGTTAATGAATCTAAACGCACACACACATCGTGATATATTTATACACTCTAATTATTTCTATGATGTTTTACTATTAATGAATCTAAACGCACACACACATCGTGATATATTTATACACTCTAATTATTTCTATGATGTTTTACTATTAACAGTTTTTGAAAAATAATGATGACCAAAATTTTAAAAAAAATACACCGCATTTTAAATATATATATAACTTACTGAAAATAAATCGTTGTAAATTAATTAGTATTAAATGTGATGTAAACCGCAAAATAAGTCATTGCAGAGCAAAATCTATAAAACAGGTCAACAATATCAAATAACAATAAAAAACATTTCAAGTGTGTTTATGAATTATCAGAGATTGAGTGTATAGGCGGTTTCCAATTTCTATTTATCTTTTATCTAAAATATCTAGATACCCATTTAATGACCAATATTGGATGGTTATGTGGGATTACACTTTATTAAAAATCCTTTTTTACTTTAACTTTTTTATAATATTATGGGATATGCAATTTTCTTCACAATCTTGCCATTATCTGATGCCAAATTATAATCTGCATCTAGATAATGATTTAGTTTCTCTTTTTGTTATTTCTTTAGGTAATGATTCAGTTGCTTCTTTTTTTTGAGTCTCATTTATAGTGCATTTTCTCTATTCAGCTTTTGATGATTATAAAGTTTCTCCCTCTGGTCTGCCTTTGTCCTAATATAGTGTTTTTTTGCTCCACTTCTGTTGAAGATGTCATTGCTCCCTGCACTCTGCTTTCAACTGCTGATGCAGTATTCACATGGTTCTGTTCTTTAACTTATGTTACATTTTCACTCCATGCTCTGTCTTTGGCTCAAAATATAGTTTCTTCCTCTGTATTACCTCTCTCTGTTTCATCTCTAGTTTACGATACTTATTATAACATTAAATTGTTGTCAAAACAGGCAAAACTCACTATATATATATTGCCACACACAGCAAGCTAGAGTAGTTTTGCCTGTTTTAACAACAGTTATACACAAGCATAAGAGGTGGTGGTCATGTGATGTTTATTAACATTAAATTGTATTATGTGTGCTTTCTTAAATTTTAGTTCTTGCTCAATATATAGCAAAATATAATTGGATTTTAAATAACAATAATTTAAACTGTTGTTTTTCCCAAACTATATAAGCATTTTAGTTTTTAAAAATGAATATAATTCAATTTCATATTTAATTTTATTTTTTACATCTGAAAATTTTTTATTTTATTAAAATATTCTTTTAGTTGATAATAGAAATAAATCACATAAAATTATGTTTTGTTTTTTTTGTCTTTTAGAATTTGATAGACTATTGATTTTGGAGTGTGTTTGAACAGGTTATGAAAAATATCGTTATTGATATCAATCATATATATATATATATATTAGAATTTTATTTGTTCAGTCTTATTTGGTTTAGCTTCTTTTTTTTTTGATAGATTACTTTTATTTAGTTCAAATACTTTGAAGACTGTGTTTACTTTGATATACATCATCATTCTGAGTAATTTTGACCATGTTTAATAATGATATTAATTGAGGATTTGTTAATTTATTCTTCCTAGTTTATGCATTTTAAATTGACAAGGGCAATTTTGATAAAACAAGCACAGGTCCCCACTCTTTTGCCATTTATAGTGAGTTTGAGTAATTAGCGGTTCCAAGATGAAAGTGCATTTAAATCTCTTTATTCCTGACTTTCTTACCGGCTTTTCCTTTCTTTAATGAGACTTGGAATTTGAAGCTGCAAGTAGACCAGTTGTTCATACAACAATCACTTTTAACTCCATTTTACCATTTCAACTAAAAACTGAAATTCAAAATATCTAATTTTCATCTCTAGAGTTCTTCAATAGCATTCAATATATTAAAGATTATCCACCCATAATTACATAACTATAATCTAAAGTTACTGCCAGGTCAAAAAACTTGCCTTTTAAATGTATTACTAACAAAATCTTTTGGCAGATTCTTTAAAAGAAGATGAGTGATTATAAAAATATTGCTGCCAGTTACTTTAAAACTGCTTTTAAGTGGAATGTATACTGCCACTTAATAAGAAAGTCAATCGCTGCATGAATTATAATATATAATCTTATTCAGAGGTCTTTTGAATTTTAGATTACTTTTCTAGTCTCTTATAGAAGGAATTAAATTATGATAAAAATTGTCCTTTATACAATTTTCTGCTGAATGTTTCTTATTAGTATTATTGCAATTGAGGATATCTTGATATTTTGGTTTTCATCACCTTTTATTTATATTTTATCACTGATTAATTTAGCAAGAAATATTTTAATAATTTAATTAACAATACCTAATCACTCTAGTTTTCATCTCTAGAGTTCTTCAATACCATTCAGCATTAAAGATTATCACATCCATAGTAATATAATTATAATCTAGAGTTACTTCCAGGTCAAAGTAAATCTTTAAATTCATTTATGCTTTCAGCAGGCTTAAATTTTTTTCTGGATATTCATTCCATAAACAATCCATATAGCCATTTAATAGATTAATGACTATCTGTTTTTTTCCAGGATTATCCAGCACTCTATCTGCTACATGTTATTTACTAATATCTTCCCAAATGTTGTGATTATTACCATTTTTATTTATTAAAAGAAAGCATATTTGTGATAACTGAACTGAAACAATTAAGCTTGTAAAATTTAAAATCTGTGTCTAGTTAGAGTGATATAATGATGCATAATTGTTTCTTATTCAAGCATCACACTTTTTTCATTCAGTAGTGATTACATTGCAAAACATAAGAGTAACACTACTATGAAGAAATCTGATTAATGTTGTGAAGTTGTAAGACCTGATTTCAATGAAGACATTGGCAAATATGAGCAAGAGAATAGTAAAAATATTGCAAGTTCAAACCTTTAGCATTTGTAATAAACAAGTAATGCGCTTTCACACTTATAAAGAATACCTATTTATTTATAATGTTGTAAAAATTTAGCATATTTATCTACCAAGCACTATTGTTATTATTGGCATGGAGTTAACTAAATGAAATATTTTACATCAGTAGCTGAATATTTAAAATATATATGATGGTTTTAGAAATTATAAATTCGGCTAGTTTCAGTAAGAACTTTAGAATAATCTGTATGAAAAGCTTTATCCACATTCCTTAACTTTGTATGAAAATATGTTCCATTGTAAAACTTTTGCACACTAATCCACTTACTGTTATAAAGCTTGTTACATAAATATGCATCCCTACTCAGATTATGAGCTTAAAAACCCAGAAATTGAGATTTCATGCATGCACACATACCAATTTAAACAGTCTTGGACCCACATTGGCCTGCAGAGTAATTAAACTAAAATTAACACAACTTTACAAATCTATGTCTCATTACCAGGACTCAGAACTTTGGGATTAGTTTATAATTTACATTAAACGTATCTTCTTTTTTTATCATTTTAGGTAATAAGCTAATATCTTATAATTTTATCTATGATGTATTTTAAAGATATTTAGAACTTCTTCACTCTTCCCCTCTTCATGCATATTTCACAATAATTTACAGTTCTTTATTTAAATTCTCTATAATAGTTTTTGATTGCTTGGTAGATTTCTTTTGTATATTAAAAAAAAAACTGCTATATTACATTATATCTTTACATAGACATTCAAGAACTTCATTTTTAAACATATGTATACAAACACACACACACACTCATATATATATATATATATATATATAAGTATTATGAAACATGCTTTAAAATGTAGTTTTTTAAAGACATGTTAATATATTAATTTTTTTTTACAGTACAGGCTTTTTTCATACCTGCACACCAATATGTATTATATATAAAGAGTTTGAACTTAGACTTTCACATGACCCTCAACTATCCATGTTATCTCATACTGCTGACACACTTGATCACACACATTTTAAAAAGATAAATAACCACCAATATATGTACTTCGTGCTAAACCAGTACTCATCATGTTTAAATATTGTTTTTAAGATTGATTTTTTCTGTTTTTACTATTAAGAGCAATGAAAAATTTATCAATAGTAGTCAAATAATCTATTGCCTAGTTAATAAATCTGTCTTAGATAGAATTTAATATATATATATATATATATTGTGCCCTTTTCTATAGGTCAGTAATAGTACATAACAGTCAATTACTAAAAAATTTTAAATTTGGAATGTGTTCTTTTAATACATTAATTATATTAAGTCAATTATATCTTTAAAGTACAATTTGAGGCTAAAGTAAATATGTAGTATATAAAATCATTTAAAAATAGTTATATAAAGCTTAAAATATTGTTTCATATGGTTGTAAAAGCTGGCCATATTAAATAACACAGCTATAAATAATTAAAAGTATATTTAAAAATTCGATTTTAATAGTTTAAAACGTATGATTTAATAAATGCTATATTTAGATTTGTAATCATATTAAAATAGTCAAAATTAATATAGTATACTTTTAAAATAAACTTTGTGATGGTGAAAATTATATCTAATTCTATATTTTCTAAATTATTCTTCCAAATTTTTATAATTATTTTATATAATATAATAAGTGTATCAATTTTATTAGTCTAGGCAGAGAAATAGATTAAAAATCGTCTGTCAAAGTTATAATCACATGATTTTTTAATGTATACTATCACACACTGCTTGTTTGAAATAATAACAAAGTTTAAAATATTTCAAAAGTTATATTATAGAATTGGATAGAATTACTGCCTATCATAAAAGTAAATAGTATTAAACATTAAGTTAACTATCATATGTAATGTTTAAGTAATGTAATAAAGATGAATACAGATATATAAAAATTAAATATTTTATTTAAATAAAAATAGATAAATTGAATATTATAAATGGAATAAGTTATTAAATGTTATTTTAAAAGTTTAAATAGTTTTAGTAAAATAATAATTTATTTGAAGGTAATATTTTAAGTAATGTTTTAGGTTCATTAAGTCATCATTATTATTTTCAAATATAATTCTGCTATAAATTGGAAATATGTAAATTTGTTTTCAAGTTGGGGTAAGAATTGACCAATAAGAATCAGTATTCTTGCAGATGAGAAATATCGTTGTAACTAACTTATAGCGGGAGATTAAAAAATGTATTGAAACCGGAGAGAGGCAAACTATAACTATCAAAAGATAGTGTTTTAAAAAATCTTTTATTTTAGTCAATTTTTTGGTACTTTCTTTTAACTTTATCTGCAAAAAAAAAAAAACTAATTGATAATTTTAAAAAATATTTTTTGCAAGAGAAAGTATAAACTAAAAATATTTGAATAATTTCGTTTAATATGATTTTCTAATTTTTAAAGTACTTACCAGTTTTATTTTATCTAAAAGTTTAACCTAAGCTACATAATAAAAATGGATATACTACAAAATAAAATGGATAGAAAATGTAATGCTGAAGAAATATTTGAATATTTATTGATACAGCTTTATTTATGCATAACCGGAGAATTTTTTTTTGGTACATAAAAAAAAAACTACAGCACGGACACTATACGGAGTCTAAAAAGTGTATGGAAATGTATTATTTATAGACTGATCCAAGATTTATTTTTAAATGATAATAAGACAATTATATATTGCATGAATTATTTTATATAGTATGATATTCAAAGGAATAAAATGTTATATCCTTTCTAAAGGTAACATTTTTTTTAAAAAATATTTTCGAGTGCAAAATTAAAGAAAGAGCCCGGGAAAATATGTTACAGAAGCGTTTTGTATTAAAATATCCGTTCTTCGAATTATTTAAAATGTACTTGGAAAAAATTTGTTCAAAAGTATTTGAAGTTTTTTATTTTAAAAGAGATGTATAAAAATACCAAGTGAGAGTTTAAATGTATCAAGAAGAAAACAGAGATAAAAGTGAACACATAGATGAATGAAAAATGGATCCATGGAAATATAAATGGTACTTAAAAGTTTATCGAGTATTTTAAAATTAAATTAGATGGATTGATGCATCGGATCCACAGAGAATAGTGATAGAGAAGATTAAGAAGCTTCAAGGGATTAATTAATATTATCGTCCTAAAAATGAAAACAAGGATTATTTTCTAGATTTTAATAAATGGATTAATAATTATTTTTGTTTTAAACTATAACGCGCTTGGAGAACATTTTTTAAGGGAAAAACTCTAGAGAAAATAATAAGTATTTTGGACTTATCAGAACTATCGTCAAGAAAATATGTAACTATAGTTTTGATTTTTTTTTTTAAATCTAAAATTTTATATAAGATTAGGAAAAACATAAAAACATTAATTTGTTAATATTAAAATCTTATAATATAACAATCTAATAATTTAGCTAAAAAAATATTTTAATATAAAGTGTATGGGTATGAATTTTTTTCTATATATGCAATGCTCAAGTGGACAAAGGAAGCCTACTGAACACGATGACTAGATAAAGGTTATTGGTAATAATAATAACTATTAATAATTTTATAATGTATATTTTTGTTTTCTTTAGATCATCCATAAATTGGAAGAATGAAGTGTAAAAGTTTTTTAAATTATATGTAACGCATTTTATACAACATTTTAAAAAACATGAGATTGGATTGATTTGAAAATATGCATACGACAATTTTTTTTTTATTTTTTTTTATTAGTGATATAATCCAACATAATAAATAATTGTGTGATTATTTTAAAAGATTTTATGATATGGGATATTCAAATATTGTCTAAGTAGATTGTATATGATTAGACATATAGAATGATGAAGTGGACAGACTTTTCTTATGGGATAGTAAGATTGTTTAAGTATTAACGAATTTTGTTTATTGTTTTTGTAAATGCTGACAGTTATTTTATCGATGTAAGATGTAGAAATATCTTGAGAAATAATGTTGAGATAGTGGCTTAGAAGTACTATAGTTAGCAGGAAACCAAGATGATGTATATTTAAAATAGGATGTTATAAGGAATGGGAATAATATTTAGTCTTTATGTGGTTATCAGCATAGTTAACATAGCCCTATGACTGATACACATTTTATTTGGACAGTGTTTATATTTCTTTAAATATTTGATGTTTTAATAAAGCTGAAGAAATAGCTTTAACATCGTCCCTGTACTAGAGGATATTAGGCAGATAAATGTCCTACCTCTTCGCACTGTGCCATGATTTTGAGATAGGGTAAGAATAATACTCTACTTTCTTCCTTAATCCTATGCATCTGTTTTCGCTATCTTTATTTCATGTAACTGCATCGTTTAGTAAGATATGTTTAAGAGAAATGATAAATAATTTAGAACTAAGGTTGTGCTATCGTTTTTTGGATAAGATTAGTTTAGTTGCTTATAAGAAGCAGAATGTTATAACTTAAAATTGAAGATACAAAGTATCCTAGGGAAAGAAAAGAATCATAAAATATATTTTGAATTTTATTTCGGAAATGAAATATAAAATTTTTAAAATGGGGTATCTAAACAAAGATATTTTTTTTAAAGTGATAATAATTTTTAAATGCTTTAGTATTATTTTTTTAAGAGAAAAATAAGTATTGCATATTTTATTTTAAAATACAATAGTACAAAGTAGATTATGTAAACAATATGCATAGTATATTTTGTTCATTAATTAACAGAAATGTATTGATGATTAAATTTATATCATACTAAAGTAAGGCTTAAATAAAAAATATTATGATTAGTAAACATTGTGTGATAAGTACTAAAATCTAGTACTTAATTTTGGATAATATTTTGTGTAACATCTTTGACTTTGCAAGATGAATTTTTTTTTAATATTTTGAGAAATCCATACTCATTATAAAATTTTGTTTTCTATAGAATGTTTGTTCTAAATATGATTTTTTTTAAAAATAAGATAGTTTAATAATATTAAGGATAAAATGCTGTTGCTAATAAAGTAGATAAATTTACTTGTGATAAGTCAACCATAATGAGAAACCAAATAATAACATTTTTTAAAATTTTGTCCTAAATCTAAATAAAATATAATTGAAATATAAATTATTTTTTTATAACCAGGTAGATCAAACTGTAAAATAAAAAAAGGTTAAGGATATCCACTGTAAATAATGTAAATAAATTGTTTAGTTATTTATTGTTAGTAATAAACTTTGTTAAATTTTGTTATTTAAAAAAATTTTGTGTCAGAGTTATTTATTTCTCCACATCACTGCATGAAAACACGATATATGCATAATAACTGAAACAAATATATAATTTTGCACAAAAGATAAATAAAGAATTATTTTAAGAATTTTAAATATTTTATTGGTATTCATTATAATTAAATAATCATAATCTTACATTATTTATTGGTCATAAATCAGTTATCACAATATTATATTAAATTATATGCTATCAGTTGCCACACATATTTTGTTTGTCAGATTATTAAAATGCTACCACGTATTTATTATATCATTACATGAAGAATATTATTATTGTTATTTTTTATTATTATTAGTAGTAGTTTAAGTGTAAACTCTAAGACTGTTTTTTACGAGGCTCCTCGTAGAGATCTGATGTCACTCTAACTCAGCCGATTCTAATGCTAAAAAATTTGTTCGATACATTTTGAAGAGGTTTTTAAAAGTTCTGTAAGATCGTGACCTCTTCCGACTTATTTTACAAGTAAAAAATAAAAAAAAATGCATTTAAACCTAAACAAAGAAAGAACATTATTTGTGATTGGTTCTTAGCAAGCTCTCAGCTGAAAAAGACATTCTGATTGGCTGGAAAGAACAAAGAAACCGCCTGATCAAAGAAAATAAAGAAAAACACTGAGATTTTCATTTCGAATCCAATTTTAAGTATTATAAAATTATATTTATGGAAATTAAAAATAATTTTCAGAGTGAATAATAAAAAAACAAAATTATTTTCGAAAAATATTGAAGATTTTAGTAAAAATATTGAAGATGTAGTAAAAAGAAATATTTACTTTTCTATAACGTAAAAGTTGATCTTTTTGTTTATATTATAGCTTTTATGTTGCCGAAATTGAATATTTTAGAATAAATAAATAGCAATTTATTTTTGAAAGAACTTTCATTCTCTTCATAACCTGAAAAATTAATAATATACTTTTTATAAACATATCTGAGTTGAATTTAATATTATAGGTGAATATGTTTTAACAATAGGCTTTGTCTTCAGTTTGTGAGTTGGCCAATTAAAAGATTTTATTTTTACCTCATACAACCAATAATATAATTAGCGGTTAAAAGGTTAAGTGTAGTAGATTATGACATAAAATCCCTTTTCATATTTTACTACCGTATTTTTATTAACTTAGAATAAACTTTATGAACCTGAGATTATTTTATTGAGCTAGATTATTATTAAAGAGAAGATTAAGATTTAATTATTAGTTTAATCTTAGTGAGTAGAAGTTATTAAAGTCGTAAGAATACTATGAGTTTGTTATTTAAAATAGTAATAAAGGGGGATAGTGTTCTTATGCCATTGAGGTAGTATCCTGTAGGATATTGGCTCAATGTAATCTATCTTGTCACCTGTATTTTCACTTCAAGTCTCATGAAAATATTAAATATTTATTTAATTCATTTTTTATAAACTGAACCTTATTCGTATTTTAAATTTGAGCTAGTGAAATATTTTAATTTTAATGCTGAATATTTTATTTATTAATTATTAATTGAGATAGAACCTATTTTATTTTATACCTTATATTATCCAAAAGTGAAGATGCATAATTACAAGGTTAGAATATATATATATATATATATATGTTACTCTTCATTTTTAAATCATAATTGTTTTTAGAAGAGATTTGGACTCAGACTTTCACAATTTTTACAGCTACACATTCCATCTTACTCAACCGATAACATGACCACACACATGTGGGGAAAAAATCTCTGATATACATATTTTGTGCTGAACCAGCATTCATCAATTGATTCAGATAATCATCTTCTACACACATATATAATCATTGTTCATGTTTATATTAAGATAGCAAATCTTCAAACTATAATGGACAGGCCTCAATCTTCTCCACCCTTCAATTCTTCAGGCATCTATATCATTGAAAATCTGAGCACTGTTTATATATATATGTGGGAGAGATGATGATCTGAATCAACTGATCAGCACAAAATATGTATATTGGAGATCATTTATCTTTTTCACATGTATATGGTCATGTGCATCAGTTGTGTAAGAAGCAGTGAATAACTGTGGTGAACATAAAAGTCTGAGTTTAAATCCCTTCTAAATACATTAAATTCAGTGTAGATAATATACTTGTATTTAAATAATAATTGTTTTTGTAATTATTATACTTTAATAGTGATAATTCAGTATACTGTTTAAATAAATTTATTTATCTAAATTATACCACACATCTTATCTACACTTTGAGATTGATAACATAATTAACAAATTGTAAATATTTCTCACCCATTAGCATAATAATATTATTGTTAGTATTTGGAATGTATACATAAAAACATATTTATTAACTTATTAATTAAATATTTAACTGACCATTAATGTCTGTTAACCATAAACATATGTCTGCTAAAAAAGCCCAGTAGTGTTATATTTTTATGACAGTAATTAATTAATATTTAATGACGGTAAGTAATTAATATTTAAATTTTAATCAAATTGTCTAAAGATGTGCCATTTATCAAAACTTATGCCAACATTCTGAATTGCGAATTACAATACAGGTTTCGCAGATCTGATTTTAAGAATATCATCTTCATCATTTGTGCAGGGTAGAACGTCATTGATTATCGTTCTTAAGTCTTTGTATTATGCATAATAAAAAATATAGTTTTGCAATATACAAATTAAATAACTGCTTAATTATAATTAGATTAAAATGTAAAACTTTAATTATTTACTATCATAATAAAAATGTAATCATTAGTGACTTTTTTTTTAAAATTCAAACTCATATTTATGGCTAAAAATTATTGTTCCTGGTATGGTTTATTTTGTACCCAATTGAGCATATTTTATGCAGTAGCATGTTGGTCTCTGTCTAAAATCTACATATTATATTCTTCAGATTTGAAGATTAATTGTGAATAATAAATACCCAACCAAGAGTACTTCTTATTATCTTACACAATAGAATGTTGGTTTATCAAAGGCTAGGACTTGGTTGTCATGAGTTTTTCATGCAATCTGTCATGTCCCTATAATAACTATGACAATAAAATTGTGTGATAACTATGACAATAAAATTGTGTAAATGTGTAACTACATTTCCTGCCTTTGACTATTTATGCAGCATTTCTAATTCCAATAATTTTTTCCTTTTTTTAAATTTTTATCTCAAGTCCTTGAGAATTAAAAATGTGTTGATAGGAACAAACTAATAGGATATTAATCTTTTGTTGCTCAAGAACTCGATTTGAGACAGGAGTTCAAATTGGCAAATTCTTGTATGTTAGGATAGCCCTATTTAGTGATTTCCCTATCTGCAATGTAAGTGGAAGGGGTCTAGAAAATGTGACTAAAGTGGCTTGACTCACAGTCTGACTAAGCTGTTACATCTTATGGATTATTCATTCAGTGACAGAAATAATAATAATAATAATAATAATAATAATAATAATAATGTCAGTAGTTGTGATAAATAATAAGGTAAAGAGAAGAATTATAAAACATTTTTTTTGTATAAATATATAACTTGATAGAAATTCTTCAAGACAGAGAATGTAGATCTCCATTGATGTCTGAGAAGCTATCAAGATATAAGATTGTTATATTTGTTCTTATTGGCACTCATCTTCTGGAGGAAGAAAGTTGAATAGACAAGGTGGATGGATACAATTTTTTTGAAGCTCAGATCAATCAGTAAAAGGAGAGGGCATGGTAAAAGGAGAGGGCATGGTATTAGAATTGGGTAAATGCAATTTAGTATCTTAAAAATTCCTTGTTATATAAATAATTAATTGTATGGAATTGAGACTTGAATACTCTAGTGATGTAATATAAAGGCATTAAAAATGTTTCATTTAAGGATGCTCTGTAAAATTTTACAATTACAATGGCAAGATTATAAAAATAATATGTCCTAACTAATATGGCCTTCAACTTACTGGTATATTATAAACTTCACTATTATAAAATCACACTTTTATTAGATGTATATGTAAATTGAGTGAGCAATGTAAGACTTTTTAAAAGGTATTTATGATGTACTTGAGCATAATTTGGATCACATCTATGTTGTAAGGATTATGTCAAAGGTATTCTAAAGAAATGGAATGTGGAAATGTATTGCACAGAATAAACTACCTTAAAGAGCTACAATTAATCAATGCATGGAAATATTTGAAAACGGAACGTTTTTTTTGTTGAAGAAATTACAAGATATTTACAAAATATCAAACACACTAAAATATAGACTATCTTGTTCTACATGTGAATATATTTGATCATAATGTGCTTAATCCTTGCAAAACTCATTTTTAGAGCAATTTTTTTCCTTTTATTTTCTTTTTCTATTGGGTTACAAGTGGCTGCTATATGTATGCTTTATAGATAAACTCATATATGTTGGCTCCACTTTGAAACATTAGTTAACACTATATTAATTAACCATTTACACGTTTAGTTATGATCTTGCTTATACCATCTTTTCTCTATCTCTGCATTTAAAAATATATATATGAGTAAAATAATATATTATAAAGACACTATATATATATATATATGTTAAAACGAAGATTTGCACGGGTTAAATATATAAAATACATATTTTGCGGGTTCATCCGTGTTAAAAACTTTTAATATTAATATACTGACGTTTCGACTTGGTCACCAAGTCGAAACGTCAGTATATTAATATTAAAAGTTTTTAACACGGATGAACCCGCAAAATATGTATTTTATATATATATATATATAATGGTGATAATAAAATTTACAGATACTTATTATAAAAAGCAGAAATACTTCAGTTATTTTCATAATCATTTTTAACTGAAAATTCCAATTAAAGGTGTTATAAAAATAACTGAAAGTACTGCTTTTTATAAGTTACTTTATAAGATTTATTATCAAGGTTAGTAATTTATTTTATTGTTATAAGAAAATCACATTAGATGCATCTAGAATTTTGAATATCTGGAATTTTAAAATATCTTATAATTAGATGTTTAATAATTATTTCTGACTCTAAATAGTTTAGTCCAGTTATAAAATGATGGATGCGAGAGCAAAAATTCCATTGATTGCAGTACATTTCCATCATTTCCAGTATTTGAAGTCACATGACCTTCCAAATGACAAACCATTTGATTATATTTAACCTGCATGATTTAATGCCAGAATAGAGTGACAATGTCAGAGGTAAAATACTATGAAATTTTAATTCAACTTCACCACTTTAGTGCTTGAACATCATATGACCAAGTGACAAATTATTTGATTATTTCCCCCTCTCCTCACACAAATACACATACATAATATTTTAATAATTTTACTAAGTATTTTGCCCAAGATATATTAAAAATGTTATTCTTTTCTTATTGACATGTAGATAGACATATCTAGTAAATGTTAGTTATTCATTTGCATGACTGTACATAATAAAAGAGAAAACAGTCATTAAATTGAGAATCACAGTGCAAAGGCCATTCTACAGGCTTAAAAATAAACAGTGAAGGAAAAGATATTCATTGGACTTTCTATGTCTCAATAAAGCTAGGATCATTCTTCTGACTAATAATTGTAATACAAAGAGACTTCTTCCTAAAAACACCTATTAAGTCTGTTTAGAAAAATCTGAGATCAAGTGTATATTAGGTTCATATTCTAAGTACTGAAGCACCATGCACTTTTTGTGATTGATAATATATTCTAAAAACTTAATTTTTAACTTTCTATGAGAATATAACATTATTTATTGTTCACTATTATTTAAAAAAATAAATGAATTTTTTTAAGCTTGAATATTGTTTTAGAACTTATATAAAAATAATCAACATATTTTCTTATAAACAAATCATTTATCAAGCCATAGTTTAAATCCTCTAGTTAATAGATTTACATGTAAGAAATTCTTAACTTTGACATTACTTCAAAAATACTAACCAATCAATTTGTCTAGCAGTCCATTTTTAGGCTTACAAACACTACTCTCATTTGGTTGCAGAGCCATCTGGTAGCATCCTAATGTAATGTACAAATTCTTTTATACATTATGGTATTTTTTTCCAAGGGAAAACTGAAAATTATTATATATTAACACATTAACCAATAATTAATATCAATTAATAATGTACTACATAATAAATCAAATGTACTAATTGTAAAATGGATATTATTAAGAGCAAATTCCATCAAAATTTTAATCACTTAATTAATGTATTTTGCTTTTTTGTTTATATAGTTGCCAGTTTTGTAATAGTACATTTGTTTTACTATATAGTAGATAATTAATTAATATTAATTAATTTTAAGGTAATAATTTCTAATTGTTTCCAATTGGACTTATGCTAATTTATCAAGAAATTTTAAAGTTTAACACATAAACAGATAGCATTATATTTAATTTGGATTATAGAATCAAATAAGTCTGAACTTTCATATATGAAATAAAAGAGCTTTTCACATTCTATTAGTTTGCTACCAGATGAGATTCAAACTTATTAAAGAGTGGTGTTTGTAAGCCATGAAGTGTTTGGTCTGGTGCCCTGTGTATTACTTCAATGGTAGAGGGTCAGTCTACAATATGGTGTCTTAGAATTGACTCCAGTGGTGGCATCCCCATGTTTGTACTTTTTTATGAACTCTTGGTTAATCAAGCCATTTAAATATTTAGTATCTGGAGAAGTTGACCGAAAGTATTTTTAAAGTCAAAATTGATTATTGGTATGTGTAAATTTATTGGCTGAATAGCTTAAACTTTGCTTGATGAATATTTTGTTTATATAATTTCCAGTGTTTTAATACATTTGGTTTTTTTTTTACATTTGTTTAAGTATAAATTTATGAATTAATTTCAATAATTCGCTGCCAACTGGATTTTGTTTTCCAAATGCATTACAAACTTTGCATTCAGACTAGTGCACACTACAATAAATAGTTAATATGTGAATTATAATGGCTACACCAATTTTTAATAAGAATATAAAAAATCTATTAAGTGTTAAACTAAAATTAGAATTTTTAAAAAAAGATTATTAAATGCCTTTTTTGAAATTTAACTTTATACAAATTAGAACGGGGAAAAAAAAGAAATTGAAGATTTTTAGACATATGAATTTGAAGAATAATAGAAAAGAAGAATTTGGAGAATATTGTTAGATATGAAGAAGTGTTGAAAAAAAAATGAATTTTATTTATTTATTCATAAGATTATTTATTTTAAAAATTATAAAGTAAAAAAAAATATTGAATTAGTAATGTAAAAAAAAAGTAGAAGAATTACAAAAAACAAATATTAAGTTGCATTTTTATATTGGACTATTTCCATAATCTAATATGTGCATTGAATGTCTTTAGAAATTTTTTACTAGATTTAAATATTCCAAATACATTCAACTGTTAGTAATAACACATCAAACAGGTTAGTATATGCACAACTTTTTTGAGAGGTATTATTCTTCCCTCTTTTTCAGGTATTACTGGCCTGACCAGTGACAGTGCTAGCATGAGATTCAAACCTGTACCTTTATATTCTTGAGTATTGAATTTTAAGTTAACACTCTAACCACCTGTCAAAGGCAACAGTCTGTAGAATTTTCTTATACTTATCTATGAAGTTCCTTTTGATTTCTCCACATTTTTCTAAGAGCAGAGTTGATTAGTGGTTTCCATACATTATGTATAATCACCCTAGGTTGGCTTATGCAATTTTTTGCCATTGTCATATGAGTGGCTTCTTTATACTTTTTCTTCTCTATCCAATATTTTTGTATTTCCTCTCAAAACATTGTGCATATACTAACCTGTTTGATGTGCTATTAATAGTTGAATGTATTTAGAATATATAAATAAAGTTAAATTTTTCTAAAGACATTCAATACACACATTAATGATGGAAATAGGCCAATATAAAAATACAACTAGAACACCATTATCACAAACCTTCAGGAAAACACAAATACCAAGTGTTTGTAGAAGATACAAGAAAGAGAAACGAAAAAAAAAGTTGACATAGAAAAATTAAGTAGCTGTAATGAAGAATAGTTCAAATAATAGGAAGACTCGGAACAAGGCTTAAAATTAATTTCAGGATTTGCCTTTTATAAAATAAGACTAAATATGATAAATACAAGTCTGCTTAATTAACATGTACAACTAATGAAAAATTTCTCCATATGATGAAATAAAAACTGCTCCACATTTTAATCTGACATAAACAAAAATATAATAGTACAACATAAATTATTCTAATTAGCATCAAGTGTCAATAAAAGATTAAATATTTGTTCGTTAATAAATTATTAATAAAAAAATGTTCCTTGCGCGTTTATATAAGCTTATATGTAAATAAAAAGGATGGAAAATTGAATAACATTTTTATTAGTTATTAAATATAAAATTTAAAAATAAATACAATATAAAATCACCCAAAAGGTATTTAATATTATTTACTTAAAAATAAAACAGATTGCCTATTCCTATAATTTGTTATAAATTTATTTTCCTCAATTTAATTCAAAATAAATACATACAAAATGTGTATAGAGAAAAGCTTTATTTAATCCTTAGAGCATGATATGCTTAGCATACTGTAGATTACATTGTAGTCATATTCATAGCCAGATAGGGAATTTGCATAAAATTTGAATAAATGATTCATTTAAATGAGCCACTTTTTGAAAGGAAGATACAGGATTCTTTTTTGTTTATTGTGTATATGTTTTTGGAAATCTGCCATACCTTCTTAAATTTACATTTAGCATCATTTATTTCAGAACAGACAATGCTGGCAGATGTAGGTTCAAATCTGTGACCAAGATTGGATTCATGCTCATAAATTTAACATCTGTAGTTACTTTAACTCAATTATATCAGTATGTGCTGTGTGATTCTTGAAGATAAATTGGTATGTGATTCTCCATACTAAACTGTATGGCAGTCTATGTTATTGCATCCAATTTTGTATACCACTTTGTTTCAATGCAGAGGGAAGTTTGTCTTTAGTATTGTTAATTATATGATTCAAGGTGGGAAGGGACCATGCTGTTAAGATTAAATAAAGTTTTTTTCTATATATATTATATGTATTTATTTTGAATTACATTATCCAAGAAAAGTGTATTAAAATTTTGAATTTTTCTCAATTTACTAAATATGGAACAACTTCTAGTCTTACATTATTTTTTTTCTCATATGTAATAGCATTGCCCAGGAAGTGAACCTGGGACAACTGTTTGTAAGGCAGCTGTGCTGACCTCTCGACCACCAATGCTTGACTAGTCTTACATTATTTTATTCAGGATATGAGACAAAAAGCTATATAGGCTACTTCAAATATTTTTAAAGTTAGTCTTATACCAGACTAAAAAATATTAGTACAACTTTTTACTATTGTGTGGATTTAATTCAAAAATTGTATAGATTGTCATACCATGCTGAAAAACACTTTTATAACTTTTTATTATTGTGTAAACTTAGTTCAAAAGTTATTCCCATTAGGATAAAAAAAACTGTAAAGATTATTATAAATATTTATGAACTTTAATCACTATGCCAGTAAAGTTTATATGTAAATTTAATTCAAAAATTTACTTCCATTAATGTTTATGCATCAGAAAAAGATAAAGAGTATGCATATTTAACAAACTAGTTAGCACAAATGAATGCTTGCTTTTGTAAATTTTTATATATAAACAATTAAAAATAAGGAAATCCCAAGGTATTTTAGAATAAAGAAATTTTTGGAATATTTGGACTCATACAATTATGCCATCTGATATTAAGAATGTTTCTGTTATTCCAATATTTAAACTAAAGGTGATGGACACAGTTGTAATAATTACCATTGAATATCATTAGAATCCATTGTGGCAAAGATAATTTCAAGGATTTTATTGAATGGACTGACTTCAAAAGTGCATGAATGGTTACCAGAGATTCAGTATGATTATAAAAAGTCAAGAAGCAGTGTAGAACATGTTTTTCACTGTCAGACAAATGCAAAAATAGTACTCGGGACAAAAATTATTTATATAATGCTTTTATTAATTTTATTAAGGCATTCAATTCAATTAATCAAATAATTTTGTGCCATTGCTTGAAATTAGTTATCCACTAAAGTTTATTTATATTGCACAGCTTCTCCATGATAGAATAAGAGGAAGTGGTATTCGTGTGGATGAAAAATCTGAGGCATTTGAAATAGAAACTGGTGAGATTTTAAATTATTTTTATAACAGTGATCTTTGATACTATTTATATGTGATTTTATAAAATAGTCATGAAGGTACAATAAGGGTTTGGTGCTAAAGTGAAAATGAAAGTGTCATTTTCTTAGCTTTTATACTTACAATATGCTAGTAGGTAATATTTACTAAAGCAATAAACCTTTAAGCATGTGCACTTGAAAATGCGAAGGTAGGGACCTCTACAGGTCTTAACCACAAGCTTACACATTCCAACAGATAAATTATACAATGTTCAAAAAACTCAAGTTTAGCAAACCAGTGAGGAAGAAAAATTATCATCAACATTTTGGTTATATGGTTATTAACTTGAATGTGTGAGTCAATCCAAATATTTTGGTAGATTTTTAAATACAAAAAACACATTTAGATGTTGAGATACATCACAGACTCCAATGTGCTGCTGTTTTTAATACACTAAAATATAGAGTTTTTTTTAAATGTCAAAGCATTGACCGATAAGCGAATTCAGGCCAGTTGTTTGAAAGGCAGCTATGCTAACCGCTAGGCCACCAATTGCAAAGTTATGATTATTACATCTAAATCAGTTGTGTTTTATCTAATTTATTGTATGAAAAAAAACATGGATGCCTTCAACATAAAAAAATATTAAAAATAATTTTTTTTAAGTAAACTTCACAAAATCTAAAATATGATTAAGTTCATAAGATCAATAAATTTGTTGTTCAGCTTTCTGGAAATAATATTATAGAATCTATAATTCTTAAATACAAAAATATACTTTGTATCCATGGAATTTATATATAATTATAGGGGATTTGAAAGTCTGAGTTTAAGCCCCCTATAATTAGAATCTATAATTGTAAAATTTACATACTGTTAGATTGGATATGCAAAATCAATAAATAGTAATGTACTTTCTAAAGAAATGCTTTATGGTGAAGTTTTGCTTGATTTCTACTGAAGAAACCAATTCTTAAGAAACAGATTTCTTTCATTGTAAAGCTATGACAAAGAATAAAATTCAATGGATACAATTAATAATAAAAAAAACTGCTGCTTAAATTAAAAGACAGTTCGTTAAATATCAAATAAATAGAAAAATAGATAGCATGTTTGGTACTTACATATTAATCCAGCAGTGAGATTTCACATACTTATTAGTCCAGTAATATTTATTTGGAAAAAATGATGACCTATAATTTTATTTACTGAAAATAATACTAACATGCATTTACGTTTTTTATGAAAAATTATCTTCCAACAAATAAACTTTTAACAATCTAAGTTTATTAAAAAACAATAAAAATTAATATATTTACCCATGCAATTCTATCCATTTACAAAAAGTTGTTTCCTAGCAATACTGCTGGGAACTGAATTTTCTGACCGCAAATCACGTTCGACAATTCTGAATAAAACCTCACCATTATTTCGTAAAATTAACAGCAAAAACCTCATTTGATTATTAATTTCTTTTCATCGAAATATTATCTAATATTCGCTTATAAAATTAATTTGTTTCCTATTTAGAACATTGTAAAGGCAACAGCAACAATTAGATTACATAATGATACTGGGAAAGTCAACATTGAGAAAGGTGTAAGACAAGATGATTCCATATCTCCAAAACTTTTTACAGCAGTGCTGCAAGAAGTATTTTGTGGATTAAAATGGGAAACTAAAGGAGTGAAAGTAAATGGAGATTATTTAAGTCATTTAGATTTCGCATATGATGTAGTTGTTTTTGCAAATAATGCTTCAGAGCTGCAGGATATGTTGTGGGAATTATCAGATGAAAGTAGGACTAAAGATAAATGTTAAAAAGACTAAAGTAATGTTTAATCGATTTGCTCAAAATATGAAAATAAAGATTGATTATGATGAATTAGAAGAAGTTAACAGTTACAAATACCTTGGTCAGATTATTAATACAGATGGAAACATAATGGTAGAAATTAATCATAGAATTAAACTTGGTTGGAGTGCTTTTGGTAGAAATAACTTGATACTAAAAGGACATATGCCTATGTGTTTGAAAAGGAAAGTTTTTAACAAATGTGTTTTACCAGTTCTTACTTATGGATCTGAGACTTGGACACTTAATAGAAGAGCAATACAGAGATTTCAGACCACTCAAAGAAGTATGGAGAGATGCATGTTGGGAGTAACAAGAAGAGATCGAAAACGCAATGTATGGGTAGAGAACAAACAGATGTTACTGACCTCATTGAAAAAATTAAAAGATTGAAGTGGAGTTGGGCTGGACATATTGCTAGAAGAGATGATAATAGATGGACAATTGAAATTTTAAACTGGATTCCAAGAGATTGTAAAAGACCCAGAAAGAGACCACATGTGAGATGGATGGATGATATAAGAAAGTGTTCAGGGGTGATGTGGAGAAGAAAAACTAAAGATCGGAAAAGATGGATTAAACTTGGAGAGACCTTCATCCTGCAGCGGATTGATAATGTTTGATGATGATGATGATGAAAGGTGTTTAATTCGGTCTTTATATACACAGTTGTTTGGACCGGTGTCTTTCATCACCGCCGGCCTAATTCGTAAGTACTGTATGTTCTATATGTGGAATATTTGTAATCTGTAAGTTGTTTTTTGTAGTCATTACAACTCTTTTCTAGTGTATTATTATTATTTGGAAATGTAATGGCCACGTTTGTTTGGAATAACTGTTGCTGATGATAATATATAAAATACAGATATATATAATATGAAATGGATGAAAAATTGTATTTGTGTAATATTTAAATAAAATTTGTAAAAAATAAATAAATGTTTTTGTGCTATTTCTTTAATAAAAATCTTGTAAATAAATTAATCTGAAATGCCAGATGTAAAACAAAATGTGATTTCTCTGTAGTTCATAATAAAACAATTAAAGCATAATGAAAAAGTGATTAATCACATTTTCGATGATGAAATATCTTTTAATATAATTAAAATCTACATAATAAAAATTATTTCCCTAAACTGTCTCATTAAATGCAACTAACCATAATACAGTTGGCGAGCATTAAAGGGAGTTATTTTTATTTATTTATTCATTTTGTTGTTTTTTTAAAAAAAGAAACAATACATTTTCGCTGTTTACTAAACCATTTAAACAACAAACTTTTAAAATAAATATTTGATCATTTCACTAGTTGATAGATAATGTTTATCTTTCGCAAAATTTCCCATCTGTCATATAGCCATGTTAGCCGCTGATAAGCATTATTAATGAAATCTCATTAGATTGAGGAGTCTGTTTACAATAACACAAACTTTATTATTATTACTATTATTCTTAATTATATAAACATTAAATTACCATTAATGTCCTAAACAGCAAAATAAATAAAATTATATAGCCAACAATGGAATATGATAAATAAATCATATTATTGACAATAAATTACCTTTTATTATTTCTATTTTTTCAATAAGCAAACAGTTGTAAAAATAAGTAAAGTTTAAATTAGTTTTCCATTTGAATTTGCATGTTATGTATATATACATTTACTAGATAGTTTTTAATGATTGATTAGTCATGCCTGGTGTTCGTTTAATTCTTAAAAAATCAATTAGACATGTCAAGCAATTTTATCATTATTATGAAAATCATTCTTAAAGCTGTGTAAAACATGTTTTATTTTGCTTTGTGATATGCTGCATATTATGTTCTTTCTTTGAACACATTGAAATAAGTAGAGACTATAGTACTATGAAGAAGAAATAATATCATTTTGCAAAAATTACTGTTATTCATTTAGTATAGCTTAGAGGCAAAACTCCTCATACAGTAGCACCACTCAGTGTAAGCCAGAGTAACTAATGAATGCAGGAATGTCTGTGCATAAAATCCCTATCTAGTACCTACTTATTACTAGTTTTTAGCTTGCAGCTTTCATTAATGAGGAGCTTTGGATCTGTATTAACAGTTTGTGTAAACAATGGTAATTATGTGATGTTTAATATAACTTATATGTATACTTCATGAACTGTGACGTCTAAAGTTTTTATTCTAAAATAATACAACTCTTTCATGATGGAAATGAATAATTTACATGACTAGGAAATAATTAACTATTAGAATAATCACAAAAAGCATTGTTTTCTTGCTATTTATTTTTATCCCATATCTTTTAATAGTTAACATTTTTTTCTTTTAATTAAGTATGCATTGTTGTGCAACATGTCCAGCTTAGAAGACCAGGTTACCTTAGATATAGGTTGTACTGATTTCATGGTAAATGTGCAAAATGATTTGTCAATAAATTTCAACTTTTTTTTTCTAAGTGAAATACTTGGACCAGAAACTTACATTTCAGAAAAAGTTTAAGTATTTATTCAACTACTCATCATATTATATTTTTGTCATGATCAGCCATTCTCATTTTACTTCAGGTTGAAGTTTTCCTTCAATATTTTTGTTGTTTTTAATGTTGCCTGTTAATATCCCCAAGTAACTTATACATTTTTTCTATGGATTTAAATAAATCATTAAAAATATTAATTTCATTTTTCTTATCTTCTTTTTCATCATTCCCTTTTTCTTTCATCTCTTTATAATTTTTACATTTCATATAATTTTATCTTGCAATAAGCTTTGTCAAGCATTGGTGGTCGAGAGGTCAGCACATCTGCTGTGGGGATAGCGGGTTCACTTCCCGGTCGATGCTATGACACATGGAAAAAAAAATAAGGACTTGCATATTTTACATCACTTATGATTTAGTCATTTGCTTATCTTCTTATAAAACAAAGACAATTGCAATATCTTTCCACTTATTTAGATATATACTCAAAGAGCTAATCAAAAACTATTTGATGAGGTTTTTTTGTAAAGCCATGTTTATTTTTTCATTATCTTTCTGTTAAAAATATCTATATATTTATTTTGTGATTAATATTGGATGATCAAATAAATCATTATAAAGTGGATGCTTAAAAAAAAACTTAATGTATATAGAAAAAAAATTCTTATACAGGTCTTCTGTGACTTGAACACCAAGTTATAGACATAGAAGAAGACATAAATCATTATCTCTAGTGACTTGAATCATTACCTCATGGGATTTGAATCATTATCCCATGGGACATTTTACACACTAAATGCTAGCCTCTTCATAAAAAACATTGCGAAAAAGATCAATCCGATGTTCAAATTTTATAATAGTTCTGATCTTATCCATTTACAAAAGTCATGGATGATCTGTTTCTTGTTATGATTTTCTATATAGCACACTTAATTAAAGCTATACGAGCTTAATGATTAATTGTATAATATTCATAAAATGATTTTTTTAAAAAATAATTTTATTCTGATATACTTTGTACTAAATACTATATTTCAAAAGATTTTTTTATAGTGATATGACATGATCATGAGGTCTACTGTTTAAAAAAAATTGTCTATATCAGATCTGGAGCAGGATGATAATTGTAACACAGTCTTGCATGTTAAAAAAAATTCTAAAAATAATATTTATATATTAAATGTTATTTATTAGATCAATCTTCTTACAAATCAATTGTAAATAAATTTGAAGAGATGATTCATCCAATCATGGTTAATAATATATTTTTTACTATGGCTGCCATAATATGTGAAAAAATTGACCAATCACTCTGCAGTACACATGCAGGTTAGAATAATCTTTTTTTAATCCTTGGATCTCTATTATATATCAGGTGGTTGTTACATTGCTGATTGTTGGCAAAGTTTCAAACAGTGGAAGAAGAATATTATTCCTAAAATGAATGCCTACTGCATACATATTGTTTATCAATTTGTATAGTATAGCAAAGTTGTAGTAGAAAATGAATTGCACATGATGATTGGACCAAATAATTCTTCAAATTTATTTACATCTAATTCAATATGCATTTATTTATTTTATTATAAATTAATTGAAAAGAAAAAAAACAATAAGCAACGAACTTATTGTTTTGAAGAAAAAGCATCATATAGTAAAAAAAAAAAAATTCTTTTCCATTCTATTAAAATAATAAAAAATAAAAACATTAGGAAAGATAAAAAAAACCCCTAAACATTAAGTTTTATTAAACGTTATTAATAAAACAGAATATTAAAATATCAGCATAATTTTTTTCTGAAAATGTAAAAAAAAAAATATTTATTTTTCAATTATTATTTCGTTCTTTTTTTTTAATTAAAAAAAATAATTGATCGGACTGTGAAAGGACAATGCATGATATTAGATTTGTGTAAAGGTCTAATTTAGTATCTCCTCGTCTTGGAATTCCTTGGACAAATAAAGATCAATGATATTAAAGTTTGTCTTTATGCTGATGCAGATAATCATTTTTACAGTGTCTATAATCCAAGCATAAATTCAGAGATTTCAGGAGAAAAATCCTTTATTTCTTGCTGGATAGTATTATTAAAAAAATACCATTAAAAGTGAAAATTGAGACTTTAATTCATATGTGTGTTAATATAAATAGTAAATCTTGACCGAAAGTTATTGGAAATAATCATCTACTGTAAATTCAAATGGTTTGTTATTATTGAATTTTTGTATATCACAAAGATTGAGTAAACTACTATTTAATCATAGCAAAGTAAAAAGTTTTACATTCTTAGAAAAGTTTGAAGTAGCTGTTAATATATATCTTTGGAAATATCAAACTAGTTTCAAGTCTAGTCATTTAAACATCATGCACCATATTATTTTAAAGCAGTTCTACAAATGTCAACTACCTTGCAACAAATATTATGTCAATAAAAAAAGAGTCACATATCACATGACTCATTTTTTTAAGCTTGTAAATAAGACTCAATTTTTTTAAAAAAACAAAGAGCTTTGCTAATTGCTCTAACAAGTTTTGTTGATAAAATGCTAGCAAGAGAAAGTATTTAAAATATCTCTATATCACACCCAAATCCCAGATCAATGGTTTTGTGTTTTGGCACTCCTCAGTGGGGTGCTAGGATAGCTTCAGACATTAGATCTAAAAATACTAACCCAAAGCCAGCATTTATCTAACAGTTAACTATTGAGGGTCTTCAAACCCAGCTATTTAATTCAAATAGATATATGGTGCTGAGAGATCTTCAGCCAAACCATATATTAGTAGTCTTAGCAATATAACATCATTGAAGATTTAAAAGCAAAGACTATAGATAGTCAAATAAAAATAAAAAAGAGTCACATATCACATGACTCAATTTTTTAAGCTTGTAAATAAAAACAGAGATTTTCTAATTGTTCTAAAATGCTTTTTTGATAAAATGCTAGCAAGAGAAAGCATTTAAAATATCACTATCAAAAACCACACCCAAACCCCAGATCAATTGTTTCATGCTTTGGAACTCCTCAGGGAGGTTCTAGGAAAGCTTGACACTAGATCTATATTATATCAGTTTTAAAAAAGACATTCACTAAAATAAACAGGATTGTACTAAAGACACTAAAGACACATCTCTGAAATTAATTTCTTAATAATAATAATGAAAACAATATCAAGTGGATGATTAGCTGCTTGAGAGATCAAGTGATATTCATTCAAAAATAAAAGATTGAATTTCAATAAGAAAGTTGCTTCTGCTCTGAATAGCAGAACAATTTCTTTAATTAACACTATGCATAATGCAGATACTAGAGATATAGTTTTCAAACTATTTAGAGTGCAATTAGAGTGAACAAGTGTATTATTTTGACGTTTATTATTTACAGTCGCTTTGAACTTAAAAAAAATTTGAATAAATTAAGAGGTATCCATTAATTTGCTAATTAATTTTTTTAAAAAAAACATGCACTATCACATAGGTCAATCACTAACAGTTTTAAAGATGTGCTAAAACAGATTAACTGTCAAATTGATGTTGCTGAATATGCTAATTTTAAACAACCAAAAAGATAAAAATAGCAATTATTAATTAAAATCTTATCATATAATATAAAATTGATGGTCAGAATGTTACAGAGATTTAGAAGTACTATATAGAAAACTTCATTTCTCAAAATAAAGAGCCAAAGAAAGTTTTAAAAACAAAAAAAAAAAAAAAAATTAAAGAACAAAATTATCAGTTTGTACAATGATAAAAAGCATATAAAACTAACAAAATATTGTATATGTTTGATAGTAATACGAATTCTATTCTGATTTTTAAGTGAAGAGTAAATTAAAAGAACTTCACAAAAGTAGATTTATATATTGCTTCCAATAACTCTCCTCATATATACATCTAATGAACAACATAATAGTGATGGCACATGAGAATTAATTTTAATCCGGCCGACTAGGAGAGCGGAGAAGACAATGAGACATTTATTTACTATGACTAATTAAAATATACCTAAGCATGGTTGTAATATGTGGAAGTGGAGGAAAGAGGAAGGAATTCGAACTACTCAAATAAGTTAGACAAAATATATTTTAATATAATGAAAAATTAGTTATATACATTTATAAATAAATTATGTTAGTGTGTGTGTGAATGAGCAAGCGATTACATAGTGTCATTCACGCTATTATTTCTCATATGCTCTTTATTAGCTAAATGATATATTATAAATAAACACACATCTTTGGTGGGTCTAATATTAAGATGCCAATTTATTATTACAAAGGATTACATAAAATTGCCATTAACGCTTTGGGTTATGGTTCTGAAACGTGGTGACTAACATATGATAGGGGAGCGTTCTGAGATTCATTACAGATATAAGATAAATCATTTTTACGCCATCGAGGTCATGAAAATAAATAGGATACATTTGAAAAACACATTTGAAAATGACATTTGATTAGATGACAAAATATCCAATGAAAAATTATTTAACAATAGTAAAACGAACGCTTTATTTTTCCCCAAGGCACATAGATACTCTTAGATATAAATATATAAATTACGACGGTGAGATTGTATATGATTGAAATAAACTTAATTAATAAAATAGAAGTAGCATTTATATATATTAAACAAAGCTAATTTTAATATTAGAGCATTAAAACAGGGTCATGAAGCAAAAGAGATAATAATAATACGAAGAAGTTTGCGGTGCTGACATAATAGCCTAAAAATAACTAAGAGGAAAAGGAAAAGTCGTGCTCCTGGACGAAAACGAAATCTCACACCCCCTCCTTGGGTAGTGCTTAGAGAAAAGTAGATAGGCATGGCGTGGCCCAGACTTTTGTGGGTATAACCAACGCGAGAGGCCCTTTTATCTACGAAGTGAATATGCATAGCATGTGCCAAACTTACGGGATCACTGCCAGAGGCATTGTATACGGAATAAATGTGGTTCCAGATAGATCAACTATCTATGGAACGAGAAGAAATCTATGGGTTCGATCTTGTCGTAACCCCCAGATTAAGAAGCACATAATATATACGAAGGATAGGCTAATGACAGAAACGCAGTACGAATAAATGTCTCTAACGACATGAGCTAAGTTTGACAGCTTCAAAATAAATGACCCTTTTTTTCTAATACTTTAATACGCAATGCAATTATAATATATATAGAGAGAATATTTCATTTAATAAAATATAAGTTAAGATTTGATTTAAAAAACATTAAGATTTCCCCCTTCCCTTTCCTACCATTTAAAACAAATCAATCCCACCTTCGTTGGTTTTATAATAACGGAAAATATTAAAGCATATATTTTAAGAGTATGGAAACTAAAAGAAATAGCAGTTATACATAGAAAAACAATTAATAAGTCACTCTTTCAGAATTGAATAAATAATATTTTATATGATATCAAAGCGTTAATTAGCCAAAGTTCTGGATTTTCACCGGGTTAAACAAATCAATTTTTATATATATAAAAAAAAAAAACGAACCTACAATGTTGATTCATAAAACAATCTGGCGAACGTATTAATTTATAATGCATTACATATATTTTAAGGGGACGTTAATAACCTTTGTACGAAGAAAAAAAAAATGACAGAAAATATTTTTATAAATTAAAAATCGCCAGTTTGCTTAGATTGGCAAATTAATAAATAAAATCAAAAAAACATATATATATATATAATCAAGTCATAAATATCTATAAATAAATGACCGCACCGAAATTAAGGAAAAGAAAGTTAAAAAGCATATGAGAATAGGATTAAATATAAAGAAATCATTTGAGAGCAAAATTAGATTCACAGACATATATATATAAAAATAAAAAATACATGGGAAGAGATCTTGATAGATTATTCGAGATTATAATAATACCTATTGGAAATGTTTCACGGCTTGATAGAGGCAGTTACAGTCAGAGTATTAGCAGGTTTTTTGGACACAGATAGGCTCCGCTAGATGTTGACAGCAGTGGATGGCCTTGATGAGCTGGTGAGACAAAGCTCCGGGAAGCACGGTCGATCTTTTAGCTAGCCATTCTTTTAGGTACGATGTCTTGTATATAGATTAATCACTCTTCAGTAAAACTCTCTCTTATCAAACTTTTCACTATTTATATGTTCTGATCTTTATCTATCGGATTGAATCTACACTGGCCTCCACCAATTGTAATTTCTTTAAGCAGTTCTGTGAGGTTGGTGCCTGCTTGGAGGGAAAATCTATAACTCTGCCTGAACATGCCCCAAGGGTTGATTTGCTAATTAAAAAAAAAACAACAACAAGCATATTAAGTTTATCAGTCATTGTACTAACAAAATCTATTTAATTAAAGTTTAGATTAGAAAAATTTTAGGAATTTAGTACAATGACTTTCACATTTAGTATTTGACTAAAACTTAAATAGAAACTTTCAAAATACAATTGATCCCCTAATGTACATATAAATACCAACTTAATAAAATAAACATAATATAGCTCTACAAATATTATAAAATAAATAATTATTATAAAAGGTTAGTTTTAATCACAAAATAAGAATAAAATATACAAGATTATAATATTAAAATATACTTCCACCTATTATGAGATGGGTGTCAGTTAATAAGGTTGGGTTTAAACCCAGACTAGTGCTGATGACATTGGCACTAGGTGAAGCAGAAATATGTACTATATTTCCAGCTTCAGATAGTAATATGAATTCTATTCTGATTTTTAAGTGAAGAGTAAATTAAAAGAACTTCACAAAAGTAGATTTATATATTGCTTCCAATAACTCTCCTCATATATACATTAATGCAATTTTTTATATAATTTCTTTATTTTCCTGACAGTTCTAACTGTCCTGCATTCTTCATTTGAGTGTTATTAACCTGATGAAGACTGCAGGACAGTCGAAACTGTCAGTAAAATAAATTATATCAAAATTTTTTGCATTAAAGTGTATATGAGTGCAGTTATTGGAAGCAATATATATATATATATGAATATATGAAGAGATGCAAAGAAAATAAAGGAGAAGAATAAGAATATACTTCTAAAAAGTAGATTTAGTGACTACTTTCATCTAAGGTAAGTTACAAGTTCAAAATATGAAGTATTAAAACATTAAATAATTTTGCTATCAACTATTATTAAATAGAAAGCAATAGTTGGATTTTATGCTACATATATACTTTTTAATATTACTTAGACGAATTGTTTACAAGATATATTTTGAAACTTTATTTAATTGCAAAGAACAGATAAAAAAATCAAATATATAAAATGCTTATAAATTCTAAGATTCATAAAATGTAATTATCTCTATTTAATAAAAATATTTAAAAAACTTATTAGAATGTTTTGTACTGTAAATTTGCAAGTTTTATTGTCAAAGACTCTACCAGGTATAACATCATTTTTGGTGGAGTGACTAAGCATTCCAGTTTTCTGTAAATGCTTGAAAGCAGAAAGGGTACAAATAATGAAGTTATGGAAGAATAAATATGAACAAAGTGATTATACAGAAAATGAGTTATTGGTTTTTATGCTGGGTTTGGGAAAAGATAAGGGAGATTTAGATATGAAGGCCATGGAGTTGACAAAGATTTTGTTGTGGAAATGGGATGGAGCAGATTATGGAAAAATTTAGTGTGGGAAATGGAAAGGGAAGGTAAAGTGGCTAACAGGTTTTTCTGGGCATAGTGGCTGAGAGAATCCTGACTCTGTATGAGGAGAAGTCACAGTGCATCACATCATATCACATCTAATGACAAAAATACAAAAACACATATATGCATGCTTTAATTTTATTTTTATTTATATTTCTTTTAGCAAACCCAAAACATTTTAAAATCAAAAATGGGTTTTAAAATAATAATTATTTTTTATTTCCAAGTTGTATGTTTTTGAGGATATGGGATTCAAGTAAGAGTTAAATAATCAGTAATTAGTTTTAAAACAATGAATATGATTGTTTAATAGGGATTGTGAAGAGTGAAATAGTAAATCTGAGGGTTTTGTGATTTTTAGAAATTTAAAGCTTTTATTGATATTATATGTTATTTAATATATTTAAAGGGGTTAAACTTTTTCAAAGCCTTAACTGGTTAGTGAATTTGTCATCAAAAATTATTTGTAGATGTGTATTTGTATTTAAACTTAATAACAAATATCCATTTATCATTAATTAATAAGATTTTATGTACCTTAAAAATTGTGTTCTATTGTTGAAAAATGATCAAATTATTTAATAGCTCATGAATTCATCTATAAACTATTATGGGATAAGAATTTTTTACTTCAGCAATGGTTTTAGTAGAGCATTTTTGTTTAGGCTTATGAATAATAAAAATGTAACAACAGATCCCTCTGTGTTATCATTATGGCAACAGATCCCTCTGAGTTATCATTATGGTTGATTGTCTTTTCTGTAGTTTATCTAATCATAATATTAACTATGTTTTTTTGATTGGTTATCTAGGATTAGATTGGATAGTAATATATAGTTGTAGTAAACAGTGGGCTATCAATAATATAATTTAATAGATATTTTTGCTTTCATATTTTGTCTATATGTTTTTTTTTTTTGTGTGTATGTGCACTTTGTGTTATCATGCAATACAAATGGCCTTAAGTGATCAGAAAGAAATAGAGCTAGATTTAGAGTAAAAAGTTATATTCATCTGATAAGTGACAAAAGAAAAAGATTGAGTGATTAATTATATCTGGAATTTAAATACTTGGGTGTATTACAGTCTAGTTAATGCTATCACAATTATGTAATTCTATATTAATTTAATCATTGTCCATTATTTTTTTTATTTTATTATATTACTTTAATGTAGCTTAATAAAAGAAAAGAGAATTGAGGTTGTATAATCCTTGATTTCAAAACAAAGGACAATATATATTAAGAAGAGATTATATTAAATAAATACAAGTTTTAAATGAGAAGTTGGATAATATATTTATAGTCTAAATCTTTTTAAGGACTTATGGTTTTAATTTAAAACTTTTTAGTATTTATTTTAATAAAAGTGTTTTTTTTTTTTTTGTCATGATTATAAATGTCTATAGTTTGAATTCTTATAGTTGATATTTTTTATATATAGAGCTCGCAAAATAAACTCTTAACAAACTTTGAGAATATCCTCAAACCCAGGCTGGTTTCTGCTATTGACATCATTAGTGAGGTTCCAGGATATTCACTGATAATGCCATGAGCAGAAACCGGTCTGGGGTTGAGGATATTCTCAAAGCTTGTTAAGAGCTTATTTTGTGAGCCCTATATATAACATTTGTAAACACAAGTTTATTAAATTAGGTCAAGTGGCATCTGACTTGATTTTTTTGTAAATTGATATTTTTATATGCTGCATGTTTACTGATATATACAAATTCTGAATTGTGAATGCTTTATAGATGACTTCACTGTAAGTACCATTTTATAAAAACCTGATTTAAGTACAAATGTTAGCGTATTTAAAGTATTTTTTTGAAAAACTAAGGTTAGGCTAATATTATTTAAATTAGCCATAATGATTTAAAACTTTTTAAAATATATGTATTACTAAACATGTTTTGTTTTGGTTAGTGCTCTAATGTTGATAATTCATATGTAAAAGAAATATTTCAGTTATTATCAGGCTTAATTTTAGTAATTGTTTATTGGAAATGCAATAAACAGATAGGTATTTTTTTTAATCTAAGGGATAAATGAAGATTAATGATTGATGTTTGTGATTTTTTCCTAGTTTGATCTCTTTTTTTTTTTCATGCTGCCATATATATTTAGATTTGAGATGATACAATTTGATTTATTGACTAACCTAATATCTTTCAGGATATAGTGATTTCTATGCTTTGGACAAAGAGAAATCAAAACAAGGACTTTTGATATAAATTAACATAAATATCATATACAATAATAATATCAAATGAAGAATTACAAATAAAATCATGCAAAATTGCTCTATTAAAAGATTAAATATCAAAAATGAAAACTCACAGCTACACATTTTAACATATAACACTGAACATAGACATCCAAACTCCCTCCAGTCATTCACTCTATGCAATATAACTGATACACATAACCACATACATGTGAAAAAGATAAATAATCTCCAATATATGTATTTTGTGCTGAACCAGTGCTCATCATGTATATTTTTTACATTTATGTGGTCATGTGTGTTGGTTACATTAGATCGAGTGAATGACTGGAGGGAGTTTGACAATCTGTGTTTAAATCCCCTCTAATTACGTCTAAAGCTTAAGTATATACATTATAATTGTATTCAAATATTTTAAGATAGAAAATATTATAAGAAAATTTCTAAACAATCACTTCATAAACACCAATATAAAGGCATATTTAAAATAATTTGCAAAAGAACTATAAATGAATAAATGAAAAAGTGAAAGTAAAATCGAAAAATTAAATCAAAATGTATGGAATATATTTGTTGCAATATTTAAAAAATAAATAAATAGTTTTTTCTTTTAAAAATAAAATTTATTAGCTAAAAAGATACATGAATAAAAGCGTCTATATATAAACTTGAGTTTTGACTTAAAAACTGATGATAGACAGCTGAGGGGTATTTCATTTACTTAGGACAGGTTGACACTGGCCCAGGATTCGGTGTGTAATCTATTGGGTGCCAGAAGTTGATCTCTGTCATGAAAATTTGTCAAAATTTTGATATAGGTGTCTCTAACATTATTATCTGAGCACCCGAAGATGTGCTTGCACCTGGTGAGCCAGAGCGCAAATGTAAGGAATATTGAGGTTCTGATGGTGGAATAAACTCTTGCCTTGATAGCATTTTGGATACAGAGGGAGTATCTGTGATCAAAGGACACCTGTTGGCAGATCTAGAATCTAAGTGAGCTTAAACAAGGACAGGAATACAAAAGTTGAGTAATAGTTTCATCTGCAGTTAAACACAGCTGACGTAGCATGTTGAGTTTGGCGAATCCTCTTCTTGTGAACAGGAAGTGATTTGTAGGTAGGAGTCTAGGTTTAATTTTATCAGAAAGTTGATGTATTTGGACTCTATGTACCAGTTCTTTGATTTAGTTAAGCAACAAGGTAATAATATTTTTGTTTATTCAGCAATTTTTTTTCAAGCAGTATAAACAATAAATATTACATTTATTATTACAATTTACAGAACTCAAGATTGCATAGAAAGGTTAAAAGTAACATTATATTCTGCATTAAAATCATAAAAGTATTTAAAAAAATTTGAGTAACATTTATTTATTAATAGTTATTTATTAAATAACTGCTACTTCACAGTGATGAAAGTACAGGCCAGGAGATAAAGATTGGTGGATTTTTTTCTAACCATAAAATTAACAAAAACCTCAGTTTTGTCACCTTATCAAACAATAATGTTTCACTAATCATAATATTACTGCTGGAGCTACTGACCTTACGAATAGTTTTTAGTATTACGTAAATACTTAAAAATGTTACAAAAAACAATAAATAAATTTATTACAAAAATAGCATAAATTTTATTTTTACAAATGTTGTGATCTCAATGGGAGAAGTAATGATACTTATTCATTTGCAAGGTCTGGGAAAAACGTTGAATGTGTTGCAAATGTTAATATGTTCAGAAATGTACTGGCAGTGTCAAGTTAGTAAAATTGATATTAGTGGGGATTCGAATCCAAACTTTCACATTCTCTTCAGTCATCCACTCTATCTTATACAACCGATACCTATGACCACATACATACATGCAAAAAATATAAATGATCGAGGACATCAGTTGTATAAAATGGAGTGGATAACTGAAGGGAGCTTAAAAGTCTGGGTTCGAATCCCTCTAAATTACATTTAGCTTGAAGTATAGGTACAATACATTATTTAATTATTAAAAGTAATATTAAAACTAATTGTTTGATCTCATCATAAACTCTTAGAGTTATTCAAGGCACATATTAACTTTACATTAAGGTAATCAATGTTAAAAATGCTGTATTTATTTTTGCCACAAATCTTGTGGTTTTTCTTTTTTTTTTACATATGTCATAGCATCGACCGGGAGGCGAACCCACAACCGTCTGCAACCAACTATTTGCTTGCAAGGCGACTGCGTTGACCTCTCGGCTAACAACGCTTGACAAATCTTATGGTTTTGACTGTATTGTCAAAGATTTCTCAATAGTATTAATATTTAAAACACATTCAATCAATAATCATAGCTATAACAAACACATTACTGGCATATTTATTTACATTGAGAAATTCAAGTTTGCATTTTAAAAAAATATTTATCAAATAAATTATTGTTTAATAATAAATTAATAAATAAATGTTATTGTAATTTTAAAAAAAAATTTTTAAAAAGTTCTTGATATTTTAATGCATTGCAAAATGAAAATTTTCATTTTAATTTACGATAAAAACATTTCTCCTTTTTAGTAATTAATTTGATCATTATTATTTTAATTGACATTTGAAAGTGTTACTAAATAAATTATTTCATATATATAATAATAGTTAATATATAAAATGGATTCTAAACATTCAAAAAGATTATTTAATATTTAAATACAGGTATACTTTATCTCCCTGGAGTTTAGATGCAATTATAAGAGATTTAAATCCATACTTTCAAGCTTCATTCAGTTATCCAATCTATCTCATATAACCGATATACGGTTTGAAGATTTGCTGTCATAATATAAACTGAGTACTGATTATATATGTGTGTGGGAGATTATGATGTAAACAAACTGATAAATGCTGGTTCAGCATGAAATATGTATATTGGTGATCATTTAGCTTTTTCACATATGTGTAATCACATGTATCGGTTGTATGAGATAGAATGGATAGCTGAAGGGATCTTGAATGTCTGAGTTCAAATTCCCTATAATTACATAAAATGATTTTTTTTGTGTGTTTTTTAACGAAAGTGCATGGCGAAAATTTTTCAAATAATAATTTATGTATTGGTGTATGAGTTTTCATTTAAAAAGTATGTTTGTTGTCAAGCGTTGGTGGCCGAGTGGTTAGCACGGCTGCTTTACATGCAGTTGTCCCGGGTTCGCTTCCCGGCTGACGCTTTGACACATTAAAAAAAATATGTTTGTTGCTTATTTGCCTTTCATTATTTATATTTGTAAATGTTTGCTCATTAATATATTAATTGGGAGTGACTTAATTTTATCCTGAAATTGTTTTAATCCTTGGAACAGTTTTTTGTTGTTTAATGTCTTATGTTTAAAAATTGTAGTGAAGCATTCACAATTTAATTTTTGTAACATACTATTTCTTTCATACTTCTTATTTTACTTTTGTTAAGTGTTTTAAGAAACAATTATACTAATAAATATGCTTTAATTTAAATAAATAATCATAATTTGAGAACTGAATAGCTTTTTTTTTTTTTTTTTTTTAAAGAACATGTGTTTATTATGACTGTGTTATTTTTATTTGCTAAGAAAATAAAATAATGTGTTTAGAATGCTTTTACTTTGCTATGTAGCATACAAAATAGATAAGACAATCTTTTTTATTGTTCATATAAATATTTAATAAAAGACTTCATTCAGCTAAAGCAAATCTTCCAATAAACCTGAAAATAATAAACTATGGGGTTATTATTTTTTCCATAAGTATTTAATATTAGAAGTATATACTCTTATTCTTCTCTTTTACTTTCTTTGCATTTCTTTATATATTGCTTATAATAACTTCTTTCATATATATATTTTAAAAAAGGAGATGAAGTTTGAGAAAGCTCTGATGAAGACTGCTGGACAGTTGAAACTGTCAGGAAAATAAAGAAGTTTTTTTTTTTGACATTAAAGTGTATATGAAAGAAGTTATTGTAAGCAATATATATATATTTAATATTATTATTTTGTAATATTCAGGTTATTCTTTTCTTATTCTAATTGCAATTAGTTTGCTTAAACATTTCAAATATTAGCTAAATAAACATTTATTTCTTATGTTAATTTTAATATGTGTATCTGAGAGTGCTTTCAGCTGGTGAAGTAAAGGTTTATTCTGTATGTTAATTTTATTTATGTTAATTGCAGCTGAGCGATTTTAGCTAGCGATTCTTATTTCATCAGCCAAAAGCGATGCTCATCTACAATTAACAAAATTAACATAGGGCATAAACCTTTATTTAGCTAACTTTGGAAATGTTTAAGCAAAGTAATTATTATTATTATTTTGATAATAAAGTAAAGCACATAGTCACTATTGTTTGAAATGGAATGGATGATGAATATAAACTGAAAACCCTAACTTCATATTCCTCTATTTACTATAGGAAACATTCAGTATACTGAATGAATAGGTTAATTACATATTGCCTTGGAAATAGATTACATCATAGTATAAGTCTAGCCATCCCTCTTCTATTAATATAAATGAATACATAATGGTCTGATAATATAAAGGATGAGATTAATATAATGTCTGTGTGGATGTGATTACAATATCAAATCCACTAAGGGCTTTGGACATTTCTTCATTGATTTTACAATAAAGTGGATGGTTGAATTATTACAATAGTGAAAAGATCAAAGCCTGTCCATTAATGTTTAAGGAATTGTTGTCTTAATATAAGCCAGGCAGTGATTGTATAGCGGTGTGGGATATTAAGATCTGGCTCAAGTGATGAGTGCTGCTCTGCATAAAATACATATATTGGAGATCATTTATCTTTTTGACATGTATGTGGTTATGTATACTAGTTGCTGGAGATGGAATGAAAGATCACCCCAAGTTCAAATATCTATTTGCAACTGTAAACATTTGATATACTGAATGAATAGATTGATTATATAGTAAAAGTTGTTATAAACTGTTGACAAAGTTATATACCAACTATGTTGCAAATAAAAAAGTAGCATTAAAGATAAATTCTAAAAATAATTAATGCTCAATGGATTTTCTCAGAAGAAAATAAAGATTGATAATCCTGAATAAGAAGTTAACAACTACAAATAACTTGATTAATTTATTATTACAGATTGAAATACATTGGATAAGCATAAGTGTAGAATTAAACTCAGATAAACCACAAACATCACATGATCACCATTTCTTATGTTTGCTCTTAACTATTATTAAAACAGGCAAAACTCTCTATACATTAATGCCACTCAGAACAAGCCAAAGTAATCAATGGATGCCAGAAGACTTATGCATAAAATCTCTATCTAGTGCCTACTCATCCAATATCCCAAGACTAGTTTCTAGCTTGTGGCTTTAATCAGCGAGAAGCCTTGGATCTGAGCCACAAGCTAGAAATTATCTACAGATATTGGATGAATAAGCAATAGATAGGAATTTTATGCACAAGCCTTCTGGCATCCATTGATTACCCTGGCTTGCACTTAGTGGCATTACTGTATGGAGAGTTTTGCCTCTTTTAATGAAGTAATTTTACTAGAAATATAATATTAAAAAGAAATGTGCCTATGTACTTGAAAAGGAAGGTTTTTAATAAGTGTGCTTTACTAATTTATAAATCTAAGACTTAAGAAGTTAATAAAATATCAATAGAGATATTTTAGACAACTCAATGAAGTATAAAGATGTATGCTAGGAATAATAAAAAAAGATTAAAAACAAAATACATGGATGAGAGAATAACTAGATGCCAGTCATATGATTGAAAAAAATAAAAAATTTGAATGGAATTGGCCTGGGCATATTTCTAGATGAGACAATGATAGATGAACAATTAAAATTTTAATATGAATTCCAGGAGATTGTGAAAGATGTAGAAAGTTACCACAAGTGAGACAGACTAATGAAATAATAATTTTTTTTGGTGTAATGTGGAGAAGAGAAGCTGTAGATCAGAGAACTTAGATTAAACTATGAGAGACTTTTATTTTGCAGCAAGTCAGTTCTGATTGAAAATGATAATAATGATGTAAAATTACTATGCAAGCATGAAACTGATAACCTAAATTTGCCTTTATATTCTGTTAAGCAATCTAAGATTTTGAAAATTACAATTGAAATCTATTCATTATCTAGCTTTTGTATCCTTCCCTATTACATTGAAGCTAAATATATAAAATATGTAAAGAGAAAAACAAAAACATAAGTAGTAAGATGGTCAAATAGGAATAGCAAAGATAATGATAGATAGTCAGAAAGATAATCAAAAGAGATAGACCCAATAACAAGTTGAAGATACAGACATATAGATAGAAAGACAAATTAGATAGATGATAGACAGGTAGATACAGACACATAGATAAATAGATAGATATGTAATAAATAAATAAATAAATAGACAGTCATATAGATAATATAAATACATAGTTAAAATAGATAGATAAATACATAGATAGATTAGATAGATAAAGAAACAACAAGATAGACAGATACACAGACAAACTGTTGATAAACATGTAAGTAACAGAGAGATTGATGGATAAATAGTTAGATAAGTGTTGGCAGATAGACAGATAATCATAGATTGGCAGACAACCAAGGGAATAGTCATACAGATAGATAGATAGATAGATAGATAGATAGATAGATAGATAGATAGATAGATAGATAGATAGATAGATAGATAGATAGATAGATAGATAGATAGATAGATAGAGAAATGATAAATACTTAAATAGATAAACAATAGCTAGATATATAGGTAATAGATGGATAGATGAATGGGTCGGTGGATGAATAGATAGACGGATAGATAGACAGTCATAAGCATAGATAGTTGCAGAAAAGAAAGAGAAGTGTAAAAAAACAGAGGCAAAGAAAGGCAAAAGAAGAATGTCGTGAGAGAATAGAAACTGAAGAAAGAAAGACAAATAAAAATAACATTAAATAAGCCTGTTTGATAATAGCATTCCTGATAACAGCCTTTTTTTTAAAAAAAAAAAAAGCTTCAAATAACAAAAATATGATAAATTCCTCTTGAGGCTATTTAATAAACGAAAAAAAACATTTAAGCACAAGCGGAAACAATGTAGCATCAGTCTTCAGATTAAAAGTCTATTCATTGATGTTCCCTTTAGAAATAAATAAAGATTGAGAGAGAAAACATGAAAAGAAGCTATTCAGTAGCTAGTTTTAAATTTTTTCACCAAACTCTAAAAAAACTCTCCCATGAAAACACTATCAGGAAATTGCATATTAATGGAGTTGTAATAGAACTGAAGCTTCAGTGAAGATGCTCAAGTTTTGAGAAAGCTTTATCCTTTAATTCTTATTTTATCAAATGATAACTAAAAGAATGAAGCTAAATAAAAGAATACAGAAAATAAAGCTTTTCTTGTTCCTAAAATCAGCTCATGCTGAAAATGTAAAAATCATATTATTAAAAAGACCGAGAGGAGAGAAAAAGATATAAACAAATAAATTAATGTTAGTACTATATTAAAATTTTTTTATTTGAATTTAATTATTTCCAAACACAGCAAGAAATATTGTTTTTAAAAAACAGCGGTTGCTTGATTTTAAAAAGATGCTAAATCTTAAATACGCAACCACCCGGTCATAGTTGCAAATTATTTGCTCGCAAAATAATATTCCTAGCAAATAGTTAAAAAAAAAAAACATTTACGAATTAATAAATAAAAACACTGCTAAAATGTTTGTAATATTTATTTAGACACTATTTTAATATAACTAAAAGTAAATAGCAAGAATTAGGAAGGATTGTAAATATATTTATTATAGACAATTGAAAAATAAAATTATCATTATCTTTTTGTACAATTGCTAAAGTATAAAGGTTGTCAAGTGTTGTTAGCCGAGAGGTCAGCGCAGCCGCCTTGCAAGCAAGCAGTTGTTTGCAGACTGTCGTTGTGGGTTCGCCTCCCGGCCGATGCTATGATATATGGAAAAAAAAATAAAGGTTGGCATAGTTAATAATAATGCAATGTATAAGTGAGTAAAACCTCATTGTATAGAAGTAGTACCATGACTGAGTTTGACTTCTAGATGGGTAAAATTTGGATTTTTCAGAATACAATTAGGTATAGGACTTTTCTTTTAGGAATCTAATTCTACCATCGTTTAATATTGTATGGCAAATATGTGTCAGCCCAAGCATATTTACACTGTAAATTTTTGGCCTGTTGTCAAGACAATTATTACAAGTAAAAGATGGAGTCTATTTTTATTCAGGTCTAAGATCTTAATATAGATAAACACCCCTCCACAGAGAATTAAAAGCAGATACAAAGCAGTCCCTAATGAAAATTAGACTAAATTATTCATTAAGCGAATAATCGCTAGTTTAATGGATGACTAATAAAAAATATTAATATACTTCCATTAAGTGATTTGAGTCAAAGTCGAGAGGGCAGCAAGCTTGACATGTATTAATTAAACTGTAGTAATTTGCTATCTATATACTGAACAATGATTATAATATATGAGTAGAAGATTGTGGTCTGGGCCAACTGATGTGTTCTGGTTCAGCATGAAATGTGCATCTTAAGGATCAAATATCTTTTCATGTCTTTGATCATATGTTTATGATTACATTCCTTCACAATGTGATAAAAGCAGATAGAAAACAGTCCCTACCTTGCATGAGAATGGTGTAGTGAAATTTACACTACAGAAATATTATTTTTTAAGTGGATAATCTCTTATCTAATGAATGACTAATAAAAATTATGAATATAGTTTTGCATTCAAGTCTTAAAAATAAAAGAGGTAAAAAAAAATAGTAATGTGGGTGTGTTTTGTCAAACAATTAATAAATAATTTGATTTTCTAATAGATTTTTTAAGTATGACTATCTACCCACTTATATACATTTATCTATCTTATTTTCCTTTTATGCATTTGGATGTCTATATATTCCCCCAATCCACCCATCTATTTATCTGCTTGTCTCTGGACATTTGCTTATCTATCCACCAACTGATCTATCTATTTATTTATTTTTCTGTGTAATTGTATAATTATGAAAACTAAATACATCAGTAACTTCTAATGACTTTACTTCTATTTTTTAAAATATCAATAGCACATTTTTCCAGTCATCTATTATAGTTTTATTATTTACACATTTTTTGAACACTTCAGCTGCTTATTTAACAATCACTATAATGATTTCACCATTTTTCAAAGTTTTTTTTGCTTTATCATGACTATTTTATCTCCATGTCATATTTCAACCTGCTATTATTATATAGAATGCGTTGTTGTTGTCTTTTTTATCATATAAATTTCTTTTGTAGACATAGAATCATTCTACACTCATCACAAAATTCCCCCATTTTTAGTAACCAAGTCAATGTTTTTTTATTTCTACAGATTTCCTCATAGTTTTATATAAAAAACCTAACTTTCATGTCACTATTAAATTATTTTCTACTATCTAAAGTAATTTCCAAGCAAACAATTGTTCTAAAAAGATTAATTTAGATTAAATATGTTCTCTCTTTTTTATACTTTCGATTTTAGCAAAATAATTTCTGATAAATATATATAACTACTTTTAATAGCGCATCTATTATCTTTTTATTGATTTTATTTAAGTCTGAACCATTTAGAAAAGCTTTTACCACTTTATAACGATTTGAAAATATTAAATAATTGGTATAAATTTCCAAAAGTAAAATACTTTGATTGTTATTATTTATTAACTTTTTCCTGTGTTTCTAGAGTTTTCCAATAAACAGATCTTCCAATGGCGATCATTTTCTATGTTGAATCTATTTAAAATAATATATTAATAACCTAAAATTGACTTTAAATAAAAGATTACACTTAAATAAAATAAAAAAAATTTTATTCATTACTTTTCTAATACTATCTCTAGAATATTTGTTACACTTTGTTATGCATCAAATTTTGTTAGCAAGCTAAAATCAAAGTTCTCGTTCCCTAACTTTCTGAAAGCACACCTATTCATACAACAACCTCTAATCACATGATACTTTCAGCACCTTTTAAACTAATATTAAATTAACTTATCATTTTAAATAATCTTTTAAACAAAAATAATTATTGTAAACATATAATATAAAGTATTTATTGCTATAATTAAGCTATTCTACCATTATAGTATCTCTTAAATATAATACATTAAAATCAATACTATATTATAAACAACTTATTGTATCATTTTTATATTCAATTTATCTCTAAATGAGTTCAAACTATCTAATATATTTTTATAGGCTCCCATATACTAAGTTTGAACCCCTACTAACTATAATGTCAAAATTATATCCTAAAAATAATCTAAACTTAAAACTATTTTAATATAACTACTTTTCCAATTCTACCTAATTGTTTATACTTAACACATCACATGATCATCCATTGATTACTCTGTCTTGCTTAGAGTGGCACTACTGTATGGAGAGAGTTTTGCCTATTTTAATATTGTTTGTATCTATTGTAAAGGATACAATATATATATATAATATATATATATATATATATATATATACATATATATATATATATATAAGAAAAAGCAACATGTAATAAATACATTTGGAAAAGTCTAAGTATACATATAAATATAAGTGTGTGGTCATGTGTATCAGTGGTATGAGATAGAGTGGATAGTGAAAAGGTTTGAAAGTCTGTGTTCAAATCCCCTATATATAAATGTAATAAAAATTTGGAAAAGACTAAGTATTTATCCATCTTTTATCTATTTCATCTATAGAAATCCCTTTAACAAGACATTGTACAATCTATTGCTTTATTCAGCTTTGGCTGTTATTATGTGAATTATATTTAAAAACCAATTAATTATTTGCAATTTATGTATTTTATATCTGAATAATATATATATACCAAATGTACTCCGCCTTTGAAAAGGCTATCATTTGTTTTAATTGGTTGCTTTACAATTTTTTTTTCAAGATTTAATGTAAATTAAACAAAACATTTTAATATTATATAAATAAATGTGAGAAATGTAGCCAACCTGAAAGGCCATGGTTTTTGTAATATTTTTTTTAATTGATTGCTTTAACAAAATTTTTTAAAGATTTAACATAAATTAAAAGATATATATATATATATATGTAAAAAAATCACAATTGAAAAATTAGGGGGGGAAATGTTTGGAACAACCCAGCTTGTTTGGTACACTTCAGAAATTTACTCAGCAAGGGATTAGTAAAGCTGAATTATTAGTACATTTAGCTTTATTAATAGTTATATGTACCCAACCTTCAGCCAGGTATAGAAAACAATTAATAAAACTGAATTAAATTTAAAGTTTTAAATATATCTGTTATATTTGATGTGTGAATTTGACAGCATTATGGGCAGCTGCAAAAAATTATGGTTTGTTAATGGCAGAATTACTTCATGTGCATAAAATATTCTTCATAATAAAAATTTCAGATTATTAAATATAAAGTGTGGAATTACTTACTTTGCATAAAATTATCATAATTTAAAATATGGTTTAGTTAGCAAAAGCTATTTATTTATAACAACAAATTTAAAGTTGTTTTTTTTTTGATTTTTTAATTATGACTTTGACAGTTATATAGACAAACATTCATATGCAAACATGTGACAGCCTTATAAACTAACATTAACATGGATTTATATATATATATATATATATATGTTATGATAAATAATATTTCAACCTTTTCAAAATGCAGCAAACTTTTCACACATTTCAGCATTTTCTGATGTTTTTTTTTGCCTTACCCATCAATGTAAAATATATGATAAAATGATTATTACTTATCAGAAAATAATAAATTTGACTTCATTTGATAGATATTTTTGTTTACTACTCAAATGAATTTTAAATGTTCACATTTTGTTTCTGTAAATATTAAAAAAAGTGAGATTGCAATCAAAATAAAGACTTTATGCATCATCATTTCTAGAAAGATTATTTTCAGTTTATAAAATCAACAAAATAATTTTTAATTCTTATTATTTTTAAACATCCAAATGAATAATTATTTATTTCTCTTATATTAAATGAATTATGCTTTAAAAGTTTAAATTTTTTGAATATTTATTGCAAAATTGTGATAATTTCTTACTCGTAAATATAAAGTAGATTGTTTACGAGAAACTAATCTTGTAAATTGATTCAGGCCATATTTATGCTATCTGCTAATATGTTATATTTTTGAAAATAAAATATTTCAAGACAAAATAAGTTATTAATAATTTATATTTCTTGATATCTAATAAATATAGTGCAAATTATTTAAAAAAATATCTAAAACTCTAATAAATTCACAAATAAACACATTTTTGCATCATTTGGAAACTACAATGTCATAAAATGCTGAATGTTTTACAGCCTTGGCAACAGACAATGGCTGAACATGTCAGGCCAGAGCTTATGTCTATTGTAAGTGTGGGAATTTTGAATTTCCCACTTTTTAGTGCAAAATTTTCAGCAAACAAATTATTATAATAAAATATACCATTTTACACAGCATTTTAACATATAATACTTATGAAAAAAATTCACCAGGTGGCGAATTGGTCAAAAAATGTAATAATTCACTAAAAAGAGCTGAAAGATTAATCTTGAATAAGTATAATGTCATATGAAAATTAGCAAATCTATTTTAAATAATAATCTTTAGTTGCCATGTTTTTATTGTAAAATGTTAATAAACATGGCAGTTAGAGGGCAGTTCAATTATTATTTAAAATAAACCATCAAACATCACAAGATCATCATACTTTATGTTTACACAAGCTAATGAGCTTAGCTTGGAAACATTATTGTGTTTTCATTTTAGACTCAAAACTTTATAGTTAGCTAAAAGAGTAAAAGATTGCTTCTGGGGGGTTGCATTAGATCCTAAGATCTAGGTGCAATGCTCTCAGATCCAAGGCTCTTTACTGATGAAAGCCACTAGCTAGAAACTAGTCTGGTGATATTGAATGAGTAGGCACTAGATAGGGATTTTATGCACAAAACTTCCTGCACCCCTTGATTACTCTGGTTTGAACTGAGTGGTTCTATTGTATAGAGAGTTTTGCTTCTATTTAAGATAAACTTGGTAAATTTCACATAACATATTTATATGGTTATATGTAAATTTATAAATAAATATTAAAAAATACAATAATTAAATTTAATAAAAAATATACAAATATCATTTGATGTGATGTGATGCAATGTGACTTTTCCTTATATGCAGTCAGCAATCTCTCAGCAATTATACCCAGAGAAACCTGTTAGCCACTTTGACTTCCCTTTCCATTCCCCACCCAAAGTTTTCTCATATTTTTCTCTATCCTGCTTCATCCCATTTCCATAACAATCTTTGTCAACTCCATGGCCTTTATATCTAAAACCCCCTTATCTTTTTCCAACCTAGCATAAAAACCAATAAGCCACTGCCTATATAATCATTTTGTTCAAATTTATTATTCCACAACTTCATTATTTGTACCCTTTCTGCTTTCAGGCATTTACATTCAATTAACAGATGCCTATTTTCTATACATCCCTTACTCAACTTGCAGACTAAATCACCCATATTTTTCTATTTATGTGTATATTCCCTTGTTGCTAAAGATCCCATTCGAGTCTTAAACAGGAACCTACTTAGACAAGGATAGTCCAAAGCGCTCTTAAGTGACATTTACATTTTTTTGTTCTTTTTAAAAAATTTTAATTGTTGTATTTTCTAATATTTATTTATAAGTTTATGTATATTATTTTGAAGAAATATAGACATCGACCTGTAATATTCATCATCATCAACCATTATCAATCCACTGCAGGATGAAGGTCTCTCCAAGTTTAATCCATCTTCTTCGATCTTTAGCTTCTCTTTTCCACAACACTCCTGCACATTTTCTTATTTCATCCATCCATCTCACATGTGGTCTCTTTCTGGGTCTTTTACAATCTCTTGGAATCCAGTTTAAAATTTCAATTGTCCATCTATTATCATTTCTTCTAGCAATATGTTCAGCCCAACTCCATTTCAATCTTTTAATTTTTTCAATAAGGTCAGTAACACCTGTTTGTTGTCTTACCCATACATTGCGTTTTCAATCTCTTCTTGTTACTCCCAACATACATCTCTCCATACTCCTTTGAGTGGTCTGAAGTCTCTGTATTGCTCTTCTATTAAGTGTCCAAGTCTCAGATCCATAAGTAAGAACTGGTAAATCACATTTGTTAAAAACCATTCTTTTCAAACACCTAGGCATATTTCCTTTTAGTATCAAGTTATTTCTACCAAAAGCACTCCAACCAAGTTTAATTCTATGATTAATTTCCTCCATTATGTTTCCATCTGTATTAATAATCTGACCAAGGTATTTGTAACTGTTAACTTCTTCTAATTCTTCATAATCAATCTCTGTTTTCATATTTTGAGCAAATCGATTAAACATTACTTTAGTCTTTTTAACATTTATCTTTAGTCCTACTTTTCTACTTTCATCTGCTAACTCCTGCAACATTTCCTGCAGCTCTGAAGCATTATTTGCAAAAACAACTACATCATCTGCAAAATCTAAATGACTTAAATACTCTCCATTTACTTTCATTCCTTTAGTTTCCCATTTTAATCCACAAAATACTTCTTGCAGCACTGCTGTAAAAAGTTTTGGAGATATGGAGTCACCTTGTCTTACACCTTTCTCAATGTTGATTTTTCCAGTATCATTATGTAATCTAATTGTTGCTGTTACATTTTTATAAATATTCTTTAAAATATGACAATATCCTGGATCTATACCTTGATGATCCAACGCTTTAATCACTGAAGAAATGTGTATAGAATCGAATGCCTTTTCATAATCTACAAATCCAAAACATAATGACAACTCATATTCATTTGTCTTTTCTATGACTTCTCTCAATACCTGGATATGATCTATTGTACTAAAACCACTTTTAAATCCAGCTTGTTCTCTTGGTTGGTGGAAATCCAAAGTTCTCTGTAGACGAGTTGTAATTATCTTGGTAAAAATTTTATATAAAACTGATAAAAGGCTGATAGGTCTGTAATTTCTAATATCTTCTTTATCACCTTTTTTAAATATTAATATTATTACTGTATTCTTCCAATCTTCCGGTACATCTTTATCATTTAGACATTTGGTATATAACTTTGCTAAAATTGTTTCTATTTCTTCACCTGCTTCTTTTAATATATCAATTATAATTCCATCATTTTCTGGAGCCTTTCCTTTCTTCATACATTTAATTGCATGTCTCACTTCTTCATTTAAAATTCTGGGCAATTCGGTAGATGTAATAGATATAGGAGGTACTTGGTCTTTATTACTATATAATTCTTGATAAAAATCTTCTACCAATTTCATGATGCCATCTCTCTTTTTAGTAATAATTCCATCTTTTTTTCTTATTGCAGATATAAATTTCCTACCAATACCAAAATGTGGTTTAACATTCTTGAGATTTTTATTTTCTTCTACAGCTTTCCTTGCTATTTCATAGTTATACTTTCTTATATCATTTTCAACTCTTTTCCATACCATTTTACAAAATTCGAGATATTCAATTCTTTTTAATACATCATTTTCTATATCTTCATATTCCTTCTTTTCTTCATAAATTCTCTAGTCTCAGTAGAAATTTTATTAGTCAATTGCTGCTTTTTTCTACCAGCTATCTTTGTTGTAGTTTTTAAAAGTGTATCAGTTATTTTCATATTAATTTCATTCAAATCTGAATCATGTTCAAAATCTCCTAACACTTGAAACCTATTTGTAAGTTCTAATTTAAATTCATTAGAATGTTTCTGAAGATTAGGAATATCAACTGTAAATATTGTTTTTCTTAATAATTTTTGTCTCTCTAGTTTTACATTAACACGTAACTTACACCTTACTAATCGATGATCACTTCCTGTGTAAAATTTATTAAGAACACTACAATCTTGAAATATGTATTTCCTGTTAGTCAAAATATAATCCAATTCTGCTGAATCTTCATTTGGATGCTTCCATGTCCATTTCCTTTTAACATTTTTCTCAAAAAATGAATTTATAATATAGAGTTTTTCTTTTTCTTCAAACTCCACAAGTCTATGTCCTCTCTCATTTCTATTACCATAACCAAAATTACCTACAGCAATTTCATCTTTCATTTGTCTACCAATTCTAGCATTAAAGTCTCCCATAACAATTTTAAAATGTTCTTTACTCTGATCAAAAGCTTTTTCTACATCCATATAAAAATCTTCTACTACTTCATCACTATGAGAACTTGTTGGGGTATAAACCTGAATTATTTGCATTTGGTATCTGCTATTAAGTTGTATAACTAATCTTGCAACTCTGTCCGATACACCATCAATCTCCACAATATTGTTTTTCCACTTTTTATTTATAATGAATCCTACTCCACTTGTATTTCCAATATGTGTGCCTTTATAATAGAGTATATGTCCACTTTTTAAATCAATTGTTTCTTCACCTTTTCTTCTAACTTCACAAAGTCCAAGAATGTCCCATTTAATATAAGACAATTCTTCTTTTAATTCTTGCAATCTTCCTTCACTTGAAAGTGATCTGCAATTGTAAGTACCTAAATAAAAAGTCGTCATCAAATGGCAGCCTGGGTCCACAATCAGGGGATTCTTAGCACCCTCCGCCTTTGGCCACCAACCGCTGACTTGGTTGGTGATTTTACAGCCTCCTGGGAATAAGGGACATGCTTTATTTTTGTCTGTCATAATTTAAATATGTATTGGAAAAATATTTATCATTTACACAAACATTCATTCTGCCTTAGCAGGCACTGAGAAGAAAGGCCATAGTGTTTCTTGATCTTAAACTCAGAGGTAAAAAGCCAATAAACTCACCATGCTGGCTAATGCGTGTTGGTGAGCAGCCCATCCATGTTCATATACTATATGAATAATCACATAGTAATAACAGCTGCAACGACAAGAACGTATGGAGTGGACATTAGGAATTTGCCCTGCTCGGTTCCTTTAAGGCCTCCAAGAGGAATCAAAGGGTCTCCTTTCAGTTAATAGCAAACTCCTGTCTGCAGCCGTAATATTATTATATGCATATATATATACCAACATACATTTATAAATTAGAGTAGAAAATTTTAAGATTAAAGAAAAGTGAACACATATTTGAAATTTGTTTAAATATACAATTGTCTGTTGTTGATAATTACATTACTCCAATGTTTTGACTGGATCCTTCCATCTATCTTCCAGATAATAGAAATTATTCAGAGACGCTTCAGAAATTTCTTAAAATCAAAAAATATTTATTTCAATTCAAAGATATCTTCAATACTTGATAAATTTAAAATATATTCTACTATCCAGAATATAATGGAATCTAGACAAAACATTGATATAATGACAATATCGACAATAGATAATTATATTCTGAGAATACAAAATATATGTTTTCACATAAATAATAGAAAAATACATGTATAAATCAATAGACAAATAGATAAACTGACGTTCAAGAAGGCAACCAAACAGATTAATAGGAATACATGAATTTATATATACATTGATGGAGAAAGGGCTGACTGGATGGATGAATTTACAAATAGATAAATAGTGGCATAGTTAAATAGATAGATAGATAGATAGATAGATAGATAGATAGATAGATAGATAGATAGATAGATAGATAGATAGATAGATAGATAGATAGATAGATAGATAGATAGATAGATAGATAGATAGATAGATAGACAGACAGACAGACGGATGGATAGATAGATAGAGGCATAAATATATGGATAGACAGATAGATAGGTAGGTAGATAGATTCATGGAAAGATTTTAAATACTTTTTTTTATAATCAAACATAAGATAATGTCATATCATTTACACCTGCTGAATATTAGCATCTGCTATCTATTTGTTATTAAATGATTGATGAATTTCCTTCACTAAATCTAATTTATTAATATTTTTTTATACCCATTAGAAAAAGAAGTACAATTTTCTTATTAGAAATGTGTTTTTTAATAATTTTTTATTCATTTTCAATATTCATATAAACAGTTTTTATTAAATAATTCAGTTGTTTATTCAATGAGATTTTCTCTTTGATGAAAAAATTTATGATGAAGGAATAAAGATTTATGTAGACAGATTTTTTTAAAATTCTTTTTTCATCATAGTACGCGCACTTATTACACGAAAAATTAATGTGTTTGAGCTTATTTTATTAGCATTTAAATCATAAAATTAGGAATATCAAAATTATGACCTTTTTTTTTACTCTTTATACAAATATGGAGATCAATTCGCTGAATTTATTTCTTTTTTTACTACCAAGTGTTAAATTTTTTTAATATTTAATTTTGATTTCAAAGAAGTGCTTTATAACTTGGGAAAAAATTTTCAAACTTTAAGAAATAATCGTTATCGAAAATAATCTTAACAAATAAAATTATTTACAAATATTTATTTGAAGGCAAAATACAATCACATTAAAAAAATCATGAAAACAGAAATACACAAAATAAAGTGAATGATTAAAAATATTATTTAAATAATCATGTTCAAATTTAGATCGGGTAAAACAACCTTTTTCAGGTTACGATTAGATTTAGATTTTTATTTAAGTCGTTGCCTATATTTAACCAGATGACCATTCAATGTTGATTAGTAAATGAGATTGAAACTAATCTTAGCTTAGGGAAGGAGTAAATATTCCTCAAATCATCATCACTTAATAATTGGCAATCCTGACACCCTTTTTTCATTTCTATATGGGGGCTATCAGAAAGCATTTTTGCTTGTATTATTATTATAAGACTGTTTTGCCTTAAGTTTTAATAATACATTTAATAGTAATAATAATAAGTCAGATGTCACATGACTTATATATAGCTTGCACTTACAATATGTAAAATTAAGAGCCTGCTAATTAGCTCTAGACAAGCTTTTTTTTATTTATGATAAATGCTACTATAAGAGAAGGCATTCAAATCATTTTTATCTTGGATTTTCCCCATCCCCAGACCGGTTTCGACCTAAGGGTCTCTTCAGTGAAGAGTTGGGACATTAGATTCAAAAAACCAACTCAAACAAAGCATTATCTAAAAGTTAATTGTTAGAAGAAGATCTGAAATTTTTAGACATCTACATGTCTTTAAAGTCAGCTCTTCAACTGAAAAAATTATATGGGCCTGAACTTCATTCAGATACATTTAAGATATTTTGGGGATTCAACAATATATAAAGACTTAAATTAAGAAGCCCATTTTATAATAATAGAAACTGGATAGTTATTAAATCATTTTTTGTATTAATTTGATTAAAACAAAAAAAAATAATGTAAATAAATGTAAAAATATTTAATTTACATACAAAAACATTATATGTTAATTTTATTCCTAAAACTAGCTATTGGATATATCACTACAAGTCAAAGGTTATTGCAATATAATTCCACAGTTTGTCCCATTCCAGTTTTGTTCCTAATGTTTTAACAGATTTCCTGATCTTTGACAAACACTTATTTTTTAGAAGTCATTTAAGAACTTTAATTAGTTTAATTGTTATTCACTTTTCTAAGCAGTTACCCAGTTCATATCTATTTAAATTTTTGTTTTTTATATTTTATTCATTGTTTTTTTACATTGAAATGTGGGTTTTCCAAAATTTCACTAAAAAGTTTTATTGTTTTGAGAACTCAAGACATTTACTGTCAGTGGCATTGAATCATGTACAATATTTTAAATATATCTTAACAAATGAAGTTCATAGTAAAAAGTAAATAGATAAACTATAACTCCTGACAACAACTGGAGTTATGTGGTAAAGGTGAAACAGAAGTCTAGATAATAATAGATTTGAATAAAATTATCTCAAAACATCTTTTATATAAATTTCAAAAAGAATGAAAATATTTGCATATGAAAGTTATCATATTTTATGGGTAATCCAAAACGAAATTTAATAGAACATAACATTTATGGTTCTGTATTGAATCCAACATATTTTTTATCATCTAACCTCATTCCAACTTATTTGATTTCACACTTTTTATACTACTATCCTCTTGAAATTTACATTTAATATTATAAATCTAAAACAAAAATGATAGATATTTTTTTTAAGTATAAGAACATAATTTTTCAATTATAATTCTAAAGAGAAAATAAGCAAACTTCCACATATGCACCATACTATAATGTTCAATTAGTGATGTTAAATATACATATCACATGATAAAGACTTTAAAAAGATAAGAGTGGTTGTCTCATCTTTGTACCTAAATGCACTTATATAGGTATATCTTAATAATTTAGATATGAAGATAAGAAAGCCATTTTTATCTTTTCAAAATCTTTATCTTGTGACTTGGATTGAGAGTTTACTCATATTTTACATCACCAATTAAATATTATTGTATGGTGCAAATGTGTAGGTTTGGTTATCTTCTTTTTAAAATTACAGCTTGATACTACAATAGTAAAATTTCTTGATTATTCATTCATAGTACTAAAATTATGAATTTTACCATTTTAATTTATTTCTTGATTCATTTATTTAGAACAATGTTTTCAACACAAATGAAATAAAACAACTAATATAAAAATAAATATTTTTTTTTATTATTGAACCATTTTTCAGCCTATATTAGGGCATTTTCAAAATATACTTTTCTTATATAATCACATACTCCCTCTAATGTTCATTTTACATATTCATTTTATATAATCATAACATATATATATATATATATAATTCTCTCTTTTTTGTTTTTATATATATATACATATTATATATATATATATATATATATATATATATTGAAACAGGAATGCTGTTCCTCATATAAATATTGAAAAGATCCCCCCCCCCATTCAAAAATGTCTAGTGTGATTCAGTCTAATTGGAAACACAATAAAGTTGTGATTCGTTAAAAATGGAAAATAAAATCATATTTTTGATTTTTAGTATTGATGGATTTAAATAAAATGTTATATCGTCTTATTTTTTTTTTTTTATCTGTCTCAATAAAAAAAAAAGAAAGAAATTAATTATCCAATCATTAAAAAGAAAGAAAAAAGATACTTGAGTTAAACTGAGGCAGTATTCAAATTAGACACGTCGTTGAAGAAAGAAGAAATTTTTTTTTCTCTTCTCTATCGTCTTACATAGAGGGCTTTAATAAAACGTGAAAATAAAAATAAAAGTTTTACTAGAGAAATTATAATGAAACTGGAATAAATTAAATGAACTTGGAATGAATTGTTGTTAAACCAGAATGATCCCAAGCTTTTCCCATAAAAGAATTAATGAACTATCATTGAATTAGGATATTCATAATTTTCTTCTCTCAAGTGAATTCAAAATAAACTATTAAGTGAATTTGGAATGAATTATTATTAAACCAGAATAATCCCAAGCTCTTCCCATAAAAGAATTAATGAACTATCATTGGATTAAGATATTCATAAATTTCTTCTCTTAGTTGAACTCAAAATGAACCATTAAATGAATTCAAAATGAATTATTACTAAACCAGAATGTTTACAAATTTATTCTCAAAGAGGAATTAATGAACTATTGTTGAAATTGTAAATTGATTGTTATCTAATAAATTTTTGTTACTCAAAATTAAATTGGTTGTCCATTTATCCCATTCTATTTTGTTTATCTATCACATCACTCACCAATTATAGCATTGATTCATGAGAATCTCATGTTCTCTGAGCTACGTCTGACATAACTTGACCTAGGCCAGTCAGGTTGTAGTAAGACAGAACTCTAATGGCGCTGTTTGGAAAACCAAACATATAAATGTTTAGATGTTCCCAGTCTCTATTGTACTACATCCTCTGATGAGCAGGAAATATTGTTGTAGGTGCCATTAACATCTGCACTAGGAATGTCAATTGATAATTCCTTCCTACAGCATGCTCATCAGAAAATTGTTACGACTGACGTAATAAAACGGTTGTATGGCGGTCCGGTTACATTTGGCGCCCAACGTGGGGCTTTTCCTGGATAAACTATTTTTAGTTCTCCGGTTACATTTGTCTTTCAACTGTGAGGTTTTATTCAGCTAGCCTAACCATAGGCACTTATTACATTGCCACCTTACTGTGAAGTCCGATCTAGCTAGCCTACTAATAAGCATAAGCAGATCACGATTCTGTGATATGAACAGTGCATATGATGTGGTGATGTAAGTTGTTCAGGAAGGATAAAGAAATAAAACTTTAAAAGAAAGGCAAAACGAAAATGAATGGCATAATAAATGAAACGGGCATTTCAAAGAAGATGGAGTAGGGTCATGGTGTGGATGGAGAGAGAAGCTTACTAAGTCAGAAAACAAAGGAAAAATGGTGAACGTAGAAACTCAGGAAACAAAAAAGAAAGCCATGTTAAAGCAGCTATTCGATATGATCAAAGAACGAATAGAAGAAGATGAGAAACAAAGAGAAGAAGATATTAAACAAAGAGAAGAAGATATTAAACAAAGAGAAGAAGATAAAAAGAAAAGAGACAAACAAAGAGAAGAAGATATCAAACAGAGAGAAGAAGATAAAAAACAAATTATGGAAGCAGTGGAAAAACAGAATGAAAAGTTCAACCAGTTAATGAAAAAAATAACTCAGTCTAAAAAATTGGATGAGGAAGAGACTTTGAAATTTCCAACCAAAGATATTTTAAAGGAATCACAAATTGAATATCCTATTACTGATGAAGCAAAATTTGAGATTGTTAAAAAGGAAGAAATTGAAATTACAAAGAGTGATCTTGAAATTGTCAGTCTACCTTCAGGAAAACTTCTGATTGTGGAATATACCTCTAAAATTGAAAATAAAGAAACAGTATATACAGAAGCTGAGAATGAAATTGTATCAAATACAGTAAAAGAGTTTCAAATGGATGAAAATGAATCTAATAAAGCAAAATTAAAATCTTCTGATCTTCAAGAAGATGAAAAACGTGAAAATGAACATAATCAAAATATAACAAGGGGACTGTCCAATATAGAAGAAAATGTTTCAGAAAAATTGTCTGATATATGCTATGAAATAGTAAAGGAGATAGAGAAAGAAACCATAAAATGGAAAGAAAAATGTGTTAATCCTCACCCACATATAAAAATTATAAACAAAAGCTTAATAAACTCAAATCAAAAATTGAGTACAGAAAAAGAATATATAAAGACAGTTATTAAAAATATAGTTGCTTACGCAGGAAAAGACACCAAAAAGGAATCTGAAAACTCGGGATTTATCAGTGTGAAAGAAATTAAACAACAAGAAACCTTTGCAAATACCAAAAAAATAATTACTATGGCAGAAGAACCATTTAAAAGGAAACTTTTATGTAAAAACGAAATACCACCATGGAAGAGGAGTAGGAGAAAATTCACAGATGGTGTTCATGGTCCATATCGGACGCGTATAATTAGAAGATCAAACAGTAACAAGGATCTCCAAAGAAAATACAGAAGTGAAGAAGCAAGACACCACAGTAATGTTGAACATGATAAATTTTCAACAAAGAGACGATCCAGAAGTATGTCACCTCATAATATAAAAGAGGACTATAGGAGAACTGATCATGATCCTCAGTCTCTCCAAACCAAGTTCCAGTTATAATTCAGAATAAAATAGAGATAGCTGATGGAAAAGTTTGTGAGTGTGATGTAGTGATGCATGAGCTTGTGTTTTTCATGTTGAGATGGCGGATGATTGAGCAGAGCTGCTTGGATGCATTGTGTTATGATGCTCCGAAGTATATGCTCAGCACTATCCCGACCTGGATGTTGTGCTCCAAGAGTAGTCCAGCAGTGCGTATATATAGGTCTTATGGATAGGCCTTGGTCTCATGGATAGACCAAATGATAGCCCCTAAGACTCACTGAAGCTGAGCAGGGTTGGCTGAGTGCCAAATTGATTTTTTTTCTCTGGCTCCTACTCTTGATTGGATGATGCTTCTAGGTACAAGAGAGGTTGTGCTTAAAAATGAGATATTTTCTCGTGACGTCATGAGGCAGTGTGTGCTGGTGGTTTGTGCTTGGCCGTCTACTTATCCTGGCATTGGAGGCTATGGTTCATGTATTCACTTTTCCAGCTCATCTTACCCATTCATCAGCATATCTAAGACCAGTACTGAGAAATAATGTGTATAGTATATGGAATGAAATCGTACTTCCAGGCGATTTCATCCCAAAAATTGGTGAGGGGTAATGAAACAGGAATGCTGTTCCTCATATAAATATTGAAAAGATCCCCCCCCATTCAAAAATGTCTAGTGTGATTCAGTCTAATTGGAAACACAATAAAGTTGTGATTCGTTAAAAATGGAAAATAAAATCATATTTTTGATTTTTAGTATTGATGGATTTAAATAAAATGTTATATCGTCTTATTTTTTTTTTTTTATCTGTCTCAATAAAAAAAAAAGAAAGAAATTAATTATCCAATCATTAAAAAGAAAGAAAAAAGATACTTGAGTTAAACTGAGGCAGTATTCAAATTAGACACGTCGTTGAAGAAAGAAGAAATTTTTTTTTCTCTTCTCTATCGTCTTAGATAGAGGGCTTTAATAAAACGTGAAAATAAAAATAAAAGTTTTACTAGAGAAATTATAATGAAACTGGAATAAATTAAATGAACTCGGAATGAATTGTTGTTAAACCAGAATGATCCCAAGCTTTTCCCATAAAAGAATTAATGAACTATCATTGAATTAGGATATTCATAATTTTCTTCTCTCAAGTGAATTCAAAATAAACTATTAAGTGAATTTGGAATGAATTATTATTAAACCAGAATAATCCCAAGCTCTTCCCATAAAAGAATTAATGAACTATCATTGGATTAAGATATTCATAAATTTCTTCTCTTAGTTGAACTCAAAATGAACCATTAAATGAATTCAAAATGAATTATTACTAAACCAGAATGTTTACGAGTTTATTCTCAAAGAGGAATTAATGAACTATTGTTGAAATTGTAAATTGATTGTTATCTAATAAATTTTTGTTACTCAAAATTAAATTGGTTGTCCATTTATCCCATTCTATTTTGTTTATCTATCACATCACTCACCAATTATAGCATTGATTCATGAGAATCTCATGTTCTCTGAGCTACGTCTGACATAACTTGACCTAGGCCAGTCAGGTTGTAGTAAGACAGAACTCTAATGGCGCTGTTTGGAAAACCAAACATATAAATGTTTAGATGTTCCCAGTCTCTATTGTACTACATCCTCTGATGAGCAGGAAATATTGTTGTAGGTGCCATTAACATCTGCACTAGGAATGTCAATTGATAATTCCTTCCTACAGCATGCTCATCAGAAAATTGTTACGACTGACGTAATAAAACGGTTGTATGGCGGTCCGGTTACAATATATATATATATATTCTAACCTATCTAAAAAGAAATTAATCTATTAGTTTATATGTAGAAATTTATTTTATTTCTTTTATTGATATAATTACCAGTATTAATCAGCTATTATTATTATTTCCAACCCAATATCTAACCAGTTAGTTGGTTGGTTTATCCGCACTTGTGCCACTAATTTTTATCTGGTTGGTTGCTATGGCAACCAAAATAAAAAAGCAACATATCTATTAATTTTCCAATATGATCTAAATACTTTTCATATAATACAATTGTACATACAATTCTCTTAAGCTATGCCACGCTTGTAATATTGATCATAATTGATCACTCCTTAATTTAAGAGCACTTATAATAATGACATTAATCTCAGGGTTCTCTGTTATATTTAAGAAAATGCTCGGCAGTATTGTGTTGTCGCATATGACTGACATTCCGGTCGGCTATAGGAAACATTTACCTTATTTAAATTCCGGGTATCCTCATCCCCATATCAAATATTATAATATTTAAAGAGATGATAACCAGATTCAATAACAACGCATAATTTTGAATAATACAGCCCTTTTTATCCAGAATCTCAGTCGGAATGATGAAAAGACAAGGGTGCTTTTGTGTCCTTCCATCATCCATGAAAACACAATAATTTAACTAAGATTTATTACTTAGACACTTCACTTAAATGTGTACGGAACAATGTGCAAACAAAGCTAGTAGTTTGAGAATAAAGTCATTTTTACACACACATAAAATAAAATGTCTTGGTCTGAAGTTTTCAATCCCATAAATAATTCTTATTAAACTAAAATATAATGAAATATTCCAATCTGCTTAAATTTATCTGTCTGGTGTATTGAGTTTTAGGAGTTTAATGATTTCGGACTCAAGGAAAGTATTGCAAGTATTATGCAAATACACTTTTATTTAGCACACAAGAAAATTGACTCTAAACAACGTGTAACAAGACTATAATTTATTATTAAAGTTTAACAAGATTATAATTTATTATTACAGTTTAACAGGACTATACTTTATTCTTAAAACACTAAACAAACATATATAATTTATTCGATCCCATATGGATAAAACAACATGTAACTAACATTAATTTGTCTATACTTTTAGACCTGGATTAGAACTACTACTTCATCTTTTTACAATTATGCAAATTGAATAAAAAAATACATATTATTATCGATACATCAACTCATCCGTTTAGTGTATCTTATATGACTTCTACTTAACTTTATTAACTAAATATTAGTTTTGGAATAAAAACAATCTCATTATATGCAATACGTAAAACGATTTTTTTAATAATATATTTAATTAAACGATGGTTTGTATTTAGATAACTTATTATAATTTATGGGCTATTTATCAAACGTTACACTTACTATTTTTATATTTAACTTAATACCACTTAAGTTATGATACACACTTTATTCATAAGGATAATTTACATTATTAGTGTTGCTTACTCATTAACCAGAATTAAACATTGTATTTGAATCCTCCATTGGTAAATAAAAGGTTTCTAAATCACGCAATTTCTAAACTTACTCTCTCCATTGACTTACATGTGAATTACTAGCAATATTCTGCCGCACAATCCAGATATTGACCCTAGTACTAGCGCACTATTTATACTAAAATGGATCTTGAGGAATTAACACCTCCAATATACCCGTTATCTTGCCCTAACTTTCTAAACAAAACACAATAATCAACACCTTCCATGGTGGAATTATCTCTATTTTCTCATGAGGAATATGGAATAACACCGAAGGTCAGTAGAGTTAACTACTACATTAAAATATTTTGGTGGTTTCTTGCCTTTTACTTGGGCATAATACGAACACACACCAAATATAATCTTCTCCTGGGATTTAAACGAATGAAGTATACTACATGCAAGATAAATTCTTGATCGTCCTAACTATGAGAAGCGATCACTTGGGCTATAAAACATGCCCGAATACTAGATTTAACTATTCCCATCATGGAAGACAAAGCTTTTGGGGAAATCATTTTCATCCCATAAAATAAACATATTATAAAGATTACCTATGCTAATATTAAGCATATACTGATGCTTTATCTGGGCAAGACAAGCAAATACACTAATTATACTAAAATTATGTTATGGGGTATACTTAGATCAACATCTGAAATCAATGGATATCACAGAATAAAAGTATAATAATTTTCATTTTACCAAAGGAACATTCAACAAGTAATTGGTAGCATATTATCTTGAACTAAATAAAGTGAATGTGTTAATAAAGAATAATTGGGAATAGGTTCCTCAATTAATACAGTATAAATTCGTTTCAAGCTTTAGACAAGAAATATCTTGTATAGCAATTCTTTTTAATTACTTCTGATAATTTTTTTTATTTATTATTTACTTTACCTATTAAGTATCTAAATGTTTTTCTTTTAAGCATCTAACATATAAAATTTATACCTATAATTACATATAATAGTTAAAACACATTTTATAAAAAAATTTTCCATGTCAAATATAAATTTAACCTAGAATAATTACATGAAAACATACCTTTATGATTACAAGGTCATTTAAATATTACTTGACTATACAGCCTTTAACCTGTTGATATAAAAAAAAAATACACATAATTTTACTAATTTGTAAAATTAATGATTGTCTAATTTACTGTCCAAATTTTGAATTTGATTCTTTAATTCCCTTTTTAATTCACTATTGGAATTTTGTATTTGACTTTTTAATTCATTATTTGATTTTTGTACTTGACTTTCTAATTCACTTTTTAATTCACTATTTGAATTTTGTATTTGACTTTTTAATTCATTATTTGATTGTTCTAATTTACTATTTGAGTTTTGGAGGCTTTTTAATTCACTTTTTAATTCACTATTTGAATTTTGTAGCTGTGTAGACAAATTTTGTAATATTGTAAATATTTGGACTTGCTCATCCCCAGGTAGATCTTTATTTACTTTAGCTTTTTTCCGATTAACTTCATCCAAAGATTCTTGTTCCTCTCTTACTTCTACATAAAAATATGGTGTTTGTGTATCCGGGGATTGAAGCTCTTGGGATTCTCCCAAATCCTCTGAAATATCCTGACTATCTTGGTTTTCACTCATATTTAAAATTTCACTCTTTCTGTTATTTGACAGTACTGAAATTAGTAATGAACTATTAATAATATTGATAAGAAATTATTGACAAGACATCCTGCCTCCATGCCTCTCCTATCAAAAACAATCTACACCAAAAAACTACGCTCTGACATTTAATATCGCTAAAGCTCCAACATTAACTACTAAATACGCCTTTTTATATGCTTCTTAGTCCATATAAATATCATTAGATATTTTGTAATATAGCATAAGTGCCAATCACAAGACCAGACAAACAGATCATCATAAATGATAAAATCATTACAGTGTTTTATGGAATTGCCTACAGACCACAACATCATAAACTGACAACTTAATTATTTATTTTTCAGTGGCAAAAGATTAGATCATATTGTGACAGTCAGATGATGTGTGTAGATTTAACCCAGTTCGAATACTAGGCGAAAGTACCTCAAGGCCAACCATACGCGAGATATAAATCAAGAATACAATATGACCTCTGCCCATTCGCCTGTTCTCGAGGCCTGATCACAAACAAACAACACCATCTGAGCCATGCATAAATTATTTTTCAACCGGCCACAAAGCTTAGCAACAGCGGTAGAGACATGGACGGGAAATCCTAAAGAGCTAAAAGCTAAATGTGTAAAGTACATAAAAAGATGTGTTGGTGTTTGCGTTTTGCGTGCCTGGATCATTGAAAAGTAAAAATAAAGCATTTAATATAACTAAGAAACTCAAGTTTTTGATAATTAAATAATGTTTAATTAATGGCTTTAGAATATGAATAAGGCTTTAATGGGCCTCCGCTATTCCCCTAAATTACTGCAACAAACTAATTAGACAATAAAAAGAAAACAAGTTAATAGGTTTGCGGTCAAATTCTTTTCTTCCCAATTTTATTAAAAAAATTCCAACTCGATCTTCTCGATAAAGTACGATAGATAATAAAAACCTTTCGCAAAGCATTTCTTATGGCTTTGCGCTAAAAACCGTGTTTAAAATGGACTTAGAACGTATATAGCTAAATCAAATATACGTGATAAGCAAATGGCGGACAAAAAGAGGTGTTATCAAAGAGATCAAGTTGGCACACAAAAGAAACTGACTTGGATTTAATTAACAACATAAATAAAATTGGAAAGAGATTTCAAATGACAAAAAGTTAACTATTAAATTTAACCGCAACGAAATACTAAATATTTACAATGGTTAGTAAGGAAGAATAGCGAAGGTAAAAAGGTTACATATAGCTAGATGATCCCAAAATATATTTAAGGTTAATTCATAAAATGTTTACATAGCAAAGACATATATTTCAATACAACAATAAAACAATATGAATCAAAAGTAGCATACGAGATAGTTTAATATAGTAGATACGATACCGTCCTTTTTCCGTGATGTTCCCTACGGCGTCCGTGGCTTGATCCGACCGACGATAGGTGTTTGTCCGGACAATGACAATATGAAGTATGGCTTCCATGAAAAGTTCTCCAGACACGGCATAGAGTTCATATGGTTATTGAATGGATGTTAAGGCATTTTTGGATGGTATTTAGGAACCTCGGCGATAGGCAAAGCTATGATTTGCCTAGCCAAGCATATCCATTTTCCTCAAAATACGGTTGGTTTTAACTGGAGCAGGTTCCAACTTCTCCATTGTTTGAAAATGACAGCTGTATAACTTTTTTTGAAGCACAAGCTAAATGTGAAGCAAAATCTGACGGATTTCTCCCAAGAGAAATCTGAATGCACTTTCCAGAAAGCTTGGAAATAAAACAGCAAGAAAAATCTTAATAAATCGCCTTCACAAGCAAAATCAGAATCAAATGACTCCTTCAAAAGAAAAGTCTGAATAATCATCTCTTTTGTTCTCCCTACTATTTATACTTTCTCTGCCAGCTACCTTCCATTGTTTGTATGATCTGAGATCTTGATAAGCCCCCCCTTGCTGCTTTGTTTCAAAACAACACGTTCTAAAAATAACTTCAATTTTTTTACTCTAACTTTCTTACTTTAAAGTTGGAATTCTATTAATTAAAAAGCAAGAAAGAAAATGCCATCTTTAATTAGACTTGAATGGCTCACTAATTAAAATATACATTCTTTCAGAAATGTTGGTGGGCTTATCTCAAAATCAAACCATACTAAATATTTTAATAAAATTTGAACAACAATATATTATTATTTTACAATAGAATAAGCATTTTATCTCAGCAGAATTTTGCATTAACTCATATATATACGCTAGATGTATATATATGTTTGACTAATAGGTTAAGCAATTTTTATCAATAGAATGAAATTTATTTAAAATAAAATATTTAACTGTAATACACATTTAATAAGCATAACTATTTTTAACTCTAATGCAAAACCCTGCTGATATTGAACTATAAACTTAATTTAGATCTACAATACTAATTAAGTTTATAGGAAGATGTGAAGCATGGATCGGGCTTCAGATCCATTGCTTCAATATAATAGATATTCACATAATATCTTATGGCTAAAACAATTCATCATTGGCAAATATTTTTAATCAATGAATAACCAATCCACTCAAGTGCAAACAATATCAATATTGACTTCAAGAAAAGTTTATTAAATTCTTCGTGGTCAGCTATAGCCATCGATGGCCCCTGTAGTTGGGCGGCCATTTCTAACCTATCTAAAAAGAAATTAATCTATTAGTTTATATCTAGAAATTTATTTTATTTCTTTTATTGATATAATTACCAGTATTAATCAGCTATTATTATTATTTCCAACCCAATATCTAACCAGTTAGTTAGTTGGTTTATCCGCACTTGTGCCACTAATTTTTATCTGGTTGGTTGCTATGGCAACCAAAATAAAAAAGCAACATATCTATTAATTTTCCAATATGATCTAAAATACTTTTCATATAATACAATTGTACATACAATTCTCTTAAGCTATGCCACGCTTGTAATATTGATCATAATTGATCACTCCTTAATTTAAGAGCACTTATAATAATGACATTAATCTCAGGGTTCTCTGTTATATTTAAGAAAATGCTCGGCAGTATTGTGTTGTCGCATATGACTGACATTCTGGTCGGCTATAGGAAACATTTACCTTATTTAAATTCCGGGTATCCTCATCCCCATATCAACTATTATAATATTTAAAGAGATGATAACCAGATTCAATAACAACGCATAATTTTGAATAATACAGCCCTTTTTATCCAGAATCTCAGTCGGAATGATGAAAAGACAAGGGTGCTTTTGTGTCCTTCCATCATCCATGACAACACAATAATTTAACTAAGATTTATTACTTAGACACTTCACTTAAATGTGTACGGAACAATGTGCAACCAAAGCTAGTAGTTTGGGAATAAAGTCATTTTTACACACACATAAAATAAAATGTCTTGGTCTGAAGTTTTCAATCCCATAAATAATTCTTATTAAACTAAAATATAATGAAATATTCCAATCTGCTTAAATTTATCTGTCTGGTGTATTGAGTTTTAGGAGTTTAATGATTTTGGACTCAAGGAAAGTATTGCAAGTATTATGCAAATACACTTTTATTTAGCACACAAGAAAAATGACTCTAAACAACGTGTAACAAGACTATAATTTATTATTAAAGTTTAACAAGATTATAATTTATTATTACAGTTTAACAGGACTATACTTTATTCTTAAAACACTAAACAAACATATATAATTTATTCGATCCCATATGGATAAAACAACATGTAACTAACATTAATTTGTCTATACTTTTAGACCTGGATTAGAACTACTACTTCATCTTTTTACAATTATGCAAATTGAATAAAAAAAATACATATTATTATCGATACATCAACTCATCCGTTTAGTGTATCTTATATGAGCTTCTACTTAACTTTATTAACTAAATATTAGTTTTGGAATAAAAACAATCTGATTATATGCAATACGTAAAACGATTTTTTATGATAATATATTTAATTAAACGATGGTTTGTATTTAGATAACTTATTATAATTTATGAGCTATTTATCAAACGTTACACTTACTATTTTTATATTTAACTTAATACCACTTAAGTTGTGATACACACTTTATTCATAAGGATAATTTACATTATTAGTGTTGCTTACTCATTAACCAGAATTAAACATTGTATTTGAATCCTCCATTGGTAAATAAGCGTTTCTAAATCACGCAATTTTAAACTTACTCTCTCCATTGACTTACATGTGAATTACTAGCAATATTCCGCCGCACAATCCAGATATTGATCATAGTACTAGCGCACTATTTATACTAAAATGGATCTTGAGGAATTAACACCTCCAATATACCCGTTATCTTGCCCTAACTTTCTAAACAAAACACAATAATCAACACCTTCCGTGGTGGAATTATCTCTATTTTCTCATGAGGAATATGGAATAACACCGAAGGTCAGTAGAGTTAACTACTACATTAAAATATTTTGGTGGTTTCTTGCCTTTTACTTGGGCATAATACGAACACACACCAAATATAATCCTCTCCTGGGATTTAAACGAATGAAGTATACTACATGCGAGATAAATTCTTGATCGTCCTAACTATGAGAAGCGATCACTTGGGCTATAAAACATGCCCGAATACTAGATTTAACTATTCCCCTCATGGAAAACAAAGCTTTTGGGGAAATCATTTTCATCCCACAAAATAAACATATTATAAAGATTACCTATGCTGATATTAAGCATATACTGATGCTTTATCTGGGCAAGACAAGCAAATACACTAATTATACTAAAATTATGTTACGGGGTATACTTAGATCAACATCTGAAATCAATGGATATCACAGAATAAAAGTATAATAATTTTCATTTTACCAAAGGAACATTCAACAAGTAATTGGTAGCATATTATCTTGAACTAAATAAAGTGAATGTGTTAATAAAGAATAATTGGGAATAAGTTCCTCAATTAATACAGTATAAATTCGTTTCAAGCTTTAGACAAGAAATATCTTGTATAGCAATTCTTTTTAATTACTTCTGATAATTTTTTTTTTTATTATTTACTTTACCTATTAAGTATCTAAATGTTTTTCTTTTAAGCATCTAACATATAAAATTTATACCCATAATTGCATATAATAGTTAAAACACATTTTATAAAAAAATTTTCCATGTCAAATATAAATTTAACCTAGAATAATTACATGAAAACATACCTTTATGATTACAAGGTCATTTAAATATTACTTGACTATACAGCCTTTAACCTGTTGATATAAAAAAAAAATACACATAATTTTACAAATTAGTAAAAAAAATCATTACTTAACAAGTGCTTATTATCTCACTAGAAAAATGTTTTCCGTTGGGCAATTTATCCAGATGAAGAACTTGATCCAGTCGTAGTTCACGAAGCAAATTTAAAATAAGAAACACATTTTATTATTTCATTTATATAAAAGTTGCCTCCATTCTGGTGCACTTAATAAATTAGGCAAAGAAAAAAAAAACATAGCAGCATTGGATGTTAACTCTTCCTTGAATTAAACTGCTATAATTTTGGGATCCAAGAAAACAATACATATTCTAACGTAGACGAATATTTTATTCTAAACGATAACACACACAATTCTTTTCCTTTTCTATTATTGATGATACGTACCATTTTTAGCTAGCTGGCTTATGAATAAAAAAAATAATGCGCGAATTTTCCAAGATACTATTATTATAATGACTGCAACTGACTTACGTGGATATGAAGTTTTAATGACTCCAATTGATGTATAATATAACATATTATATTATGGTTATAATTAAGTCACTAATGTTTTTAGTTTTTGTTCCTACTCTGGGAATTGTAATTTTTCTTTAATAGGGAATTCTCCGTAAAATGCACACATACAAATTTTCCGATATTTGCCTTGAGAAAATTTATATATATATATTTTTTTTAAAATATACAGGTGCATAAGTAAATATCATTTATCATTAATATTATTTCTAGATAATTTTCAGTGAATAAAACATATTTTAACGTGGGGAACTTACATTATTTTCAAAGGCAGACAATTTCTTTTAGAAAGAGCGCGAAATTTTTCTAGTTAACTTTCCTTGGCTTTTATAATATGTCTTTTAATTATAATTTTTCTTTTATACCATGAAAAGATCATTAAATAAGGTAAAGTTAACAAATAATTGATTATTTCCTGGAAATTACTTATATTACTTAATTTAAATATAATGACATTTTCCGTGATTGCTGTAGTTAATATGGTCATTTTGAACTTTAGCACAAGATAGTATATTTTTGCGTATAAAAAGCTTTAAATAGGTCGATAGCAACAGAAGATCAGGATGTCCCACCAAAAAGGATTAGCCACACATTATATTATTAAAATTTTACTTGACTTATATTTATTTCTGCAATTAAAAATGAAAAAAAATTTGTTACCGAATTTCAGCACTGCTTCTTCCTTGAAAAACTAAAGTCAGACAATCTTTCTTCAAAAAAAAAAAATTGGCGGTCTTGTTTTAGCGACCTCTTACAGAAAAATAATCATTTAATTATACCATAAATAAAAGAAAGAAAAAAAACCCCATTACAATCATATAGTTTTCGTATTATTTACCTGGATTACAAAGTAATTTGACAATATAAAAAAAATAATAAATACATTAAATTAACAATCATTGATGTATAATTCTTTAAACATTATATATAAAAAAAACTACCAGAAGTTATTGTGCTTTATGATAAGACACTCATCCACTCTCCCCTCTACCCATCCAAAATCAATTACTGTTTATGATATGTGCTTTTATACTATATTAAATTGCTCTTATTGTTAATATTTTAATTAAATTATTCATGCTCTTCTTCAAAATGACATTGAATTACTAAATTTATTAGTTATTTGCTTAAAACACGTTAAAGTGAGTAAATAGCATATTTTATTAATCACTTAATATTATTATCATTTTATTTTTTTATTTTCTAAAAAAGGATAGCATTGTTTTCCTGTGGAAATAATGCCAAATAAACCAAGTGTCAATAACACTAGGTTACAATATATATATATATATATAATTCTCTCTTTTTTGTTTTTATATATATATATACATATTATTTTTATACAATATTTAATCAAAAAAGATGGGTGTATATATTGTGCCATTTCAATTTAGTCAGTAGCTAAATTTGTAGTAATGCGCATGATGGAAAATATGGAACAAAAATCATCATCACATTTTATATAGGAAAGGAAGTTGTAGGGCACTCAAGTTTAAACCCTACAATATCAAGTTCTAAAAGCCTAAGACAAAGAGAGTGGGTGAAACAGTTGTGTTTTTTGTTTGTGCGCTGATAAAACTCAAAAGAGTAGTACACACTTTCTTCTTATTCAATAGTCAATTTTTATAGGGTTATAACACATATATAGGCAGTGTGTGTGACATACTAGTTAGTTGTCATTTTATATTTCAAATATTAACTTTCTTCAAAACTAGTCTGCATTTGCTAGATTCTAATATTTTATTATTATCTATTTCTATTTTGCTTTTCTATGATTATAATTTGGGGTTTGAAGGTTAAGGATTTAATTTTAGATATTAAAATTATAATTTCTAAAAAGCATTCAGATTATTTTAATAGGCCAGTTTTTTATAAATGATTTTGATGATAGAGTGTTGTATACATTGCATGAATAAATCTACATATTGAAAAGGAAAAAAAAGAAAATCTGTTAAATTATTATTCTTTTACTCAACAATTTTATGTTATAAAGGTTGTTTGTTGGGTTGAAGCTTAGATGATGTGAGAAGTATAGTTTTAAAATCTTCCCATCAGCTTGATCAAAGAAAGAGGCTCAAATTTTAGGTGTTACATTTTGTGACAGATATGTGAAGAAAAAGGATTAAAACAATTTTTACTTCAAAACAAAATTCATCTGGAAATCTTAGTAGTGGGAATTTTTTTTTTGTTAATCCACAGTAGAGAAAAACACCAGAAAATCATGTAGGTGCAAGTTTCTTATAATGTTTGTTACTGATCAATATATAAAATCAATCTGAAAAATCAGTTAGTAGGGGATTTTAAATATTGAAACTAAGGAAAGACAAGCATTTAAATTCTGCCAGATATCAATTTAAAATCGTTTTTTGCTTTAATATAAAGTTGTTGTTTTTTGAAGATTGAAAATATAAGGATGGCAGGCTAAAAATCTATATGTATCTCATTTGGGGCAAATCTCATAACCCACCTTAGAGCCAGCATATCATATAGGAAAGAAAAAATAAATGGCTTGTCTGAATTTAAAAATATTGTACACCTTATGACTGATTGGGAGAAATGCAATATATTAAGTAAAAAAAAAAGATTCACCTGCATTTGACAGCTGAGGGAAAAGAATTAATATACTGATAAATATTAAATTTGACTAGTTCAGATTCCAGTGGCTGAATTTAAACCCAAGAAAAATCATAAATGTGAGAACAACTGACATACTCCATCTATCAGAAGAATTATGCTTAACAAGGAAGTGAAGAAAAAGTTCCTGTTCCAAATGGTTCCTGCTAAAGCAAATAACATCATCATCATCATCATCAAATAATTAGAGCCTCAAGAAAAGAAACTGTTCCAGTGAACTGCAGAAATTGTTTGCTGCAAAAGTATAGACATTTAACAAACTAAGTTTGAACTCTAGGAAGCGTCCACAAGATAAAAGGGACTGGTAATATGAATTTTCATTATAAATTTTCTTTTATGATATTGGAGACTATTGGTAAAATTTGAGCAGTAAAGTTTTATATTTTTTTTCTTAGAACTTTAAAATAACCAAAATCGATTGAAACCAAGAATTTCTTCAGTAATAGTAGATAAGCTTCATTAATGATTTTATGTATGCTAAAATGAGTTATGAGATGTTATTAATATGTAAAAATATTTTTTTGTATGATTATTTGTTTTTAAATAATATTTTATTTCTAAGGGTATCAACACACATACACAGTAATATATTAACTTGTTATATGTATATAATTGTGTGTGAATGTGAGAATAATAGACATATATAGGGTTGGAAATATTGTATTATTTTGCTTTGGTGGTAGCTTGGAGGGAAGGGGGGAGAAGTAATTTAAAAACTTGTTTCTGGAAATCTTTTTTTTTTCTTTTTGATTTAACTAACACTTTTTCTACTTCGTCATTCTACTTTATATGTTAAGTTCAGATGTATAAAGATCTAAAGTATGTGTGCAAAAAGAGTGTTTATTTTTTTATATGAAATATTTTCTTGTGGATTGAAAATCTTAGCAAATTTGGTATCCAATTTAATATGCATTATATCATTAACGGGATAGGGGGAAGAATGTAAAATTAATATTATGATTTCAAAATAGTCAATTATTGTTATTATTATTATTATTATTATTATTATTATTATTATTATTATTATTATTATTATTATTATTATTATTATTATTATTATTATTATTATTATTATTATTATTATTATTATTATTATTATTATTATTATTATTATTATTATTATTATTATTATTATTATTATTATTATTATTATTATTATTATTATTATTATTATTATTATTATTATTCATATAAATTTTCATGTCTATCTAGAAATTTCCATGTATATGTTAGAAATGCAGTAATAAATGTTAATTTGTTTTATTAAACAAGGTGTATATATTTCATTAAGGGTATTCTTTATTAGTTGTGATCATTCATCATAACTGGTGAATATTAATTGTTTAAGATCTAATTAGATATACTAAGATTAACCAATAGTTATAAATTTCTTTAGAACTAAATTTTAGATCAGGCTTGGTTCTAAAGCTGTGATTGAAACCATTATCATTATCATCATCATTATCATCACATTTTAATTAATGAGCTAGATAAATGTTTAAAGGCCAAACATAAATAAGTGATTTCATGGTATTTAGTTGACATTCGTGAATCATTATAATAACCACCATTTCATCATCTACATCATGCAAGGATGAGTGAATTGCCATCCTAAATTAATAGTATAATATGAGCTAGTAAAACTTATAAAGATATTGAAACACATTTATCAAGTTAAGATCTAGGAGATGATTTCTGTCTGATGAATTTTATATACTCCACTTTAGTTTATGGATGTTTTAGGTTTACCTAAATGTTAGTGCATACAGTGATATGGGTCTAAAAGCAAAATCCTCCATTTTTGGTTAGAAATAAAGTACCAAAAGGGGTTCAAACCCAGTACATGTGAAAAGGTTATAAGATATAACTTTGTTTAGGTTCAAATAGCCTAGTGGCACCTTGCTAGACCATATTCATTTGTTATTCACTTAAATATGCACTTGATATCAAACCAAGAGATAAGAGTGGGTAAAATCTACCATTGGATTTATTGAGAAGATATTTTATTGAGTTACTAGTGTACTCACCCACTTGATGTGGTTTCATAAGTTCTGATAGTTTATTCTTAATTGTTTATTTAAGATACGAAATGCTCCAACCCAGTTTATTAAGTTACAATATATATGTAAATAGGTTATATAATTATAAAAAATGATTATTAAAATGAGCATTAGAGGGAGTATTGATAGGTATAAGGGATTTGTGATTGTATTAGAAAAGTGTACTTTGAAAAGGCCCTAATATAGGGTGAAAACTAGTGCAATAATAAAAAAAAATATTTATTTTTAAATAGTTGTTATATTTCAATTGTGTTGGAATGTTATTAATTATTTGAAAACAACATTATGGACAAATTTATGTTTGATTATTGTTAAGAATTTATTTAGAAAATACTAATGGATTTGAATAAAGCTTTGAGTTCAAAATGAAGACACAATAATGTTTACAGTTAGCTAAAAAAGTAAAAGGTGGCTGCTGAAGGATTGCATTAGATCCTAAGATTTAGATGCAGTGCTCTCACATCCAATGCTCTTCACTGATAAAAGCCACAAGCTAAAAACTAGTCTGGGAATATTGAATGAGTAGGCACTAGACAGGGATTTTATGCACAAACCTTCCTGCATCCATTGATTACTATGGCTTGCACCAAATGACATCATTGTATGGAGAGTTTTGCTTCTTTAAAAAACAGCATGTGTAAGCTTAAAGAATGACAATCATGTGGTGTTTGATGATTAAGATCTTGATTAATAAATCAGTGATTATTATCTTGTGGCAATTACTTTTTTTGAAACAGTAAGCAAATCAAAAATGAAATTGTTCTTCAAGATTATTGCTTCATGCCATATGATAAAACATTCATATATATTAAAATATATTCAAATATAATAATTTACTTCTTAACAAGTTTATGCTATAATTCAACAGAAACACAGGGACAATATTGATGATGATGACTTCCACTTACATGCAAAATAATACTATTAATTTACATGAATATACATATATATAAAATCTATATATTGGTTCAAGTTTAAATCTATTTTTTTTAAGATGCATATTTTTAAATTTTGAACTTGCTTATTTAAATGAAAGAATTATGGTGATATAGACTGATTTCATAGCAAACATTTTACTTAATACTTTAATCACAACATCTTTATAAATATGAAAATAAATATTCTTAATAGTGTGCTATTTGTTTGTACAACCTTTTTATGAAACTTAATGAAGTGTTTCTAGCTTCAATATTCTAATTAATACAAGTGAAAATAAATATCTTTAAACTTTAAATTAACAAACTCTTTTATATCTATTATTAATAAATGCCTTTTTCATACTGTACACTAAATTAGTTAATAAAAGTAAATTTCAAAATCAAAATCTATTTTCGTGTAAATTTTATAAATATTCATTTTTAATATACGCTAAATAAATTTGTATAATTCTACCGTATATATATATATATAACAATATTATAAAAAAAATTCAAAGTCATTATTTTTGTTTAGAAATCTTAAAGAAATATTTATTCAGATCTTGTTCTTGACCTTTTTAGAACGATGATAATTAAACTTTATTAATAAAGCAATAAATGTTTTCTGGATATAACAAGCACTTAATATATCACTTTTATTTTTTATTAGCAATTGCCTGTACAATGTATTAATTTATTAAACAATTTATACATTAAATCCAATTAATGTCAGTCAGGAAGCTTTTACGATATATTATTTATTTTTTAAAAAAATAATTTATTTTACTTTTGAGCAGTATTGTGGACATCTTATTTATTGAATATCTTCTCTTGATACAATCTGTAAGTAGTTTCATAACTTGTCTCCTCATGTATATGAATAGAATCTTTCTTTGGCAAAATTAATAAAACAATTTTTGATATTCACGGTAGGAAAATATTCAAGTATTTTGGTGAAGAGTTCATTTTTTACGACTTTGTTTTTATAAAAATAGAATTTTGCATATTTGTTGTTATTGTTGTGCTTCTCCTCCTCCTCATCCTCATATTTATCTTTATTCTTCTCCTCCTCCTCCTCCTCATCCTCCTATTCATCTTTCTTCTTTTCCTCCTCATCCTCCTATTCATCTTCCTTCTTCTCCTCTTCCTCCTCATCCTCCTCCTGCTTTCTTTTTCTTCTTATTGTTGTTGTTATTATTTCAAATAACGCTCAATAATTGTGGTCCCCAATTAAAGATTTTGGTTTAACTAAAAAAAGAATTAAGAATAACACTGATATCACTTTGGAAGCAGACAGTTTTGTTTAATAATTTGTTTAAATAACCAATCTAATTCAATGTCATTATACATATGATATTTTTAATGTTTTTTTTTAAAGAAATAAAATAACTATTGATATGTTTTCTGGAACTGACATCCTATCTTCGATCAATAAATTTAGATTGAAGTCTAATTTACATCCAGATAATTATTGTTTTAAATGTAACGGATGTGCTAATTTATTGCCTACCCTCTGTTATATTATTAATTATTCTATAACAAATCACAGCTTACCTACAACCCTAACAATGACATAGCTGTTTTCTCATTCATAAAAATGGTCATAAAAATATAGCTTGCAATTATAGACCTATTTTTGTTTTATTACCAGAATCTTTGTATGATATATTTATAACAAAATTATTTTAGATATTACCAAACTTTTAACCTCCAATCAGCTTGATTTTTTTATCCTTATCATTTCTGATTATATTGTCCATACTACAGAATATCAAAGCAGCCTTGATGATATTTGGTTTGATATGCCAACAATTCTTCTAGTTAAATTATATAATTGAAGTCTTTCAAAATTTGTAATTAAATGGTTTGAATCATTAATATATTATAGACTGGATTTTATTAAAATATGTATTTTTATTTTACTCTTTCTCAATTGGAATTCTCCAAAGTAGTATTTTTTTTCACGGTTATATTATATAGATATATATATATATATATATTAATGGGACAAAAATATATCTCCAGTACAATATATATATATATATATATATATATATATATATATATATTGTACTGGTCCGTTTGTGCCTCTTATTTATATACACACACATTGAGCATGGAATACATGTTATGTAACAGAGCAACGATTGTAGGGTATTCAGTTAGACACCATCATTTATTATTCTCTAGAATTGCATCATAAAAGTAAATTACTACACTCATACCTTTGAAAGATCTGGTTCACCAAGACCTTTATGCGCCACCTCTGAGAAAAGATTGCTCCCTCCCCAGAGGGATATGACTGCATAACTTAGATAAGGGTTAGTCCCTTTTTGACTTAATAAAATCACTAATATAGATGCTTTACTTAATATATCACTAGAAAGATGGATATTCTAATGAATTACTCTATGTCCCAATAGAGATTAATCCCAGGCTAGCTCATCTACTCTTTATCTCAGGAAATTGGTTTGTTGCTTAGCTAATAAAGGAGGATAAACGATAAAATCTTAACTAATTACACAGCACAACATTGAAATTTTAATATTTTATCTCCGCATTTAATTAGCCCTTAATTTTACAATATTACAAATACATAACAGAAATACAAATACAAAACACACTGAAATTTTAATCAAAAACCCCAATTTAAAATCATTAAATATTTACCCCATGGGATAGGATGGTCTAAGTTTCATCTTCGTTTGCACACTCTACAGCATTTGATAGAATATATTCTATACGTGATTTCAATAATCAAACGATCCATGGTAGATACATGTTTCATTAAATAACCCTTTGTCTTTTTCTTACTCTAATAAAGATTTATTATTTGGTGTTATTATTCAACCGCAATTTATATTTGAATAAGAGAGTTCCTCAATCAATCCTGCCCGTAGCGGATCATCCAAACAAGGAACTAATAGACTTATTTATTCCCTTATTTTTTTACTATTACTATCATTATTATCCTGCACATAGCAGATGGAATAAATTTATACTAATTGAAATGAATTTGTGGTAGATTATAATGTATTGAATCCTGCACATGGCGGATTAAAAAGATAGAGTTATTTATAAATGTGCAATATCCAGTACTAGTCGGATATATATATGGTCGAGGTTCGAGTGAGATTTATCGCACTCAACAGCGACAAGTAATTATATAATTAAACACACGAACACGGTAGTGGAGTTAATAGGTTTATATACATAAATACATATACAAGGATTAATATATAATACAATTATTACAAAGGTAAACTGACTAACACATTATTATACAACTCTAGTCTTAAAGGCCCGCAGGCTTACAATAAACAATATTAAAGTCTATACGACCTGTAATGGTCCCTAGGTCTACCTTAGTACGTTCGGAGGTAGACCTCTCCGCGAGACGAGCTGAAAGTGAAGTAGTGTCTGTGCACTCAGGAAAACGCATCCATCCCTCAACTTCACCTAGCAAGTCTGACCTTGTTTGTTCCCGCCATACCGGATGTAACACTCTCTATTTCCATTGGTCATTCCATGACACGAGGTACAAAGTGGTCAGTCTGGTTATACAAAGTGGTCAGTCTGGTTATCTCTGACCAACCTTAATCGTTTCTGTGATGCTTTTAGCATACACGCACATACTTGAATATTTGTCATAGTTACATTATTATTGCGTGTATCTGTTAATAAGCATACACACACATACTTGTATTCATTTATAATAGTTACATTATTATTGCGTGTATATGTGAATACACACACACATAGCACGCCTCCCCCAAGTTCAGCGACGTACTTTTCTAAAAAAAAGATTTTTTTTTCATTTCTTCTTCTCTGAACTTAACACATAATCGTGCAGGCGGAGGGGAATTTTTGTTCTCCTCTTTGCGCGTGGGGGTGATTTAGTTTCACCATCTGTGACTATTTCATTTTCTTCACTATTTTGATTTTCTTCGTCAGCAGTAATGATTTCTGTTTCACTTTTAGTTTCATAGTGAGTATCATTTTCTTTGTCATCATTACTTTTAAACAATTGCGGAGTGCATTCTGTTATTGCACTCTTGCGCAATTGGTTAATGTGCTTACGTAATATTTTGCCGTCTGCCATACGGACAGCAACCACTTGTTTACTTAAATGGCGTACAACGTATGCTTGAGTCCACGATTTATTTAAATTATTTTTCACCCAGACTCGTTCATCAGGTGAAAATTTGTTGTTTACTGTAATCGGCATTTGATGCTCTTTTGATGGCATTATTGCTGAGAGTTTTGTGCGTAACTTCCGGCCTAAATATTTTTCTGCAGGTGATCTGCCCGTTTTAGCTGTGGGTGTGGAATGCTGATATAGCAACGCCATGAAAACTGCCTCTTGGAGTCTTCCTTTTCCCAATTTATTCATGGATGACTTTAAGCTTTGTACCGCTTTCTCGGCCAGTCCATTTGATTGGGGGTGGTAGGGGGGTAAGGATGTGTTTAATCCCCCATTCCTGCATAAATTCGGCAAATTTTTCAGACGTGAAACCGGTTCCATTATCGGATACGAGGGTTTCCGGTAGACCGTGGTATGAAAAAATTTCCATGAGCTTGTCCAGCGTCTCATCCGAACTTGTGTTTTTCACTGTTTTATATTCTGACCATCCTGAGTAGGCATCGACCACTACCAGAAATAATTGTCCGTGGATTGGACCGCAGTGGTCAATGTGAATTCTCTGCCAAGGTTTCTCTGCTTCTTTCCATGCTTCATATTTCGCTGGGGGTGCTTTTGCACATGACTGACAGCTAGAACATTTTTTTATGAATGTTTCTATATCAGTGCTGATTCTCGGCCACCATACATAACTACGGGCTAACGCTTTTGCCCTGACAATGCCTGGATGACCTTCATGTAATAAATTTAGCATGTGCGATCTGCCTATTTTTGGTATTAGGACCTGATCGCCTTTAAGAATGCAACCTTTACATATTGATAGTTTTTCGCGAGCTTTCCATAGCTCTATGTGCAAAAACGGAGGACGTTGTGCTGGCCAGCCTCTTCTAATTTTCTCCATCAGCCATTTGTAGCCAGCGTCTTCATTGGTCCATGCTGCTACTTTTCGGCTATTAAGAGTCTGGCTTTGAAGCGCGTCAATGTAATTGATTTCTATTTCGCTTGTAGTGTTCTCTGAGTTGTCAGGCATTCGGGATAACGCGTCGGCGTGACCAATAGTCTTTCCCTTTTTATATTCCAGACTGTAATCATACCCAGAGAGTATGTTAATCCATCTCAACATGCGCGGGCTGAGGTGTTCCGGAATTTGTTTGATGCCTAAAATTCCCAGAAGTGGTTTGTGGTCTGTCATGATTTTGAAATAACGACCGTATAAATACTGGTGGAATTTACGAATTCCAAATACTATGGCTAGCGCTTCTTTGTCCAGCTGACTATAATTTTTTTCAGCTTTGGACAAAGTGCGCGACGCGTATGCTATAGGACGTTCCCCAGATTGAGCTGGGTGACATATTACTGCCCCCACTCCATATTCTGATGCATCAGTCGTTAGTGTTATCTCAAGATCGCTATTATAGTGTACCAGTAATTTGTTTGATACGAGTAAAGCTTTAGTATTTTGAAAAGCCCTTTCTTGTGTTGCTTCCCACTTCCATTTCTGATTCTTTTTCAGTAGCTCGTATAATGGTTTGGCTATGTGAGCTTTGCCCTCTAGGAAGTTCTCAAAATAGTTTACCAAACCCAAAAAAGCCTGCAATTGTTTTACGTTACTAGGCCTTCTAGCTTCTGACACTGCTTTGACCTTTTCGGGAGATGGCCTTGTCCCAGAGCTAGAGACTATGTGCCCTAAAAACTTTAATTCAGTGGCCTTCCATATGCATTTTTGCGTATTTAATTTCGCTCCAAATTCTTCTAGCCTTTGACAGACAGTAGTTAGACGACTATGCAATTCATTTTCTGATCTTGCCGTAATTAATATGTCGTCAAAATAAGGGATAACGCCCTGGCATCCAGTAAGCAGGGTTTCAATTTTTGCTTGGAATATACTGGGAGCGGACGCTATGCCAAATGGGAGGCGTTTGCATTTAAATAGACCCACATGAGTAGTCAGTGTTAGAATTTCGGCAGCCTTATTTGTTACTGGAATTTGATGGAAGGCCGCATCTAAATCTAATTTAGCAAAATATTTTGATTTTTGCAGTGATGCTAGTATTTCTCTGGAGTTTGGGATGGGATAGGCATGTTTATTTAGAGATTTGTTGACAGTTATGCGATAATCGCCGCACAAGCGTATCTGTCCGTTAGGTTTGGTGATCACGACCAGCGGAGTCGCCCACTCTGTCTCCTCTGTCGGTTCTAGAACGCCGTTCTTCACTAGCTCATTTATTTCTTTCGCTACTTTTTCTTTTTGTGCGAAAGGGACCTTTCGAGGTCTGCAAATTATTGGCACGGCCTCTGGTGACATTTCCAGTGACACAGGTTTAGTTTTAATCATTCCTGGTTTGCCATTAAATAGTTTAGGGAAACGATCTTTTATGTCTTTTTCACTGTCAATTTTTTTGACCAATGAGATTTCAATTCCGAGTTCTGTAAACCAGTCACGACCAATGAGAGGGTTTATGGGGGCGTGTACAATATATAGCGGCAAGATTGAAATGTTGCCTTTATTACTAGTAATTTGAGCTTGGACTACACCCTTAATTTTTATTTCTTTACCATTTACATCCAATGCTCTAAGCTTAGTATTGCTAAGCCTAGGGGGCTCTCTTATTTCCGCCCTGATCGAATTCCAGTCGGCTACGGATATTAAAGAAATGCCGCTACCGCTGTCTATTTCCATTGACAGGGGTTTTCCGTAAACTTTCACAGTAGTCATAAATTTCTGTGCTTGATTTATAACGTTATTTATAACAATATTACATTTAGTTTTATTAATACTTTGTATTTTATTTCCGTTAACTTGGTCAACTGTTCTATTTTCACACATTCTCGCCATGTGACCTATTTTTTTACACAGTCTACATCGATCGTGTTTGAAATAGCAATCTTTAGATATGTGACCTAGTTTTCCGCAACAATAGCACTTTGTTCGACTTTTATTTGTCTGTTTCATAATTTTGTTATCGGAAGACCCTTTGTTGAGTTTTTCAACACCAAATATTCCTGTTTGATCGCTTTCAACGCCTTTTTTCACAGCAAATTCTTTTGCTTGCTCTACTACTATTTCGTGAGCGATACTGCGTTTGATAGCTTCACGATAATTTATGTCTTCATCAGCCAGTAACTGCTGCCTCAAACTGTCGCTATTCATTCCACATAGGAATTGTTCCAGTAGCGCTTCTTCTAAATATGAATTATAACAGCAGTTTTTTGCGAGTTCGCGTAGGGCTGAGTCGTAATCCTGCGTATTTTCGTTTCTGCCTTGATGGCGATTTCGAAAATGAAGTCTGGCGATGTGCCTAGACGGGCGAGGATTAAAATAATTTGACAAACGATGTTTTAACTCATCGTAGGTTAATTTTTCAGGAGTGTTGGGTTCTGCTAATCTGTTAGCTATTTGTATGACCCCTTTTCCTGCAAAACATAATAATGTCGCTGTTTTATACGCATCTTCCTCTACTCTGTTAATAAAACAGTAATTTTCAATCTGTTGAACGTACAGGGGCCACTCATTTGCCTCTCTGACGTCAAACTCGGATATTGTCGATTGCATTTTAAGCAATTTATATAACTAACTCGTTTAATACCGTAGGTTCGTTCGCTACTTCAATAATTCTGCCTGACTTATTTGGTTGTCAGCAGACTGCTAGGGTTCAAATTGAACTGTTACGACTGCGCCAGTGCAATATCCAGTACTAGTCGGATATATATATGGTCGAGGTTCGAGTGAGATTTATCGCACTCAACAGCGACAAGTAATTATATAATTAAACACACGAACACGGTAGTGGAGTTAATAGGTTTATATACATAAATACATATACAAGGATTAATATATAATACAATTATTACAAAGGTAAACTGACTAACACATTATTATACAACTCTAGTCTTAAAGGCCCGCAGGCTTACAATAAACAATATTAAAGTCTATACGACCTGTAATGGTCCCTAGGTCTACCTTAGTACGTTCGGAGGTAGACCTCTCCGCGAGACGAGCTGAAAGTGAAGTAGTGTCTGTGCACTCAGGAAAACGCATCCATCCCTCAACTTCACCTAGCAAGTCTGACCTTGTTTGTTCCCGCCATACCGGATGTAACACTCTCTATTTCCATTGGTCATTCCATGACACGAGGTACAAAGTGGTCAGTCTGGTTATACAAAGTGGTCAGTCTGGTTATCTCTGACCAACCTTAATCGTTTCTGTGATGCTTTTAGCATACACGCACATACTTGAATATTTGTCATAGTTACATTATTATTGCGTGTATCTGTTAATAAGCATACACACACATACTTGTATTCATTTATAATAGTTACATTATTATTGCATGTATATGTGAATACACACACACATAGCATTTGGTGTTATTATTAAACCGCAATTTATATTTGCATAAGAAAGTTCCTCAATCTATCCTGCCCATAGCGGATCATCCCAACAAGGAACTAATAGACTTATTTATTCCCTTATTTTTTTTTTTACTATTACTACTATCGTGCACGTAGCGAATGGAACAAATTTAGATTAATCGGAATGAATTTGCGGGAAGTAATAACATATTGAATCCTGCACATGGCAGATTAAAAAGATAGAGTTATCAATAAATGAACGCATGCACTCCATAGCCTTTCAAATATCTGGGAAGGTAGATTTAATGACCCGTTTCTTTATATGATACATTCTTAAAGAAAAGAACAGTTATTGACTGTAAATTAATCCTGCCCGTAGCGGATATTTATGTAACAAAATAAGACTAAAGTGGGTGAACAGGCTAATGTCTACCACTTGTGTGTATTTAAATTTATGAGTAATCTACCTTGCTTAAATCATTAATCTAAAACATTCATAATATACTAAAAAATATTTTGGTAATAAAATCTATTGAATCACGTATAGAATTAATAATAATAGAAGAAAAATCATTGGTCAAATACATATAAATATTACGTAAATTTCACTCTCTGATAATAGTTATAACAATAAAAAAAAAAAAGAATAACAAATCATTCGTTAAAATATTTAAATCATACACACAAAAAAATAATTATATTTAGAATTATAAAGGGTTTTATTTCCGTAGACTTCGTTTTCTTCCAGACTGAGAGCTTCTGAAGGAGATATATACATTCTGAGCAGGCAACTGAAGGGGTCTCTTCTATGGTTGACAGGCAGAATAGTTCGTAGGCAGCTATATTTTCGAATGGACAGAGAGTCACATAACTTGGTGGTTATCATAGGTCTTGAGCAGCTTTGGAAATGCACCGAAGCGGGTTCTCTACTCCATGTTCCCTGGGGAAATACTATTTAGTCTTGATTTCCTATTATCAAATGGATCCATGTTAAAATAATTTCTTGTTGAAATTATTATATTTATTCTTTAAACAACTTGTGATATTTTTAATGATACTTCTTCCATCGAGATCTATTTCTTTCAGCAAACTTT
>JAQFVV010000586.1:0-95450 GCA_028023455.1 Epiperipatus broadwayi | reverse complement strand
AACTCCATGTATGTGTGTGTATTAACAGATACACGCAATAATAATGTAACTATTACAAATGAATACAATTATGTGTGTGTATGCTTATTAACAGAGATACGCAATAATAATGTAACTATTACAAATATTCAAGTATGTGCGTGTATGCTAAAGGCATCACAGAAACGATTAGGGTTGGTCAGAGATAACCAGACTGACCACTTTGTACCTCGTGTCATGGGATGACCAATAGAAATAGAGAGTGTTACAAACCGTGACGGTGGGAAAAAACAAGGTCAGACTTGCTAGGTGAAGTTGAAGGATGGATGCATTTTCCTGAGCGCACAGACACTACTTCACTTTCAGCTCGTCTTGCAGAGAGGTCTACCTCTGAACGTACTAAGGTAGACCTAGGAACCATTACAGGTCATATAGACTTTAATATTGTTTATTGTAAGCCTGCGGGCCTTTAAGACTAGAGTTGTATAATAATGTGTTAGTCAGTTTACCTTTGTAATAATTGTATTATATATTAATCCTTGTATATGTATTTATGTATATAAACCTATTAACTCCACTACCGTGTTCGTGTATTTAATTATATAATTACTTGTCGCTGTTGAGTGCGATAAATCTCACTCGAACCTCGACCATATATATATATCCGACTAGTACTGGATATTGCACTGGCACAGTCGTAACAGTTCAATTTGAACCCTAGCAGTCTGCTGACAACCAAATAAGTCAGGCAGAATTACTGAAGTAGCGAACGAACCTACGGTATTAAACGAGTTAGTTATATAAATTGCTTAAAATGCAATCGACAATATCCGAGTTTGACGTCAGAGAGGCAAATGAGTGGACCCTGTATGTTCAACAGATTGAAAATTACTGTTTTATTAACAGAGTAGAGGAAGATGCATATAAAACAGCGACATTATTATGTTTTGCAGGAAAAGGGGTCATACAAATAGCTAACAGATTAGCAGAACCCAACACTCCTGAAAAATTAACCTACGATGAGTTAAAACATCGTTTGTCAAATTATTTTAATCCTCTCCCATCTAGGCACATCACCAGACTTCATTTTCGAAATCGCCATCAAGGCAGAAACGAAAATACGCAGGATTATGACTCAGCCCTACGCGAACTCGCAAAAAACTGCTGTTATGATTCATATTTAGAAGAAGCGCTACTGGAACAATTCCTATGTGGAATGAATAGTGACAGTTTGAGGCAGCAGTTACTGGCTGATGAAGACATAAATTATTGTGAAGCTATCAAACGCAGTATTGCTCTCGAAATAGTGGTGGAGCAAGTAAAAGAATTTGCTTTGAAAAAAGGCATTGATAGCGATCAAACAGGAATATTTGGTGTTGAAAAACTCAACAAAGGGTCTTCCGATAACAAAACTATTAAACAGACAAATAAAAGTCAGACAAAGTGCTATTGTTGCGGAAAACTAGATCATATAGCTAAAGATTGCTATTTTAAACATGATCGATGTAGACTGTGTAAAAAAATAGGTCACATGGTGAGAATGTGTGAAAATAGAACAGTTGACCAAGTTAAAGGAAATAATATACAAAGTATAAATAATACCAAATGTAATATTGTTATAAATAACACGGTTATAAATCAAGCACAGAAATTTATGACAACTGTGAAAGTTTACGGAAAACCCCTGTCAATGGAAATAGACAGCGGTAGCAGCATTTCTTTAATATCCATAGTCGACTGGACTTCGATCAGGGCGGAAATAAGAGAGCCCCCTAGGCTTAGCAATACTAAGCTTAGAGCATCGGACGTAAATGGTAAAGAAATAAAAATTAAGGGTGTAGTCCAAGCCCAAATTACGAGTAGTAAAGGCAACATTTCAATCTTGCCGCTATATATTGTACACACCCCCATAAACCCTCTCATTGGTCAGGACTGGTTTACAGAGCTCGGAATTGAAATTTCATTGGTTAAAAAAATTGACAGTGAAAAAGACATAAGAGATCGTTTCCCTAAACTTTTTAATGGCAAACCAGGAACGATTAAAACTAAACCTGTGTCACTGGAAATGTCACCAGAGGCTGTGCCAATAATTTGCAGACCTCGGAAGGTCCCCTTCGCACAGAAAGAAAAAGTAGCAAAAGAGATAAATGAGTTAGTGAAGAACGGCATTCTAGAACCGACAGAGGAGACAGAGTGGGCAACTCCGCTGGTCGTCATCACCAAACCTAACGGACAGATATGCTTGTGCAGCGATTATTGCATAACTGTCAACAAATCTCTAAATAAACATGCCTACCCCATTCCAAACTCCAGAGAAATATTAGCATCACTGCAAAAATCAAAATATTTTGCTAAATTAGATTTAGATGCGGCCTTCCATCAAATTCCAGTAACAAATAAGGCTGCCGAAATTCTAACACTGACTACTCATGTGGGTCTATTCAAATGCAAACACCTCCCATTTGGCATAGCGTCCACTCCCAGTATATTCCAAGCAAAAATTGAAAGTCTGCTTACTGGATGCAAGGGCGTTATCCCTTATTTTGATGACATATTAATTACTGCAAGTTCAGAAAATGAATTGCATTGTCGTCTAACTACTGTCTGTCAAAGGCTAGAAGAGTTTGGAGTGAAATTAAACACTAAAAAATGTATATGGAAGGCCACTGAATTAAAGTTTTTAGGGCACATAGTCTCTAGCTCTGGGACAAGGCCATCCCCCGAAAAGGTCAAAGCAGTGTCAGAAGCTAGAAAGCCTAGTAACGTAAAACAATTGCAGGCTTTTTTGGGTTTGGTAAACTATTTTGAGAACTTCCTAGAGGGCAAAGCTCACATAGCCAAACCATTATACGAGCTACTGAAAAAAAATCAGAAATGGAAATGGGAAGCAACACAAGAAAGGACTTTTCAAAATACCAAAGCTTTACTTGTATCAAACAAATTACTGGTACACTATGATGGCGATCTTGAAATAACACTAATGACTGATGCATCAGAATATGGAGTGGAGGCAGTAATATGTCACCCAGCTCAATCTGGGGAATGTCCCATAGCATACGCGTCACACACTTTGTCCAAAGCTGAAAAAAATTATAGTCAGCTGGATAAGGAAGCGCTAGCTATAGTATTTGGAATTCGTAAATTCCACCAGTATCTATACGGTCGTTATTTCAAAATCATGACAGACCACAAACCACTTCTGGGAATTTTAGGCATCAAACAAATTCTGGAACACCTCAGCCCACACATGTTGAGATGGATTAACATACTCGCCAGGTATGATTACAGTCTGGAATATAGAAAGGGAAAGAATATTGGTCACGATGATGCGTTATCCCGAATGCCTGACAACTCAGAGAATACAACAAGTGAAATAGAAATCAATTATATTGACACGCTTCAAAGCCAGACTCTTAATAGCTGAAAAGTAGCAGCATGGACTAATGAAGACACTGGCTACAAATGGCTGATGGAAAAAATTAGAAGAGGCTGGCCAGCACAGCGTCCTCCATTTTTGCACATAGAGCTATGGAAAGCTCACGAAAAATTATCAATATATAAAGGTTGCATTCTTAAAGGCGATCAGGTCCTAATACCAAAAATAGGTCGATCGCACATACTAAATTTATTACATGAAGGTCATCCAGGCATTGTCAGGGCAAAAGCGTTAGCCCGTAGTTATGTATGGTGGCCAAGAATCAGCACTGAGATAGAAACATTCATAAAAAATGTTCTAGCTGTCAGTCATGTGCAAAAGCACCCCCAGCGAAATATGAAGCTTGGAAAGAAGCAGAGAAACCTTGGCAAAGAATTCACATTGACCACTGTGGTCCAATCCACGGACAATTATTTCTGGTAGTGGTTGATGCCTACTCAGGATGGTCAGAATATAAACCAGTAAAAAACACAAGTTCGGATGAGATGCTGGACAAGCTCATGGAAATTTTTTCATACCATGGGCTACCGGAAACCCTCGTATCCGATAATGGAACCGGTTTCACGTCTGAAAAATTTGCCCAATTTATGCAGAAATGGGGATTAAACACATCCTTACCCCCCTACCACCCCCAATCAAATGGACTGGCCGAGAAAGCGGTACAAAGCTTAAAGTCATCAATGAATAAATTGGGAAAAGGAAGACTCCAAGAGGCAGTTTTCATGGCGTTGCTATATCAGCATTCCACACCCACAGCTAAAACGGGCAGATCACCTGCAGAAAAATACTTAGGCCAGAAATTACGTACAAAGCTCTCAGCAATAATGCCATCAAAAGAGCATCAAATGCCAATTACGACAAACAACAAATTTTCACCCGATGAATGAGTCTGGGTGAAAAATAATTTAAATAAATCATGGACTCAGGCATACTTGGTACGCCATTTAAGTAAATAAGTGGTTGTTGTCCGTATGGCAGATGGCAAACAATTGCGTAAGCACATTAACCAATTGCGCAAGAGTGCAACAACAGAATTCTGTACTTTGCAATTGTTTAAAAGTAATGACAAAGAAAATGATACTCACTATGAAACTAAAAGTGAAACAGAAATCATTACTGCTGACGAAGAAAGTCAAAATAGTGAAGAAAATGAAATAGTCACAGATGGTGAAATTAAATCACTCCCACGCGCAAAGAGGAGAACAAAAATTCCCCTCCGCCTGCACAATTATGTGTTAAGTTCAGAGAAGAAGAAATGAAAAAAAAAATCTTTTTTTTAAAAAAAAGTACGTCGCTGAACTTGGGGGAGGCATGCTATGTGTACGTGTATTCACATATACACGCAATAATAATAACTCTATTAACTCCATGTATGTGTGTGTAAACAGATACACGCAATAATAATGTAACTATTACAAATATTCAAGTATGTGCGTGTATGCTAAAGGCATCACAGAAACGATTAAGGTTGGTCAGAGATAACCAGACTGACCACTTTGTACCTCATGTGTTGGGATGACCAATGGAAATAGAGAGTGTTACAAACCATGACGGTGGAAAAAAACAAGGTCAGACTTGCTAGGTGAAGTTGAGGGATGGATGCGTTTTCCTGAGCGCACAGACACTACTTCACTTTCAGCTCATCTCACGGAGAGGTCTACCTCCGAACGTACTAAGGTAGACCTAGGGACCATTACAGGTTGTATAGACTTTAATATTGTTTATTGTAAGCCTGCGGGCCTTTAAGACTAGAGTTGTATAATAATGTTAGTCAGTTTACCTTTGTAATAATTGTATTATATATTAATCCTTGTATATGTATTTATGTATATAAACCTATTAACTCCACTACCGTGTTCGTGTGTTTAATTATATAATTACTTGTCGCTGTTGATTGCGATAAATCTCACTCGAACCTCGACCATATATATATCCGACTAGTACTGGATATTGCATACAATATATATCTTAAAGAAAGAACAGTTATTGACTGTACATTTATCCTGCACGTAGTGGATATTTATGTAATAAAATAAAACTAAAATGGGCAAACAGGCTAATGCCTCCCACTTGTGTGTATCTAACTTTACGAGAAATCTACCTTCCTTAAATCATTATTTTAAAACATTCATAACATACTACAATTTATTTTGTTAATAAAATCTATTGAATCACGCATAGAATTAATAATAAAAGAAGAAAAAATTATTGATCAAATACATATAAAATATTACATAAATTTTCAATATCTGATTATATCTATAATAATAAAAATGAAAACAAATCATTCGTAAAAATATTTAAATCACACACGAAAAAAATAATTATATTTAAAATTATAAAGGGTTTTACTTCCCGCAGATTTCGTTTTCTTCTGGGCTGAGGGCTTCTGAAGGAGATATATACATCTTGAGCAGGCAAATGAAGGGGTCTCTTCTATGGATGACAGGCAGAATAGTTCATAGGCAGCTACATTTTCAAATGGACAGAGAGTTACATAACTTGGTGGCTACATAGGTTTTGAGCTGTGCGAATGGACCAAAGCGGGTTCTCTACTCCATGTTCGCTGGGGCAATACTATTCAGTCTTGATTTCCTATTATCAAATGAATCCATGTTAAGATGATTTCTGGTTGAAACTATTATATTTATTCTTTAAATAACTTGCGATATTTTTAATAATACTTTTCCATCGAATCTATTTCTTTCAGCAGACTTTTCTGGTCACTTTCCTGATTCCTTTATAGATTTCTATTTGCAGGTTTTCTTTTTTTATTTCTTCGGATTAAGCATACTTACAGCTTGCACTGACTTTGAATTTTTACTGTCAAGTATATATTTTTTCGTTAACCGATCATCGGCGAAAATAAGTCAATCAGTTTTTTTTTTTACTGCACGCGTTGAACTCACTGTTCTTCAACTCAACTCAATTCAATCTCTCCAACTGACTGAATCAATCAATTAATAATCCCCCACATCACCTGATCAGCACACACATAAATCCTCCTCATTACAGGGTCCCCTCTACAAACTATTGCTGTTTTCGATTTTTTTTAATTAGTTTAATTAAAACTCTTTTTATCTTTTTAAATCTGTTTAGGAATTTTCTTTTAGACCATTAGCAATTTACATTCCTATCCCATGTTTTAATCTGCAGGTGTCAAGCTGAATGACTGACTATTCATATGCTTTTACAATTTTCTCTAAAAATATTATAACAAAAGAGAAAAGTCACTGACTTGCCTGCGGTCATTAAAACCATAATCAACAAAAAAAAACAACAAAATTATAAAGATTACATGTTGTAACAAGATTAACATTATTTTAAAAATTTTGTACATAAATTTACTTTCAACACGTAATCCAAAAATAAAAATTTACATCGAAATTTGATAATTTGAAAATGCAACATATTTAGTTGCTGGGTTATTTACATTTAAATTTCCCAGTATAATGTTATATCCCTTTTTCTATATCAAAAATAACACATTTATTAAAACTGAAAAAAAAAAGCATTTCACTTTAAATGTATATGATTGTACATTTAAAATGTATCATCACCCTTTAGCTTTTTTAATTTAAAATATATTTCGTGCGCCAATGAAGTGAAAATAAATTCACACAGACCAACCTTTTATTATTTATTTTTTATATATATGTTTATTCAGGCTGCAACTATGCTTGCAGCAATCTTTGTGGCAGTCATTTAAGACTGACTGTCACAATATATATATATATTATACTTAATGTTTTCACGGTTAGATGATGTAGATAAATTATAACTTTTTGGGCTATACCGTGTATTGTTTTCCATTAAACACCGATATTTCGATGGAATAGCAACCGCCATTATCAAGGTTAACTTTTGAAAGAAAAACCGTTAGATCTTAACAAATAACGTGACTGTGCCTACAGTTATAAAAAACATATTTTGCAGATTCATACTTGTAAGATTTTAATTATATATTCCAATGTTTTGACTTGATCACTTAAGCCCCCAACTTGGAAATTAGTTTTATATAAATGTAGAGGCATTGTAAAAGAATGCACAGACAGTATCAGACACATACAGCATAACCTCCTTATCAAAAAATTAGTAATTTTTTAACCAAACCTAAACATTCCATCCTTCTTGGGACTTAAAGAGTTTATGAGATTTCATGTGGCATTTGTAAGTCTTCTTAGGTAAATGTGAGCAATAATTATATCAGTACTAGAAGGGATGAACATGCTAATGTAGCGAAGCAACATTCATCAACCGCAGCACTCTCACTCAATCCATGCTATGGATTCAAATCACAATATTGAATTTTCTAAGACCAGTATTATTCAGATGTGAAAACCTACACCAATGCAAGATCAGAGAAGCTATTGAGACACTAAAAGAGCAAATTGTATCAACAAACACGATATTGACATACGTAAACTTCTTCATATTTAGAATTTTTTTTTGAAAAACAAAATACTCTGAGAATTCTGAATTTTTTATTTATTTGTTGTTTATTTTTTATTTGTTTTTCAGTTTTGTTCAATTTTATACACCTACTTTTTCAAGTGGGGATCATTAACAAATTATTGTGAACACTGCTTACAGCGCCTCAACAATTATGTAGTATTCATGTCTCAATTGAGAGCTTGTGTGGTTAAATCGAAATGTTGGAATATCTAATTAAAATCTTACATGAACGAATCCGCAAAATATGTCTTTTATATATGTATATACAAACAATGTATAACACAAGCTGCAATCTATATAAAATATTTGAAAAGCCTCATAACAATATATTTTCAGCCACATTCCCACTTTAAATAAAAATAGAGTGGATTTTTTTTTAAGTCCATTGAAAAGAGAATCTCTTCAATGTATACTGTAATAATGTTATATAAAATTCAAGTTAAATTAAATAAAAAGTGTGAAACTAAGTAAGCAAAAATCTTATATTTTAAATAAATAAAGATGTTTCATTTTAAATATAGTTAGAAAGACTATACAATAATCATTTTTATTCCCCAAACTCAAATATGATAGAAACAATGCATAATGTTAGTTGAAATCTATATAAAATATTTGAAATGCTTCATAGTTATATTGTTTTAGTCATACTCCCCCTTTAAATAAAGAATAGGCTGAATTTTTGCAGCCCATTAAAAAGAAAGTCTATTCAATGTATACGATTTCTTACATTTGCATTGGAGAGTAAAAATGACTATTGTATAATCTTTTTAAGTGTATTTAAAATTAAACATGTTTGTTTATTTGCAATGTAAGATCTTTTGGTCATTTTGTTTCACACTCTTTATTTAAATTCCTTTGAATTTTAATATATATAACAATATTGAAGTATACATTGAAGAGATTCCTTTGAATAGGCTGCAAAAATGAGCCTAGTCTTTATTTAAAGGGTATGTGTGACTAAAAAAAATATCGTTATGGAGCATTTCAAATATTTTAAATAGATTTCAATCAGCATTACGCATTTTATCTATTTCTTACATTTGAGTTTGGGAATTTATTTGCGACGTAAAACTTTTGCTTAATTAGTTTCACACTCTTTATTTAAATTAGCTTGAATTGCAGTGTACAATGAACAGATTTTTTTTTTTCAATGAACTGCAAATATTTAGGTTATTCTATATTTAAAGAGTGAGTGTGGCTGAAACAGTATAGCTATGAGACATTTTAAATATTATATATATGTTTCAGACATAAAAAATTCAATAAAATTGTTGTTTTTCTTTTCAAATTTTTTTTATTTTTATGAATCCATATATATATATATTAAATATTTCCAAATAATATATTAGTAATAATGAAAATAAAAATTCATATAACATTACAATACTAGCCAAAAAAACGAAATCATGAAATTATGGTTGTGGAAGAATTTTAGTGAAGTTTAATTTTTATTATATATATTCCACCTTTATTGTTAAAAGGAGGTTGTTTTGGCAACAGTTTGAGATTGTTTATTGTTATTGATATTGGGATTGTCTAAGTATTGACTGGTTTTTAATGATATATATATATATATATAAATGACTTTTTGGGTAAAACAGTGTATCATTTTCTATTATATACCGATATTTCGACGAACTAGCAGATTCCATTCTTGCTATTAAAAGATGTGAAGGTTGCCTTGACAGCAGTTAGAAATATTGGTTGCTATATTTACTGTGAATGTTTAGGTGGGTTACTGGTTGGAAACTAATTATATATATATATATATATATGTGTGTGTGTGTGTGTGTCAGATTGAATCAATAATTGTAATGAAACATGTAAAATACCTTCTATTTAGAAGAATTTTTTTAAACTTAATCTAAATCATTTTTTTAAGTTTTATTATTTCTACTTGTTTCTATTAGTAGAACTTTCAATGTAGTTATATGTTAAAGTTTGCAATGACTTTACAACTATTTTTATAACATTCATCACCCAATTGACGATGGTATGACATAGTTGAAACTTTGGTATTTTTAGTACAATAAATTATAAAATAAACTCAGATAATATATCATTTATATATTGTGACTTTCAATTCTTACTGTGGAACTACAGGTTAAAACAGGCAAACTCACTATACGTTTTACCATACACAACAAGCTAGAATAATCAATGGATGCCAGAAGGCTTGTGCATAAAATTCCCCATCTAGTGCCTACTCATCCAATATCCCCAGACTTACTTGTGCATAAAATTCCCCATCTAGTGCCTACTCATCCAATATCCCCAGACTAGTAAGTCTGGGGATATTGGATGAGTAGGCACTAGATGGGGATTTTATGCACAAGCCTTCTGGCATCCATTGATTACTCTAGCTTGTTGTGTGTGGCAATACGTATAGTGAGTTTTGCCTGTTTTAACAACAGTTATACACAAGCATAAGAAGTGGTGGTCATGAGATGTTTATTAACTGCAGGTTAAGTGTTATAGTGATGTATTTAAAAAAAAAGTTTATTTTCATGCAATAAGAATTACTGTAATATTAATAATAATCTGTAATTTATTAGTCATGTCATAGTTACTATTATAAGATAATATTAAAGCTAAAAGGTAATTTCATATAAGTATGCTTTAATAATTTCAAAAGTTATTAATCCAAATTCTTTATGATTGTAAGTGCTTAATACATAAGATTGTTATTTATTTAAAACATAGTAATTTAATTTTACTTATGCTAGTAGTAATAAAGTTAAAATAATCTCTGCTTAACTGTTATCTGGAATAGGTTTAAAATTAAAAAAGGTCTAAAATATTTAAGCTAATTTTAAAGAAGGTGTGTAATCTAATTTTTAATAATGTAACTAATCCATTTATGGTTTAATTAAAAATGCAGTTATAAATGTTGATTTATGATAGTGTTATAACTAATTTTTATTTAGAAAATCCTAAGCTTAGCTAATTAAGAATCTTGTTATTTCTAAACCAATAGTTAACCAATAAATTTCAATTAGTATTTCTAGATAAAGAATTAAATATTAGTATGTGTGAATGCCTGTAAATTTTTAATTATTAAAAATACTTCCTGATTGGAAAAAATAAATGTTTAAAGTTAATTTAATGTTTTAATATTTAAATGTATCTATCTTTAAAAAAAGATACAGTATAAATCCAATCATGTTCTGAGAATTGAAAAAAAATAATTTTATTCTATATTACTATATTAATTTTTTATTTATTAAATAATCCGTTAAATATTTGATTTCAAAACATGATGTAATGATTATCTGTGTCTGAAATTTTCCAGAATATTTACATCAAAGTTATTTTTAGAATCGAGCTTAACAGTTAAAAAATCTTAAACTTTGAGTTAATTAGATGATCTGGTATAGATATTTCAGTTGTCAATCATCCAATTAATTTCCATCACATGAATTACTCTATAAAAGTTTGGTTTGTCAAACATACACACACACACATCTCATTTTTATTTTGTGCTTTCATGTTTTAACTTTTTAAAATTAATTTTTTTTCATGTTTAAGTGAAATAATGCAATGATAAAAATAATTATCTATTCAGATATTATTTTAACTTAAACTTTCAATTGCTTCAGTTTATTTCAACTTCACTACGGAAAATTGTTTTTCAACTCATGTGTTCATGTCAGCAAATGACATGCTGTCCCATCCTATTTAAACAGCTGTATGCATTATAAAAACTTTTATTAACTCAAATTTATTTATTTATTCAAACTATATTTTAAGGAGGATAAGTCTTAAATTAATTTCTAGAACTTTTGAACTATTTTTTTTTATTAATTCTGAAAATAATTAATCTGCTATTGTTAAAAGAATTCTTAAAATAATGCTTATTTGAATACTGTATATCACTATTGCACTATTGTTTTTCTAAGCATTATCTTTTGGGTTAATTCAATATTATTATTGAATTTGAACTTTCATCCAGAATCATTGGACTAGGAAAATGATAAACTTGTTCCAAAAATGTTAATTAATAATGCACAAGTATTTATTAGTAATGATTAACAAGTTATTCATCTACTTATGTTATGAACACTTATTTTAAATGTATTATTGCTTTAGAAAATTCCATAGATTACTCTGGCTTGCATTGAGTCATGCTACTGTATGGAGAATTTACCTCTGTGTAAATAGCTTGTGTAAGCATAAAGAATGGTGATCATGTGATGTTTTGAAATATATCAAAAGAAGAAAATACTTTGTTGTCTTCATTTCGTACATACTAGATTTAAAAACAAAATATTATAAACTGTTTGCTACTAAATGTATTATTAATATAAGAGACATTATTTATACATTTGTCTATTCTTAAGGTTTACAGCCTTAGTAAATATTACTTATGTAATCAATGTGCATTTAAATAAATTTATAATTACAACTTTAAATTATCGTAATAGATTTCTAACTATAAGATCTTTCCATTGACTCATTGTAAATCGAAAGATTTTGTGAGTACTAATGTGTAATAGGAATTGTGGACCTTCACACTTTCAGATCTAACTGCTTCAGCTTCACCTATTCATATAGAAAGTAGGTTGAAGTAAAGAAGGGTTCCCCTTGGGTTCCCCTCTTTTCTTTCAAAGTGTAAGCTTGTGGTTAAAACCTGTAGAGGTCCCTACCATTGCATTTTCACATGCATATTCTTAAGGTTTATAGCCTTAGTAAATATTATTTGTCTATTAATGAAGTTTTCATTGCTGGATATGATAGCAAGAATATCTGTTTATTCAAAGGAAAATTAGGCTTCAAAAAGAAAATATAAGTGAAATTTGTCTTAATCCCTACTTAATGTGCATATTATTAATAAAGACTTAATATTATTTATGAAATGTTTTATTTTAAAGACAATATGAAATTTTATTTATGACTGTTCATTTTTACAAGAACCTGTTTTATCTGCCAATGTGTTTCATGAATGCAAGTTTTATAATAATATTGCATTTGCATTATTTAGAAAGTATGAAGGATATCCTTAATGGTTTTGCTTTAGTAATTAAAATATATTTGCTCTTCACAAGGTTCATTTTAATTCATTACCATGTTTTATTTGTTCTTCAAAAATATTCTCTTGTTCTTCTCTTTCACATTCTTTGCATAATTATGATTTATTAAAAAGTAGGTTATATAAGTCGTAATTGTGCACACACTATGATATGCATTTTAAAACATATCAAAATTATAAATTGTTAAAGTTATTTTGTTTGAATCTATTTACAAATATATATTACCGTCGTAATATATTTTGATTTAAAATAAAATTCATTTAGTAAATATTCGTTTAGTAAATAGATTCAAATATTGCAATTTAAAAGTAAAATAATTTTCATTTAATTTAATAAAAGTCATTCCAGATATTTCTGTTAAGATAAATGAGGGACAATAGTTTAATTAGTTAATGTTATATAAGTTTACCTAAAAACAGCAGATGTCCACTTAAGGTTTTCTTTAATTAGTAAGAGTAATTTTTAATTAAATCTAGTTTGTAATTCAAATGTTGAAAGGGAAATTAACAAAAGAGATTAATTAAAATTTTGTTGAATTCCTTTGGACATTCGGATAGATTTAATTACAGCTGATAAGTCCGATATAATTTTGTAATGCTCCAGGGCAGTTCTATTGTTAAATTTTACTATAAAAAGAAGGGTTTTCTTTTGTTCTCTATTCTAATGTTTCTAAGAGAAATCATTCTGAGGTCTGATGTTTCTTAACCAAAATTATTGTAGTAATTTGTAAATCTTGACATGACAGAGTAGAGTGCAAGAAGGCTATTTCTCTCCAGAATGGTCATATGCTGCCGTAGACCATTGGAAGTTATCACACAAGGAACCCCGGAACTGCTGCCACTGCCAAAAATATGAACATTTCCAGATTTTACTGTTAAATTATATAAAAACCTGCCGACCATCAATCTACCCAAAATGCTTCTCCAGAGGTAACCCTAAATTAACCCAAGAGCTCTTGTGATAACTAACATGCTATAGCTATTTTAAATTGTTTTCTGATATTTCACATAACTTCAGTATGTATTTCTTTAACGTGTTTAAATATACTCAACATTTTGCTCTCTATCCTTGGGTTAATATTTTCTATTGATTAAGCTTTCTGTTATTTTATTATGATAATGTGTCAGAATCATCTTTGACCGAGTGAATTATTCCCTTTGATGAAAATAAGATGCCGCTATGAAGGCATATTTTAAATTTCTAAATAATTTTCCAATTTTATTATCTTGCAAATCACTCATTTGAGGGCGATTCTATTCTTTAATATAATATAATCACATAGTTTAAAATCTACATGTTATTGATTTTAATCTAATATGAGAGTATGTGTGAGGTCAATGATTAAATGTGTCCCCTAATGCATGATTGCGTATATAAATCTATACTTACTTTTAAACCCGCAAGCATGTATTTTCCTATTTTAATTACCATGTTCTACTTTAATTACAAAGTTCATCATTGACGTCAAGAATGTGCGGACCCTTTTAAATGAATTTCAGGGAATTTGATTGGGCATTTCTCTTAATCCAAGTAAAACCCATTCAGTATGTTTTATATACACTAGTCTCATGTTGCTGGTAAGGGAATTGGTTGTTGAGACCACTTTGTTTTACTTTTCCAAGGATTCTTTACATGGCCAAGTCCATTCTCTTCACTTATTGCAGTTTCCAGGCAGAGTGTGTCCATAAATGACACACCTGGCAATTAAACGCAATCGTCACCCAGTCGCTAAGTTTCGGCTGTTCATAAAATACTTTCCTATGGGTTAGCGGCGAGATGCCCTCCGTAATCATTCCAAATATTCCATTATTGTTTTATTTTATATTTATTTTACAAAGCATCCATGACTTAAACATGTCACACCCTCCAACTTTAATAAATTCATTATCAGCAATACTGACCTCCCAATGCAACTCTATTATTATTATTCTCAAATAAATGCTTTGATCACATTCCCACTTTGTTGCTTAGTAAGCTTTTGTCCGTCCTATTCTCGAAATCAATAAATATTTTATAACACTTAATTTCAAATATTTTCTTAAACTTGTATAATTACTCAAAGCACTTTGCACATGTTCCTATCTCATCAAGCACATTATCATAATGCTATTAGCCTGAGGAATAGAATATATCACTTTGCTTTAAAACCTTTTGTCATTTATTGGAATATAATGCCAACAATTATTTAATACGCGTCCCTGTCTCATGTAAGCAAACAGTGGCATTATATATATAAATAAATTTTGTGAAATTATTTAAAACTAAATTTGATATCTTATTTTATTGATTCCTATCACTGTCTCAGTTTATATATATATTTTCTACATTTCTTTTGTAAATCCATAGATGTTAATTAGCCACCCAAACTTCTTTTAGTATAGAGTCTTTTGCTTCTCCCTGACCACCAGGCACTGGTCAAAGATTATAATAGTAGTGGCATCAGATGTGTTATCACGTAGATGGTGCTATGGAATTTGGACTTTAGATTCAAACTTAGTATATCTAGAAGGCAACCCCTCCTAGAATGTTCAGTTTCATGTCTGGGATTTGAATTCTGCAGTGTGTTAGCGAGATAGACGATTCTGACTGTAAGGAAAATAAAGAAGTTATAAGAAAATTTGTTAGCATTGAAGTGTATATGACAGAACAGTTATAAGCAAAATATTCTTCTAAAATATAGATTAATAGCTACTTACCATGCTCCATTTTAGAATATTTATTCATCATTCATATTCATCAGAAAATTATGAATTGTGCTCTTCAAAAGAAGTATAAATATCATTTATCCAATGTGTACTTAAAATTTACAATGCTCATTGTGTTGTTATTCTTCACACTATTATACAATTATACAATGTTTATAATATTCATCATTCTACTTATTTAGTCTATGTTAATTAATTTAGAATGACTATAATTTTTATTTTGTGTCAGTAACTTGAAATGTCTGTTCATTTCATATTTCAAATTGCTGTTATTGTTTAAGTTTATAATGTAGTCTAAATATCCTATATAAGCTGTAGAGTATCTAATAACTTTTATTTGACTTTATCTGTGTTCTAGTATCAACATCAAAATTTAAAGACTTAATTGAATTGGTAAATGGATATAAAAACAGACAAAACTCTCCATACAGCAGTGCCACTCAGTGAAAGCCAGAGTAATCAATGGATGCCAGAAGGGTTGGGCATAAAAACCCTATATGTTGTTTACTCATCCAATATCCTCAGACTAGTTTCTGGCTTGTGACTTTCATCAATGAGAAGCCTTAGATCTGAGAGCTCTGCACCTAGATCTTAGTATCTAATGCAACCCTCCAACAGCTACCTTTTATACACAAGACTTCTGGCATCCATTGATTGCTCTGTCTTGCTCTGAGTGACACTACTGTATGGAGAGTTTTTTCTGTTTTAATAACAGTTATGAGCAAGCATAAGACATGGTGATCATGTGATGTTAAATGGATAGAAAATAAAATTAATTTACTATATATTTTTTTATATGCATTATACACATTTATGTTTCTCTGAATAATTTTATCTATGGGTTTCACATGTATTTTCATGTTAAGTTATCAGAATATTAATAGTATAACAAATATTTTAGAGTGTGTTATACCTGTTCCGTTTTAGAGTTATTTTGATTGTGCATAAATGCTTGGCAGAGTTATTGAGGCAAATGTAATTTTTTGATTATTGAATTATTTAGCTACAATTTATTTTATCTGTTTAACTATTTTTTTTTGCTACATTTATTCTTTTATAGGTTTTACACATCAATTATTTGTTATTTTAAGATATGTAGTGTTTATCTCACTTTTATAGCTTATTGTATTATGCAAGTGAGTTTTGTTATATTTTTGTGATACCCAGCATACAATACTATATTTAGGAAAATCTCTCTCTTTTGATGGTTTATTCTCATATTTCATTACTAGAGACAAAGTCCTAACTTTTTGTTGCCCTCATGGGTAGGTGCATATTTGAGTTCATACCATCATCCTATTTTGCCTTTTCTTTCTCAGTCCCATAACGTGAATCTTAGTGATATGTTATTTAAAGTCATATGTAATGTGCAAACATGTCTTTATCTTGGCATTTGATGTTTTTGGAAGTATTGCCACCCAAACCTTCAGTTGGACTTTTTGTAAATCAGAGTGGTTTATGACATGTAGGTCTTGTTGATGTGCCTAGCTAGCACATCCAGATATTTTAAAACCCAATAAAATATTTATTAAACTTATAATTTTTTTATGTGGCTATATAAAATTTATACATCTTCTTCAGTATTACCAAAGTATAGTAAGATTTTATCTTAGTTTGTTTTAGTGAATACATTTTACCTAGAAACTTTATAATAGCAATTAAAATTATTGAAGGTGAGAACATGATTTAACCTACAAGAAGGCTTATTAAAATTTTTAATTTATTAGTAATTTTTACTCTACTTTAAATTTTAATTTATAATTTTTCTTTAATATATATATTTTTATTTTGGGTAATTTTTGGTAATTTTATAATGTTATAAAATAGCTTGATGCTTGCCTATTCAGTGTTATAAGTGTCAGTAATTGTTATTTTAATTATTAATTTTGCTTATTTATTCTTTTATCATCATCCACATCTTTCAGAAGTGTAATAATATCACACACATATTTATTTATTTTGTAGATTGAGAATACAAGAGTACAAGAAAATATGATATAAGAAACACTTTCTTAAAATTATATTATTGATGTAGGGATGACATCAAAAAATATTATTTTATCTGTCTCAAATTTAAAAAAATGATAAAATCATTTTATTCACCTCCATAATATCACTTTTAAATGTTACATGGGAAGATGAGAGGTGTGAGGTCAAATACTTTGACATCCAAGTTCAAAGGAATCAATGACATCTTTACTATAGAATGATAATCAAACCACTGGAAATAAGAGGCCACACCCATCCCAGTTCAAATTAACCACAAGCCCACAAATTAATTAGTTTTGTCTTTGTTTCTTTTTAGAAACCACCAATTATGTAAATTTGAGGCTGACAAGAAGGGTAATTTGATATGATACATGGCAGACTTGGGATACAAACACAAACTTAACAGTAGAAAAGTCAAACAGTTTTACCACAAGCTTAAATAAACCCAAATATAGAAAATAAACCTAGGATTTTACTACTACACAAACTCTCTATATTTAAACATTTAATCAAAACACTTTCTAATGACTTTGAAGTAGGCTTTCACTTGCTTCCTACAACCAAACAGATTAATCAACAATACAAAGAACAAAATCACAGCCAAACCACCCCTTCCCCCAGTTGTGTATAAGATCACTTGCCCCCAAGGAGGTTGCTAAGCAACATACTATGTAGAAACCAAAGCAAACATTGTCACTAAGATATCCCAGCATCAATACATATATAATAGAGTGTGAACTAAGGCTGAAGGTAATCAATATTTGTAGAGCATGAGAGAGTCACTGGTTACACCTTCCAGCTGACATCAGCTGAGACAATTTGCACTGAGTGCAATGACACAAAGCGCAAAGTGAAGAGACGTGTTTCATTACAGAAGACCGTAAAGCGATCGATAAAAGAGACACATGCTTTACATTCTCCAAAAAGTGGCTGTCTAAATATTTTTACATATATTTGCATACATTACTGTGATATCTACTAACTATTACAGCTTCATTAATTGTATACAAAATGCAAGATTAGAATTTACTTTCTTTTATTTATTTTTGATAAAAACTTTAAGTTCACTTAACTTTATTCATTTTGAGTTATAATCATAAGATTGCTTTATTTTATTTTAATAGAAGATTAAGAGAAAACCTCTTGGTATGATGTTTTGGGATGCAAGAAAACCTCTTTCTTATTCATAATATTATGAATGTCATAATAGTGTGTTATAGCTATTCTTAATTTAAGAGTTTTTCATGTTTAATTCTACAATTTAATAATCGTTTGATTTAATAAGATATCATCTTAAAGGTAAGATCATATCTTATTGTTATTAGTTGTTATTAGGATCACATTCTTGGTTGGTTATAAGAAATAAAATAAAAAGATTAAAAAACCCCTGAGATTTGTTTATAAATATTATTTTAAAAAGAATTGCTATACTTAAGATAGAAATTATTCTAAGAAAGAATTATGTGGCATATGATTTTAAGATGTGGTTGTACGTATGAAGATGTAGGATAAAGAGTATTGAAAGTAACCTAATTATTTGTGTGTCATATGATGCATAAGATACTTGTAAGAGTTATTGTGTTTTAAAAAGAGAATATGAGAACTATCGCCCTCTTAATTTGATGTTTTTGTATTTGTCATAATTAATTAATGCACATTTTTACTGTTATAGCAGCATATGCAGAAGAACTAGACAATATGTGTATATTGTTAAGCTTCTTCTTTTTTTTTTTTTTCTTCTTCTTCTTCTTCTTCTTCTTCTTCTTCTTCTTCTTCTTCTTCTTCTTCTTCTTCTTCTTCTTCTTCTTCTTCTTCTTCTTCTTCTTCGTCTTCTTCTTCTTCTTCTTCTTCTTATTATTATTATTATTATTATTATTATTATTATTATTATTATTATTAATAATAATAAAAAGTCAGATGTCACATGACTTATAAATAGCTTGCAATTACCAATATGTAAACTTAAGAGCATGCTAATGCTCTAAACAAGCTTTTTTTATTATTATTATGATAAATGCTACTACAAGAGAAGGCATTCAAATCATCTTTATCTTAGATTGTCCCCAACCCCAGACCGGTTTCAACCTATGGGTCTCTTCAGAATGCCTTCTCTTGTAGTAGCATTTATCATAATAATAATAAAAAAAGCTTGTTTAGAGCGTTAGCATGCTCTTAAGTTTACATATTATTATTATTATTATTATTATTATTATTATTATTATTATTATTATTATTATTATTATTATTATTATTATTATTATTATTATTATTATTATTATTATTATTATTATTATTATTATTATTATTATTATTATTAACCTATGCATATCTAAAATAACTCTGAGTTTACATTTTGCTTATGACCATCAGTGGATTTTTATGTCACAATTTTGGCATGCCCATTATTTTGGCTTTGATCGATTAGGCATAGTTGCTGTCAATCAAACATTGTGGTATCTATTCACCTTGCTTGGTATCATCTTAGCAATTTACCTTTGTTTTCTTTGTAGGTTACAATATATATATAATTATAATATATTATAATGATTTTAGGAATATAAAATATCACTTTCAATGTTATATTGATGATTGTAAAATTTTCAAATGCATTAATTCCTTTTCTGATTGCTCTTCATAATAAAATGATATAATTTTACAAACCTGGCGCATTAACAATAAAATTATGATTAATTAAAATAAATGCTTCTTTATCATCTACTCAAAAAAAACTGAAATTTTACCGTTTCCCTATTCTATTCATTATTTAATGCCATAATAAATAGAACATTTTAAAATAATGAGTCTCCAATATAGACATGGTAAAATATTTACTTAATTAATTAAATATAAGCTTTTCGTCATTTTGATTTTTCCCATCTTAGAATTTCTATGTGGAATCCACAAACTAAAAGAGATATCTCAAAAAAAAAAAAAATTGTATTTGATAGATATTCTCAATATAATTTTTTTAATAATCCTTTTAGTATTTTCTTGATGTAAAGAAAAAAAATAGAGACATTACATTCATATATAAGAAGATCACTCAATTTACAATTATTAACGATTTACTTGGTTAGATGATTATCTTAAAACTCAATATTCAAGAATATAAGAGTCCAGGTTCAATTTTCATGCTAGTATTGTTACTCATCAGGCCAGCAACACCTGAAGAAGAGGGAAGAATCGTCTTAAAACTTTGTTTGTATACTAACCTGTGTTCTTTACTAACAGTTGAATGTATTTGGAATATTTAAATAAAGTTAAATTTTTCTAGAGACATCCAATATTTGTACCAGATGATGGAAATAGTCCAATATATAAATACAATTACTTCAAATATAATCTTTTAAATATATTTTCTTTTTGAGCAGGTTTTTCAGGTTTTTTTCCATATTTCATATGATCGTAACTCAGAGCAGGAATTTTACAAATAATAATATTCTTTATCTAGATTATAATAATTCATCAATACTCTAAAAGTTAAATATTATTTGTAACTCATCATTCATACTTTTATCATATCTTTCTTTCCAAATGTTCTCTGTCATTCTTTTCTACAAATCTCTTTATCATCGAACCAATTATAATTTTCTTGTAAACAGTGAGGATTGCCAATTCCTCTACAAGCTTTATGATAAATGCTAAGCCAGAGACAGCACTTAAAATATCTCTGTCAGGAACCCCTCCCCAAACTCTTGATCATGGTTTCATGCTTTGGCATTCCTCAGAGAGGTGTCAGGGTAGGTTCAGACACTAGATCTAAAAATACCAACCCAAAGCCAATCACTTATCTAAAAGTTATCTATTGAGTGGAAAATCTGAAATTTTCAGACATCTACATGTCTTCAAACCCAGCTATCCAACTCAAATAGCTATATGGGGCTGGTAGATCTTCAGCCCATATAGCTATTTGAGTTGGATAGCTGGGTTTGAAGACATGTAGATGTCTGAAAATTTCAGATTTTCCACTCAATAGATAACTTTTAGATAAGTGCTTAGCTTTGGGTTGGTATTTTTAGATCTAGTGTCTGAACCTACCCTGACACCTCTCTGAGGAGTGCCAAATCACGAACCATGGTCAGGGGTTTGGGGAGGGGTTCCTGACAGAGATATTTTAAGTGCTGGCTCTGGCTAAGCATTTATCATAAAGCTTGTAGAGGAATTGGAAATCCTCACTGTTTATAATTTACAAGCTTAAGAGATAGAGTCATGTGATCTATGAATTGGATCTTTGACTCTTATTTTGACTATAATTTTCTTGTGTTTCTTTTTATTCAAAATGTTCATTTTGCAATTGACTATTAATTGTTATTTTGGTACTTAAATAAAATAATTATTATTTGTAAATATTTTATTTATAATTGTATTAACATTTATTCGTATTGAACGTGAATAATAAACATCTACTCTTAAATGAGTATGAACCATTCTAACTCCAAAAAAAAAAAAAAAAAAAAATTGGGGGGGAGGGGAGTCATCTAGAAATGAGTTTCGGGATAACAATATAACCCAATCTATAAAACACAAATACATTTAATTATAAAACATCACTGATGTATATAACTTTTTTTTTATTTCATGCCCTTTTTGTAATTAATTTTAATTTTATTTTTATTAACCTTTGTAAATTTACTCATTGTATGTTTCATAATTGAATAATATATATATATTATGTTTTTTTTTTTTGTAATTATTTTGGAATTTGGTGATTCTTATAAACAACTTCTCACACACATCTCTTTTTTATGGAGTTATTTTATTTGTATATATTACTTAATAAATAAATAAATAAATAGAGTTCATTATTATTATTATTATCATAAATTGTTATAGCATAATTTGTTCTAATAACTTTATAAGTTGTACAATATTATTTAAATCATAGAAAAATTGACTCCACAAAAATATATATTAGGAAACTAGAGAGTAACAGAATATACATTTCTAGTTATTTTTAGTCATTTATTAGGAAATATTCTGGTTATAAAAATAAAACGTCAGTTGATAATAAAAACAAATTATTTTTCATCATACACAAATAAAAACGCTGCTGTCCAAACCTTGCTTGCCTATTACTTCTAAAACTGTTAACTATTTATGACATTTTTTTGGCAATAAAGTAGCTTAAAAATAAAAATAAAGATTTGGACATATATCCCCTGTTTTAATCTATAAAGTATGTGTTGAACAATATATCTTTAATTTTCTCTTTGCATCAGAGTATTTTTTCTGATTCAAGGAAAGTTGAAAAAGTTATCAAAATTCAAATCAACTGTTATCTATTTCTTTGTTATATATAGGTGGGAAAATCTTTGAATAATGTGTGTATAATAAGATAATAAAGTATCTGGATATTAATCTAAAACACTCATTTGTTGAGACTAATTTGATATATATTCAAGACTCTACTGCAAATGCAGTTGACTATAAGCTGCAAATAGATATCTATTTTGATTTAAACAAAGCCTTTGATAGGGTAGATCACTCGATATTGATTTTTAAGTTACATGTTATTGGTTTTACTTGTCAACTTCTCCAATGGTTTGTATCATCTACACCAAATAGGCTTATTTTTTTTTATTTGTGAATTTACACAATCTTATATATATATTAGGCTTATTTTTTTTTATTTGTGAATTTACACAATCTTATATATATATTAGTAATGTTTTAGGGTCTCAAGAAAGCATACTTGTCTTGTTATTGTTTTCAGTTTATTGCATGGATATAAAGGAAAGTGCAATTGGTGCTAATATTCTTCATTTTGCAGATGCTATTAATATGCATTAAACTGCATGGACAAAGAGGTAGCAATAGTTGAGGAGTAATAGACATTTTACATTTGAATTTTCAGCTAGCAATATGAACTAGTTGTACTTCATATATATATATGTTTAGTGGTTTCGTACACTGGTTTTACTAATTTTAAATTATGGTTCTGTGATTTGGAACTCTCATCATTTTAGCATTGGAAAAAGTTTTTAAATACTTTCTAAGATATATTAATGACCAATAATATATTATGTCAATGTACTATTCAAAAGACAAATCTTTAATGATATGATGTTTCTAAAGACAATTACTTTGGGTGATATAAATAAAAATAATTGCCAAACAATGACATCTTTTTTTTAAAAAAGGGTAAAGGATACAAGGTAAAGCCTTATATAACATTCCCAAATTTTCCAAGTAAACATTAAAAACTTAAGCGTTAGTAAGAATATTTAGATTATATAATAAATATTTTAGTACTATTAATATTTTTAAACCAAATAATATAAAATATAGGATTAATATACAAAGAAATCCTTCTTCTTTCTCTTCCCCCTCTCCTACTTTTTCTTCTTCATTTTCTTCTTTCTTTTTTTTTTTTCTTTTTTTTCTTTCCTTTTCATCATTTCCTTCACATTTTTCTTTTTCTTCCTCTTCTTATTTCTCTTTTTCTTCTTTCTCTTCACCTTTTCCATCCGTTTTATTCCATCCCCTTCTCTTCTTTTTTCTCCTCCTTTTTTCTTTTTTCCTTCGTCTTCCTTCTTTTTTGTCTTAAAGAGATATAAAATTTTATATGTGAAAACAAACATAGAATATTCATAAGTAAAACGCTGTAGATGATATATTTTAAAAGCATTAGAGTCTATTTATTCTTTAATTTCATACACAGATAAAATTTTATCTATAACAGACAATTATTGTTAACGACTTTAAAGAATAATAGCTGCGTTTAAATAAAGTTTTCTACTTTTATAAAATTTTACTTTTCATTTAGTAAAGACAATAAAACAATTTTCAAAGTCTTTTGTTATTTTAATATATATATCTTCTCATGACATTTCCTTTTAACCTTAACTATTTCTGGTGGAAAAATTATGCAGGATTTAATCATTAAAATTTTAAAAGACATGTTTATAAACTTCAAAGAGCAATTTAGTTAGTTTAAACATATAGCTTTCAGTATATTAAAGTAAAATAACAGCACACAAAATTAGACAAGAAACTAAAATATGCATACGTTATTTACCTTCATTTCTTCTTTTAGAAGATTTAGATATGAAAAAAAAAAACCAAAAGTTAGATTTACAGCCAAACTGCTAAAATACCTTATTTCAATAAAAATCTATTAAACATTTTTTTTTTTCTGATAAAAAAACACTGAATGAAAATCACTATTGTTCACAATAAAGTTTGCATTTTTCTAAAAATATATAACAATTATTTCTACATGATGAAAATAGTTTAACATAAAAATGCAAATAAATCACAAACTTGCATGTGGGTGTTTATATACGTTTTTCACATAAAGCTAGTTTGATAAATCATAGCTTTACAGTACTATAACCAAGCATCAATTTCTGGTATTCGTGATAGTTTGCTATGGATTGTCACTTTATTTTTAGAAATTTATTCAAATATTACACTTTTAGATGTGAACATAAAATAAATTTTAAATCCAGAATGAAATATCAGAAAAAATCAAATATTAGTTAGTGATATTTTTTTGTTGTTGACATGATTTGAACACTTAATATATCCTTCCTTCCACACGCGCGCATACACACGTATATATATATTCAACATGCTTTTAAAACATATATGGATAAAGCTATCCCCAAGATGAATTTGTAGCAGAATCTTTATCAATTAGTGCATATCTATTGCTTAAACATATCTTTATCATCGAAGTTTAGTATTTATTCTTAGCAAATAATTTATGATTTAATTTATAATATTCTGTTGATATTGTGTAGGATAAATATTAAATATTATTTTAATACATTATTATATAATTTTAAGCCCTGGTATAATTCACTTAATGATTTATATATCTCTTCTTAAATTCCAGCAAGAGCACCCCCCCCCCCACCTTTTTCTGATCATGTTTGATATATTCAATAAATAACACTTCTAATTTCAACACACTTTTATAATATCTGGTTAAAGACATTTGTAAAAACCTAATAATCCCCCTGCATTTTAGGAAGAACCTGCTGTCACCAGTTGCTCGCTTCACATACATGTACGCACACTTGCATGTATATGTGTATAGTTATATGTATATTAATTATATAAAAACATATTTTGCGGGTTCATCCGTATAAGATTTTAACTTAAAAATTCCAATGTTTCGACTTGATCACTCAAACCCTCAACCAGGAAATGAAAAGTATATATATATAATTAATATACATATATATATAGTTATATCATCTTCATCATCATTGTCAACCATTATCAATCCACTGCAGGATAAAGATCTCAATTTTCTCCGATCTCGCCTTTCTTCTTCAAATCACCCCTGCACACTTTCTTATTTCATCCATCCATTTCACATGTGGGCCCCTTCTGGGTCTTTTGTAACCCCTTGGAATACACTTTAAGATTTCAATTGTCCATCAAATCAATAGATCAAGCAATAGTATTTTCCCTAAATCCTAAAATCTTTTGTAACAATTTACCAATATATTTAACAGTCTGATATATATATATATGAAAATAATAAATATACAAACAAACTAAAGAAAAAAGAAAAACATAATAAAACACAGAATTACTTCTCTATAAAACTGCTTTAATATTTCAACTAGCAGACTTGTTTTTATCAGAAAGCAAAATGGCTGGGTGGGGTGTTGCATTATTTTATTAGATCACTTGTTGGAGTAAACAAACTCTATAACATTTTTGACTCTTTAATTAAATAACATTATGAAATATAACTTGTGAAACTTTTATATAAAAATATGATACAGCTATAACTTATACCTTTGATCTACACCAATACAATTTAATTATTGCTCCACACTGGCCCCTTAGGCAGAAAAGAGAGTACCTGTATCCAAGCTGAATTATATATATCAGATATATAAATACGGCTGTTTCCAGGTCACAGATGTTTTCTCAGCTACAGAATTCAACACCTATCATCCAAAGCACTTTTTTGTTTCAGAGTAAACCCCGGGTTCCAGTTAGTTACCCATAGATAAATGATGCACTTTGAATGATTGGCAAACTAATTCAGCCCCTAAGATATCCCACCTAGCTCAATCAAAAGGATAATATAATATACAGTTACTTTATTTAGTTGTGAAAGAATTAATTGACAAGCATTAAGTTTAAAGATAATTTATTTTTAAATACATACTTATTATAATAACTTTTAAACTACTTCTAAATTTTTTCAATTAATTATAAACAATGATAATCTATATAATGACCACACACATTCTTAATTCATACAATAAAGCATTAAATAAATACATGAAATTGATATATCATAAAATATTAACCTTTCCGAAGGACACTTCATCATTGGCCAAGAGAGGTAAAACTCTGAAAGTTTTAATTGGTCATTTGACAAACTCTTTGATAAAAATATTTTCATCTTTTAATATATATTAATTTTAGTTTCGTTTTCAAAAAGTATATTAATTATTTGTAATGTTAGGAAAGTAAATGAATGTTTTTTCAAAAATATATTTTTATTTGTATTTTATAGAAATATTCTAAAGCGGAAAAATCAAAGAAAATATTAGGATCAAATTAGAAGCAATGCAAACGTCATTTATATCCCTCCCAGATTTATATTATTAAAAACGTTATGAATTTTTTAAGAATTTTTTAGTAAAATCTGAGCGTCTTTCTAAAAATAATTATATATTTCAGTATATTTTAATCAAAATACATGGTAATATGTAAATATATGCCAGAAAAAAATTCTAAAACATTAATCTTTGTTTGAAAATTAAATAAACAGCTTGGGGCAATGTAAACTCTTGACAGGATGTCAAAAAATGCTATCTCTGGTATCGCTGGTTTCTTTTTCAATTTACAATCATGTAAAGTATACAATTTTTTAATAAAACCTTACTACTTTTGTAAAATAACTATATTTTCAGCAGTTGTTATGAAGATCATTTATAATATGTATGAAAAATAATAAAAAAAAACACTCTAAAACATATATTTTCATTTTCAGTGGTGAAAAAATATTTAGCAGAATTATCAGCCAATAAGCATCAAGAATGGATGGCCCAACCAATCAGAATTGGCCTTCTTCTTTTGTTTAACTTAAAACCCTCCTAGTATTGATTTTTTACATGTAAAATAATTCAAGAGATGGCAGCATCTTATGGAACTTTTTCTAAAGTTTCCAATGAGTATGAATATGTCACCACAGCTTTAAAAATAACTGATTTAGAGTGATCCAAAGCTTTTGACGCATTGCTGCATTGATCCCTACTGAAAGGTTAATATATATGACCTTTCAAAACATGCACATCAATAGTTCGTTTTATGCGGTTATAGAGTTAATTTATTTATTGACTTTGGGAGGCTTCAAATTATTGCAATGGCTACTTTAATATCAGAAATGGAAATAAGAAATGTTATTCATTACCTATAGGCTTTGGATGTTATGTTTGCTGCTTCATGTAAATTTTTCCAACCAGTTGGATTTGAGGTATTTGTGGTTTAATTTTTACTATTTTATGGCACTATTCTTTAAGATAGTTAGATATCCCTGGCAGTTTTTCAAGTTGTTAGGCAGGCTTCATTTTATCCAGGCAGGTTGGTTGTTTCCATTGGACTCAGGCTGGAGCAAGGTCATATGATTCCAATATTTGTTAGCACTGCATTGTCCTGGTAAACACTGATTGATTGACTGATTGATTGAACTGATTGAAGAACTGTTTTAATCTCATTGTGACCTCAACTGATAGATTGAACTCAACTGATTGAATGATGAAAAACTGGACTATTTATGTGATGACCTGTGGTCGCTTTGTTAATTAGTTTTACATCCACCAGCTATATCTGTTGTTGGAATAGATCCGCTGTTTTTTACTACATTCTTTTGATAAGATTTTAATCCTGTTTTCTGTTGGTAGCCATTGATAATTTGTTGTTTTATAGATTTTTAATTCATAGTCATTGCACATTCTTTTTTTTTAATTTTTAACTTTCTTATATCATATTATCAACATGCACACATTTTACTATACTTTTTTATTTTTACAATTTTATTTCTTTCAAATAATTGGGAAAGACCTTTTTCTTTAAATTGAATGAAAAGAGAGATATTTTTTAATCGTATATAAAAGATTTATAGTTTAAACTGCCATACCTTTTAATTCTACTTTAAAATTTCTTAGTTAATTTCTCTCTCCCTTCCAATTATTTCTTAATACGTAAAACTATGAATTAATTGATTTTTAGCAAACTGTTTTTTTTAAAAAAAACCTCTTTAAACTTCTTTTATTAAGGTTTTAACTTATATGAATAACTCTTTAAACTTTTATACATTATTTTCTTTTAGCAAACTGGATTTTATTTTAAACTAATAATAAAGAAAAACTCTTTAGATTTTTTATAAATTTATTTATTTCAAACAAAATGTTTATAATTCAATTATTTATGAACAACTTATTGATTTTATTATTCATTATTTATTTTAAATGTTCACATTATTTGTGAGAATTTTATTTTAACAATTTTTAGACAAAAATGTTATGTGGAGCACTTTTTTATAAGTGGTGCAATATGTATATGAATCACCAAATTCAATCATAATTTGCTAACAATTTTACTCTTTATGTAATTTATATTTGCAAAAATATGAGAACATATAGTGCATGAAGGATATATATTATAGTACACATTATTAATTATGGCTTTATTCTTAGCTTTTTTTAAAAAAAATATTGTTAATACATTTTTTCTCTGAACATCCATATTATATTCTTCAATAAAAAAACAAGTTTATCCATTTTCATTTTAATGTTCTTGATACACTGACATTTCATCATTAAACACATCAGCAGACCTTTATCTTCTACCTGACAAATTATATTATCAGTTTTAAAGTGCTGTTTAATGTCTAAAATGGCCAGTTCCCATAAATTTTTATATAAAATCACATTAAATTTATGACAATTAATTTTCTTTATAATTTTATCAGCAATATTACTTTTGCCCCTAATCTTTCAATTAAATTTTGAACAGCTGCAATTAATTCTAAAGCTCCATGACTTAAAATATATTTTTAAATCAAATATATCTTTTATCTGACAAATTAACAAAATTCATATAATTATAAGATTGTGGATACTGCTTATTAAATAAAAAATCAATTTTCTTTTCAAATTGATCATGTCAATTAAGTACAAATAATTTAGTCCATTTTTCACAAACAATTTTATATTCTTTTCAAACACATTATTCATTTAAAAGTATTAAATGTTCAACTGCTTTTTAAATATCTCTGAATATTAAAAAGTTCTTTTTTACATTTCTTAACTACATCATTTGACATTACTGATTATTAACTTATTCATACATTTTGATACTGAATTTATACAACTGTTCAATTTTACATTGCAACAATGCAGGAATAGTCAAGCATTGTTAGCTGAGAGGTTATCACAGCCACCTTGCAAGCAAGTAGTTGGTTGCAGATGGTTGTGGGTTCGCGTCCCGGCCGATGCTATGACATATGAAAAAAAAAACAATGCAGGAATATATGATAATTTTTACAATCCTTTAAAAAATAAAGTTTCCTTTTAAGCTCAATACTCTTTTTACATTATTTCTACCACTCTTTAATGATCCATCATTTCTTAGTGTCACTTAAATCTATTACATTAAAAAACAAAAACAAATGTGGTACAAATAAAATGTTCATTAATTAAAAAATGTTGCAATAACAATATAAATAATAAATACAATGATAATTACATATAATATGCATAGGTCTTTTAAATGCCAGAAGTACTTTTAATTAATTCCTTAACTCTCCTCAACTGCTGTTAAATTAAAAAAACATAACAGAAGCAAACATCACCAACATAAATCCCATGAGTTCCAAATTTTAACATTATCAGCTTGTCTATTAATTATCTTCATTTTATTTCTATTTATTAATATTGCCTCCATAACTTTTCCTTTATTCTGGTTTTTTTCTTATATATACTACTTTATTTAATTAATTTACTGCCTTAATTATCTTGTTAATTACTGTGGTATTTATTAATCCCCCATCTAAAGTTTTTACTTAATCAAATCTTATTGAAATAGAAAAAATTCAGGATTATATTATCTGTTTAATTAATTAAATTGGTGTTTTCCTGTATCAATTTTTGTATTTATTTATTTTTTTTAAAAAATTATTATACTTTTTTTAATTTACTCAAAATAATTTATTCTTCTAATATAAAAAAAGTCAATACAAGTTTCTTTTTTTTTCTTTCCATGTATACATATCTACTACCAAATCACCTCAAACATTAAAACATTTTCAGCTATGTTATCTATGAAATAAATGTTTAGAGCTCACATCTCAAAACAGGTAATTCAAAAAGGTACCTCTTTGAACTATAGGCTGCATAGACATTAAATATTGAAACATAAACTAATTCAAATAAGGAGAGTGAAATTATATATGCAATGATATTTAAACTGCTCCCAAACAAACATATTTACTATACTTGCACAAAGACATACTAAACATTAGCTTTTTTTAAATCTGTGAAATGCCCAAACACAGATATATATATATGAAATTATTTCTAATGGACACGGATGTCTGAAATAAATGTCAAACATTAAATCACCTTAAACATTAAGAAATTTTCAGCTATTCCCTCTACGAAATAAAAGTTTATAGCCCACATCTCACAATGTTTGAGGTGATTTTATATTTGATATTTATTTCAGATAGTGATGTGCACTGTAAATATTTTTGTATATATCTGTTTTGGGCATTTTAAAGATTAAAAAAAAGACTAATATTTAATCTGTCTTTGTGTAAGTATAGTAAACATCTTTTTTAAGAGCAGTTTAAAGATTGTTGCTTAAGTAATTTATGCTCTCTGATTGAATTAGTCATTGTTTCAATATTTAATATCTTTGCAGTCTATAGTTCAAAGAGGTACATTTTTTAATTACCTGGATCGAGATATAGGCTCTAAATGCTTTTTTCACAAAGGGCGTGACTGAAAATTTCTTAACGTTTGAGATGATTTAATAATTGACATTTATTTCAGATAGTGGTATGCACTGGAAATATTTTTGTATACATATCTATATAAAATATATTTGAAACGCCCTATAACTATATGTTTTTAATCACACCCACACTCCTTTAAATAAAGAGTAGTCTGAATTTTTGTAGCCCATTGAAAAGAAAATCTATCTATTTTCCTTTTCAGTGAGGTGCAAAAATTCATGCTATTCTTTATTTAAGGAGCGAATGTGGCTGAAACAATATAGCTATGGGGCACTTCTAATATTTTATACAAATTTCTGCTAGCATTATGCATTGTTTCTATACATTTATTACATATACATATTGATATCAACATTTGATGCTAAATGTAATGTACGCTACGTATATACATGTATCTATGTGTGTTTGTAAAAACGGTAAAATATCACTCTTCTTCAACATTAATGCTGGAAGAAGAATACAAAATAAAACTTGATAGAATAGATACTTTCTTGCTAAAAATAACTAGATGTTCATTTAATAATTACAATTAAATGGCTATGTTGGTTATAGCCATTTACTAGAAAAAATGAGACCTATGCTGAAAATCCTGTGCTATCTAAAGCATTTATTCAAACCTGTTCATAGACATAACAGATGGATGTTTTACTACTACACTAGAAGACATTATATATATTTTTTTAAGCTTAAAATTATTATTGTTATTGTAAAGTGGAAAGTACTTACCTCCCACTGAGTTATGTAGCGGTTTTTCAAGCTACATAAATCTTGATTCTACATAACTCAGCGGGAGGTAATTACTTTTGCTTTATAATTACAGATATTTAAAAGTTATGATTTATTTTTTATTACTATTATTATTTGTTATTATTATTATTATTGTTGTTGCTGTTGTTATTATCATCATCATCATCATTAATTTTACTACTACTACTACTACTACTACTACTACTACTACTACTACTACTACTACTACTACTACTACTACTACTACTACTACTACAACTACTACTACTATTACTACTACTAATGATGATGATAATAATAATAAGAGGAAAAAGAAGAACAAAGTAGAAGAAGGAGGAGAAGAAGAAACAGAAGAAGAAAAAGGAGGAGAAGAAGAAGAAAAACACAAAGAAGAATGTAGATTAGGAAATAAATTGTAAATGGTACCAGTCTTAAGTTTATTAGAATAATTCTTGCAAAAAAATAAATAATTCGTTAATTCAGCTACTAAAGACTAATCTTATATGCACATATAAATGCCGTAAATACCAGTCTAAAATGGATAAAAAGATTTCTCTTCAAATCATCTATTTTTGTATATGTATACACAGTTAGATATAATTTAAAATTTATTCACAACATAAATTATTAATATTTTTTAATCTAATATTAATCAGCTTTTGAAATTTATTCTGCAAATGGTTTGATGTTTCTAAAGAAAAAAATATCAAGTAATATAGTAGCTTAAAGATATATATTTCATCTTGAATTTTTTAAAAATATATATTGAAAACTATTTCATGTCTACACATTTATTAAAAATTCTTTTTAGAAATTAAAAAATACCAAATGAGAACTAAAATAAAATCAAGAAAATGTTATTTTTACCAATAAAATATACTTTTAAATAAAATTCTTTTGAAATCTAAGCTGCAGTTTTTAAAATTACTTTTATTAAACTTTTATTTTTAATTTCACCTTTTTAAAAGTGTTTATTTATAATATGATCATTATACATCTTTGGTTCTATAAACTAATCACTTAATACAAAAGCAATTTAAATTTTTTTTCCCATGTGTCATAGCATCAGCCAGGAAGTGAACCCACTAACCCAGGACAACTGCTTGTAAAGCAGCTGTCACTGACCTCTTGACTACCAATGCTTGACAAAGGCAATTTAAATTTATAGAAAAAAATATGCTAATGTAACATTTTTACTAAAATACTCCTAATGTTGATCAATATATCTTTATTAATAAACTTTTATATAAGTGGTACCCAAAAATAATCGGAATTTTATAATAAAAAATTGTTCATTAATCTTTAAGCATAATAAATTTAATCACTTTCAAAGTACTATCGATTTAATACAAAACAACAATCTAAATGTCTTTTTCACTTTTCAAAGTAATCCATAAACACAAAGTAAATCACTTCAATGTTTGAATCATTATTTTTTTCACCACATTAATGTTTGCAAAAACTATTTGAGGCATTTTTTATTCAAGAAAATAATAAAAGTCACATGGTTATAGATTGAGTGAATATGACAGATGAATAAACTGGGTCATAATAAAATTAATTAAAAATTATGTGACACCCAAGGCTTTGTGCACAGATGCATTGCTGGGATAAATCTTGCACTCCTCACTTTGCCACAAAACAGGACATTTATATTACATCACATCACACATATGTTTCAGAACTTGTAGCTAAAACATCTGACAATTATGAACTAATTCTGAGAGAAAAAGCCCTTTGCATCAAAAAACAAAAAATAAAGTTGATGCAGAAGGTTCTCTACAAGAAAAAGATATCTAGCAGCAGAAACATGTAAGACTGCAGGCACACTTACCAGAAAATGATACCAGTTATTTTTGGTCCACGTTCCATCATATTCAACCAATTTGCTTTTCAATAGAATCACCTCTCTAAGTATAGAAAATTATACTAATTATAAAATTTATATGCAAGACACCTTATCTTTCATACACTTTCTTATTAAACTTGATTCACTAAACATAATGAAAAAATTAATCACCAATCTTTATTTTTTCTTCAAAATATTTTAAAAATTATTTTTTGCATCAAAGAAGCCATTATAAGGAATAAAAAATATTCTTCTATTTTGACCATTTGATATGGACTTTTTCAAGATTTTAAAATAAATATCGAATATTAGTACAAATATAATAAAAACCATTGAAAAAAATGAAAAAAAAACTTCTTATATATTACCAACTTATGAATATATCTATACTTCAAATAATTTTCATTTATATATATATCTATGTGTGTTACTGGATTTCTTTCCAAACTACATTTTAAAAGAAATGCATTTTTTTAAAAAAAATATTTTTAATTATTTTCTCAAAAAATAACTTATCTTTTTAATTTTATACTTAATTTGTACAATTTTTTAAAAAGTGTTTTAATTAGTCCTCAACACAAAAAAGAAGCTTTTTATTAATTCTAAAAAATGATTTAACCAATCAATATATAAAATAAAATCAACATTTTAATTTTATTTTTTCTGTAAACTAAAATTCTAAAAACCTTATCTCAATTTTAATTTCCTTAAAATAAACCCAATTTGTAAAAAAATGTTTTAATCAATTAAGTTATAAAAAGAAAATCAATTTTTATTCATTCCTATTTAATAAATATTTATATTTATTAATGTATAGAGACTCTTTAATCATTTTTGTGATAAAATTGTTTATATTTTTCAAAATTTAATTTTATAGTATTTTACTTTGTTTTTATTTTGTTTTTGTAATTATTATACTGTCTGAATATTGTTTTCATTTTATTATTAGTGACTCCTATGTAATTAGTATTTATTTTTTTAAATCACAATTTTAGCATTTTATCAAATAGATACCACTGATCTGTTCTAAACCATTAGTTTTATTATTATAATTTAAAAGATTATTAGTGTTTGCTTTCTTTTTGTACTTGCACATTAGTTCAATACTTATTTTATACTTATTATTTATTATTTTATATAAATTTATTAATTGATGAAAATATTACATTTCGGTAGCTATTTTTAAGTATTTACAATTTCTTGGTCTTCATTTCAATTTTTTAGAAAAATGATATGGACCTCACATGTATGACTTATATCACTTTTTTTATCTTTTATCACTTTTCAGATGGTAAATGTCATGTTTTAATATAAATTTGAATATTTTATAATTTTTTAAAATAACATCATTTAAGTACCTTTTTTTTAATTTTTTAGATATTAAAAATTACATCAAGTTTTTAGACAAAAATAATAGATTCTGACAAAAATTGAGCATCTGTGATTTTTTCCCTCTAATTTTTAGGTCTTGGATTCTAAAGATACTTTATGATCTAGCAGTTCCAATTAATATTAAAAATAAAATTTAGAAACATGTACTAATTCCTTTAGCATTGAAAAAATAAAAGTAAGATAAATAACCATTACATAGAGATATTATTTAACATATACAGTTCTTTGTTCTGACAATATTTCCCCAAGTATAATGGAAGGATAAATAAAAATAAACCCTTTCACCAAATCTTCAGATTTAAATTTTTTTATTATATGCGAGTAGTAAATTTAATATTTTTTTATTTACTTCCATTTATAAAATTTGCATAAAATTTATTAATCAATCTAATAAATATACCAATAAAAATACAGAATTGATAAATGAATCAAGTCATGAATTGTCTAATTTTTTACTGCAATAACAAATTTCTTGTAAGATGCATGCAATTCTGCTGGAAGATAGTTGAGACTCATGTTCAGGTCTAAGTTTGATACAGCTCTCTAACTTTTTCAGACATAATAACCTACAATAGGTTTCAATATTTATTACTTACCTGTATTTCAATAATATTTAAGAAATGAGTAATAAAAGTAAAGATTTCAACTAAAAATAGAAATTAGGATTCTGTATATAGACTAGTATAATTTAAAATTCAAAGCTGTACATCAGAAGCTTAAAAAAGGAGTAGTTTACTGAATAGTCACTAAATTTACTGGTCATAATACAATGTGACAATATGAACATTCAAACTCAGTAAAGTGAGGCTTCAAATAATGAGTTTGTGCAGATAGCCATAATGATTGTGTATAATATAGAATTGTACATAGATTAACAATATAGCTTCTTATATTAGCCAGTAATCAAATACTCAAGCAGTGCTTTCAGTGATTTTACATTTAAAAAGTGTTTTATTTTACAAAAGTCTATGGAAGATTCTTTGGAAGGAATGATGATCGTACAGGAAAAATGGTAGAAGATGCTTTATTGCTTTTCAACTAAAATTGAGATAAGCAATGCATTTTTTGACACAACAGCTCACTTAGCTTCTTCAATAATGTTGATTAATTTGCCAGCTCACACTAAAAACTTTCTGTTTAAATGCTTTGAGTTTGTGATTAGAAGGGGATGAGTCATAAATAGTTCTGAGGGAGAAGTTATATCTGCATTTTTATTTTATATGTTTATTTTTTGTTGATTACAGTAAGATTTTATTATTTGTAAGCAATAATTTTGTAGTAATAATTTAATTTTTCAATTTAGATAGATTTTATTTAACAGACTGAAGTCTTCATAAGATGAAATGTAAGACAGATAAGAAAAATAAAACATCAATATTATTAATATTCTATAGTGTTCACTAAAATCTAAACCTTTTGTTTTCTGTTTAGTTTTATCATGTATTGAATCTTAGCCTTTTTACATATCAAATAGTATTGAGACTAACATAAATTTATGTTAACTTCACTCATTATATGCCAACACCTAAAAGAAAAATTTCTCATTGTATTTGTAGGAAAAATGAAAAGTATCAGTGTATTTATATTTTGACAGTTTGGACTAATGAATTGTCATACATTAGTAATGTTATATGCAATTTTATTGGAAATTTTATGAGAAATGTAATAAACCTGTTAAATGATAAATTATTTATTTTGGAGCTAACCTATTTTTATTTATTTTATGCTTTTTAATATCATTTTTATTATTAATGTATATTTTTTATTTGTAAATTTTTGATGACATTACCTGTCCCTTTTTTATTATTTTAACTTCTTTATTTAATTTTTTTATATTAGAAAAAATATTATATAGTTCTATCAATCCTAATTTTAGTATGTAATGAATAACATGGTGATGTAAAAAATAATATAAAATTTAAAATGAAGAAAGAAGGAAATTTGCTCAAATAAATTTTATAAATACTAACATAAATAAAGTAATAAAAATAATAGATTATTATTGACGGATCATTTTTTGTCTATTGAAATTTAAAATAAATTTCAATATGTAGTGTAATGTCTATTTTAAAAAAAGTATTGATTTTAATATTGAATTGCATTTGACTATGTTTCTATGACAATATATAATATTCAAGAAAGAAATTGTAATTTGTAAAAAATGTGATTGATTTTATTCATTTTAAAAATAAGTGTAATTAATAAAGATGATAGTATTGATGAAAATATAATTTTTGCTTTATTATATATATTTTCACTACTCATTCACAATAATAGATTACAAATAATTCACCTAAATGTTTAATGACTCTTAGTATGTTGTTATTTTCTTTGTATAACCTTATATTTGAATGATATGTGTAAAAATTTATTTCCATTTTAGTATTAAGGAATGAAGTCTGAATTGTTTATTTTATGTTAAAGTGAAGGAATCTTATTTATGGTTTAAAAATATAAATTTGTTATATATAATAATTGGGAAATATTTGTTTTTTATTTGTCATTAGTTTATGTAATAATATTTTTAATTTACCAGATTCTGGCTGAAGTTGACCAAAAAGATAATACAGAACATTGCTATAGTTTCTCTTATGTCAATGGAAAAAGTTTATAAATAGAGATAAGTAGATTAAATGTTCTTTCTTTTATCTTGGCTTCAGTAGAAGTGAATCTAAGTTTGTTCATGTGTTTTTTTGCCTATTTTTAAAAGTATATTATTATAAAATGAATAGAATGATGGGGTAATAGCAATGATGTTTGTTGATTGGCTTGACAGGATTGTCAAACTCATAAGAGGTGGCAATTTATTGAAAGAAAAAAAATAATTCATAGCATTTGCTTTAAACTAAATATTACCTACTTTTCAATAATAAAGTCTAAATGCTAACAATAGCAAAATGTACACAATAATTATATCCATCCACTGATATAATTTAATACACTTGATGAATTATTTATATTGAAGATATATAGGTGTTCCATTTTCATAGCATTATCATGGATGAAACTAGTATCTGTTCATTTGTAATGTTTTATGAATTAATTACTTGCTAAATTAAACGATATCTACATTGTATCATCATGGATATAAAGTAGTGTTTGTATACTGATAACATCATATATCAAATATCTGATAACTGAACATAATAATTTGGATATTTGGAAAATATCAGATTTAATAAAATATGCCTCAAATCTAATAGCTTTTCATATTTCTACATTTTTTAAAATAAGAAAATGTTGTCAGATTGCAGTTTAAGAAATAGATATTAGAACTATGATATTATTTTGAAAATGCCATATTTAGAAGACTATTACTTAGGTCATTTGATTATATCTATCATTATTATTGATCTATTTTTTCTCTTCATTGAAAATGTTTAGTATTTATTAATATAAATAGTAGTATAATTTAGGTTAACCTTTTCTACTCCTACTTAAATCACTCTAACTCTTCTTTTATCATAAAATTTTAAATACTATTAATTCTTTTAAATTTCTTACGATGGTGACATCTTCCGATTTATTTTAGAAGTAAAAAATAAAAAAAAACGCATTTAAACCTAAACAAAGAAGGAACATTATTTGTGATTGGTTCTTAGCATGCTCTCAGCCGAAAAAGACATTCTGATTGGCTGGAAAGAACAAAGAAACTGCCTGATCAAAGAAAATAAAGAAAAACGCTGAGATTTTCATTTGAATACGATTTAAATTATTATTAAATAATATTTATGGAAATTAACCATAATTTTCAGAGAGAATAATAAAAAAACAAAATTATTTTCGAAAAATATTGAAGATTTAAGTAAATATATTGAAGATGTAGTAAAAGAAATATTTACTTTTCTATAACGTAAAAGTCGATCTTTTTGTTTACATTATAACTTTTATGTTGCCGATATAGAATATCTTAGAATAAATAAATAGCAATTTATTTTTGAAAGAACTTTCGTTTTCTTCATGACCTGAAAAATTAATTATATACTTTTTATAAACGTATCTGAGTTGAATTTAATATTATAGGCGAATATGTTTTAACAATAGGCTTTGTCTTCAGTTTGTGAGTTGGCCAATTAAAAGATTTGATTTTTATCTGATACAACCAATGATAAAATTAGCGGTTTAAGGGTTAAGTAGTGATCTATTTATATACCTAAATATAAGAGAGTTATGTTTTCCTAAATTTGGATTTTTATTGTTTTAATTTAAAATATTGAATTTTTATTTCTTGATTATAAATTAATTTCATGTATATCACTTATATTAGGAGTTCAAAAAGATTATATCATAATAAATATTCATTTTATTTTATTCTCTTAAATTTATATTAAAAAATAAATAGATTCATTTTAGGTATATATTTATATATAACTGGATTTGAAGATATATAGTTTTCTGAAAATTTCAGATCTTTTATTTAATAGTTAAATATCAGTTAGGTGATGGCTTTGAGTTGGTATTTTGGATTTAGTGTCTGAAATATCCTAGCACCTCACTGACAATAGTCAATAGTTTGAAAACAGTTTGGGGATGAGGATGTTTCTAGATCCAGATTTTGAATGCTTTCTCTTGCAGCATTTATCAATAATGCCTAGTTAAAGCTATTAGCATGCATTTTATTTTATAAAATACAAGCTTATCAAGTTAAGTCACATGATGTATGTTTTGATTTTATTTACTATTACACTTTTGCTTTTAAATCATAAGTGATGTTATATTGCTAAGGTCATGATAATTAAAGAAATATTAAATTTTAAATAATACAAGCATGAAACCATAAAATTTAGAACAGAATCTTCATTTAGGATGACATTTGAATACCAAGAATGGAAAGAGTACCTTTTATGCCCTTTTGATACTCATCAACAAATGCAATTTTAAAATAATATTCAAAATAATGTATAACTCTCATAGATATAATAATTTAAATGATATTCAGTCTTAACTGAACTTAATTTTAAAGTTAATCAAACAAATAATTTTAAGTTGAATTCAATTTCAATATTTGGAACTGATATTCTAATGCATCTTTGCACTGTCAATTTTTGATCTGTATTTGTACATGATACTGCTTATCTGATTTGATAAGACAGGTAAAACTCTCCATATAGTAGTGCCACTCAGTGCAAGCCAGAGTAATCAATAGATTCCAGAATGCTTGTGCACAAAATCCTTATCAGCCTACTCAGCCAATATCCCCAGACTATTTTGTATATTGTGGCATTCATCACTGAGGAGCTTTGGATCTGAGAGCACTGCACCTAGATCTTAGAATCTAAGACAACACTTGAGCAGCCACCCTTTATCTCTACTTAAGTACAAAACTATGAGTCACAAGCAAGAAACTAGTCTAGGGATCTTGGATGAATAGGCACTAGATAGGGATGTTATGCACAAGCTTTCTGCCATCCATTGATTACTCTGGTTGGCACAAGGTGGCACTACTGTATGGAGAGTTGCATAAGAAATGGTGATCATGTGATGTAAGTGGTTATCTGATTTGAATAAAGATTTCTATAACATAATTAACAATTGATGAACCAAAAAACCATATTGAGACAGAGACTAAAATTTAGTAATAACAAATATAAAGGTATTAACAATAACATTTGTTCACATTACACATAATTAATAAGATAACATTTTACATAAAGATCCTTTGCTAAACATAGGTGATATTATACAGGATACATTTATGTGAAATAAAATATTCACCTATATCTGTGCAAATCAAACCTATTCTTTACAAACTTTTAGATATTAATATCAACTGTAACTTGTTAAATTTTGGTTTAACATATACTTGAGCTAAATGTTATTTTATTCTATTAACATTTGTTTTAAAATAATAATAATTTGTTATTATACTTACTTACTTCTAAACATATTATTAATGGTATTCTACTGTTATAGAATAATCACTTATGAAGAGTTTTAAAACATAATTTACTACAATATTGCGATATACTTTATGTCCATCTGGCTATTATTAATTAGCATAATTAAATAATAATTCTATGTTTATAGAATTACTAAATAAATTAGAAACTTGACCTTTAATTAATACATGACTAAATATTTCAGCAGTTTGTCATGAAAATACCAAGTATTATCCAAGGCATTGGTAAGAAAACTCTTATCTGGCATTGTGTTAATTAAATAAAATTAAAATGGTAAGATTTTTCAGAAGCCACATACACAGCACACTTCAATTTTGCTAATATCCACATAATAAATTATTAAAGAAACATGTACTGACATTACCAATCCATCAGTGAATTACTTCTGGATGGTGATGACAAATAAACATATACGTGCACATCTTATTATACTATTATAAAATATTAAATTTTAAGAAAATATGTTTGTTGGGTTTATTATAACTGCTGGCAAGGCACTACAGTATAATGCATACCCTAATCCTATTCCTATACATCATGAAGAGAACAGTGCCCTTGAAGCAAGTAGATACTTCAAATACAAACTTATCAATGACCATAAAGCATACATTAACTTCACCTACACTGGAATAAAACTAAGATATCCTCATGATAGAAAGATTTTTCAGAGCCACAACTACTATACCCAAAAGAACAATGGCATATTTCAATATAACTTTTCTGAGGTAAATATCTGTGTGGATGTGGAGCTAGCACTTGGAAGAGGAATATAAAACAATAGAAGAATCCTATCTAATGATACAGATATAGTAACAAAGCATAACAACAATAATAAAATATTAGAAAAAACATCTCATGAAAAAAATATTTATCATTGGTGAGAACAATTCTCAATCCTCCATAATACCACTAAAGCCAAATGCATTCCATAATAATAAATCTGGGAATAACATTAATTCTAAACACAACCATCGCAAGATAAAATAAGTATCATTTAAATCTTGAGATAATAATTATCTCTAAAAGCATTAATACATAAAATAATGCACTAAAATCAAAATCAAATACAAGTGACTTTTTAAAAATATATATTTATAATAGCATAATAAAATTTACAACTAATAAGAAATACACATATAACAACTAGCAGCATGATATTTTAAAAATAGAGTGGATATAAATGGCAAAATGCAAAACAATGCTAAATGTAATAAATATAAAATATAATACCTTATTAGCATTATACTGAAATTACTATGTTATATTAGTAAATAAGTCAATTATTTTATATAGCGCGAAGTTTTGTATTCAGTCATTTATAGTTAAAATCTGCAAAGCGCATGTGCAACAGCTTAATGCTGTTTAGCTATTATGTTATATTAGCTAAAACTTTTTGTGAGATACTGATAAATATTAGGTACTAATCTATTTACCCAGAAATATATAACATGTGTATTGATAAAATAGTATTAGTGAATGTAAAGCAATACAAATTCACTTTAACTGGACAAATATATCAATATAATTTACCTCATGTCAAATAATTAAATAATAAAATAAATTTCATAATTGTTTTTATCTTGAATGACATAAAAATAAATGCATATAATTTTACCTGACAATTGGCAATATCTTTACATAATAATAAAATAAATAATATATATATATATATTTATTTATTTATTTAAAAACAATATAGTTCTTCAGCTGACATCTGCCATGTTGAGTTGCTTAATGTGGGAAGTAATATCCTTTCGATGGCGAATCATCTTAAAGCAATACATCCGCGATTTTGTAAATTTTAAATAACACACATCATTGACCTTCAGGAACAAATGGGACACACATTTAAAAAAACCCACTTAAGAATTACTGTAGAATGTTTGACATCCACTCATTTACATAGGCATTAATTGTACGAAGTTTGCTATACCGTGTTTTCTTTAATTTTATTTAAATATAAAATCTTATTAAGGAGATTTTTTTATACACATTTCAGATGCAAAACTTCTTTTTTCAAAAAGAGCATTTCACATTTTTCAAAATTATCATTTTTTTTAAAAACAGGTAAAATTGACAATAGTAATTAAAAAAATTACTTTTCCTGAAAATACTTAGCTTGAAAATCTATCTTCTGCATTTGTATTCTTCATTTTTAAATAATACTTTTAAAACATTTAATTTGGTTGCATATAATTTTTCAGCATTAGAAATAATTTTCTTTAAAACTATTATAGTTAATGTTAATGTTCTCAGAACTTTCAATGAAAAAGTTCTTTTCTATATTGAAAAACATTCAAGTCAAGCATATAACTAATATAAGGAAGAGAATAATTACAAGTATTCTTGTTATTATCAAAGGTTAATTCTTTTAATGTCTAATAAAGTTAAACTCCATTGAAGCATTTCTTCATTTTATCACTAAAATAAATTTAACAGTCTGTCAATGGTGGAATTAAATACTATTCAATTAAAAATGCATATATAAAACACCAATGTGGTCCCATAAACAGTTTAAAGTCTTTCTTTTAAATATTATACTAAATTTAATTAATATATTAATGACGAGTGAAGAGATGCGATCAATAAAGGCAGAGAATATTAATGATAAATTAGTAAAGTACACAGTTCATACACGTGCTTGAAAATATGAAATTATATTATCTTTATCCTGAAATCTTCCCATTTAAAATTTATTGCTAAATAAAGAACAGCAATTTTTAGTGAACATTTTTGCTAATTTTCCTGTACTTTCCAATTAGATTAGGCATGAATGACTCAATTTCTGTTTGAAGCTAACAATACATACTTGTTTAAACAAATAAATTACAAAAAAATGAATTCTTTGTTTCTCCCACATAATTAGTTTTTGTATTTTTACTTTTACATGATTTGCATTCAATTTCATATATTCCATTTATGCATTTTCGACTTTTCTCACATACTTATTATCTAGTGTATTAAGTATATTCTTTCTTCTTTTATATATTTGAATATTATAGCTCTGATGATGACTGCAGAACAGTCAAAATGGTTAGTTTTGATATAAATAAAGAGTATTGATAAAGTGTTTAAGAAAGTTGTACATGGTATGATATGTTAAAATAGATCAATACATAGGAAAAGGAAGAAGAAGAAAATTATATTACTTTCTATCTCTATACTTGTTCTGATTTTTTCTTTCTACAATAAAAAGTGGAACAAGTGCAGTTATGAATCTAGAAATCAGTTTTTACTTTTGTATAGTATTCACACAAATGGTCTGAAGTTAAAAAAAAACAAACTAATATTTTGAATTCAAGCTAATTTACTTGAATAGTTATAATTTCTATATATTTTAGGGATTTCAGTTTTATTATTATTGTAGGCTTCATGTACAATTTAGCTATAAATATTAATGTCAACAACAATATCACATGATTTTCTCATGTGCTTCATTCTAAGGGCACTTATTTTTACTTTATTCTAGAATAATGTATGGTAGGTTGATCAAATAGTATATTTCAATAAAATATTCATTTCATGTTAGTTTCTAGCTTTTGCCTTCATCAATAAAGAATGGGACTGAAATCAAAAATTAATGCACTTATTTGACTAATAGTCATCTTTTACTTCTCCATATTATCCTGAAATTTAAAAGACTCTTAAGATAACTTGCTTGTATATGTACATATTATAACAATTAGAAACCAATCAACACTTAGACAATCCCAATGTAGATAACAATCAACAATTTCAAACTGTTGTCAGGAGGTTGTCTTGAGTACTATAAATCTGATTTCATCAGCCAAAAGCCCATTCAATTACAATTAACAAAATCAACACATGGAACAAACATGTACTTAGACAATTTTCAAAATGTTTAAGCAAATCAATGATATTTTTGTATGTTTTTAATGCCAAAATTACAAACTGATGAATATGAATTATTAATTTGAAAACAATCTGAAGATATCAACATCTTTCTGACAGACAGCAAAGATCAAAATGTATTTAGTCAAGTCTCCATATAGAGAGATCTGCTACTTTGTTGAAGATATATATATATATATATATATATGTGTGTGTGTGTGTGTGTGTGTGAAATTGGGGAACATGTCAAGTTTATTTGGAAACAAGTAATTGACAGAAACCAGATGTACAATTTACATAAAGTTGATAACATTTGTTTAAATTGCATGTTGTTATTAAATTAGTGATAATTGAAAGGTTGCTAATCTTTCACATGCACTATAGTTGTTTTTAAGACAGCCAATCAGATTCTTAAACAGCTGTCTTTTAAGAATGATCAGGCTTTTGACACACGACAGAGATTTTGATAAGAAAAGGATGATACCAACCTTTTCTCAATTTAACTTTTATATATATAAGCCAGTCTTAAGCATCTTGGCCTGAAAGCTTGAAAATATAATCATATTCATTTATTACTCACTGAGTTTTTAATTTACGATATTACAGCACAAAATCTTAGATTTACTACACTGAAATTTTCTAGATGTTAATATAATTTATCAGCTTTCAAGCTTTCAGGCCAAGATGCTTATGACTGGATTATATATATAAAATATTAGTTGAGAAAAGGTTGGTATCATCCTTTTCTTATCAAAATCTCTGCAGTGTGTCAAAAGCCTGATCGTTAAAAGACAGCTGTTTAAAAATCTGATTGGCTGTCTGAGAAACACCTGTAGTGCATGTGAAAGATTAGCAACTTTTCAATTATTACTAATTTAATAACAACATGCGATTTAAATAAATGTTATTTACATACGTTGCTGATAAATTATATTAACATTTAGAAAATTGCAGTATAGTAAATCTAAGATTTTGTGCTGTAATATTGTAAATTAAAAACTCAATGAGTAATAAATGAATATGTTTATATTTTCAAGCTTTCAGGCCAAGATGCTTAAGACTGGCTTATATATATAAAAGTTGATAAAAGGTTGGTATCATCCTTTTCTTATCAAAATCTCTGTCATGTGTCAAAAGCCTGATTGTTCTTAAAAGACAGCTGTTTAAAAATCTGATTGGCTGTCTGAGAAACAACTGTAGTGCATGTGAAAGATTAGCAACCTTTCAATTATTAATAAAGTTGATACAAAAATGTATCAATAGTATATCAATGACCATCATCTATTGTTGCTCTTTAAAGAGTTCATATTATAAAAGCAACATTCTAAAATGTTCCGTATTTGCTATTTAATTGTGAAAAATATATAGACAAATGAAAATTGTCCTTAAATAACCCATAGCACCATAGCAAACAAAACTTCTTATAGAACAAAAGTGCCTTATTTGTTAGGTTTCTATTTGCTGGATTATAAGATAATAAATGTTTAGACACTTTTTTTACTCCTTAGGTATTACATTATCTATGAATAACTGTGTGGTTTGGTATAGTTGGTAGAATGTCGAACTTGAGATTGATAAGTCCCAGGATTGATTTTGGCATTTACAGAGCTGGTGCTCAAGCTTCTTATGAACTCTTAAGCAATAAAGCCATATATCTTTTTTATGAATAACTGGATTGGCTATGAGCTTATTGCCTAAAACAATTCTAGATCTGATTGGAGTCTAAAAGAATTTCCAAATTGTTCACAGTTGATTTTATATTCCTCATCATGCTAACCACTAGACTAGAGGGCACTCATATATATATATATATATATATATATATATATATATATCATATATATATAGGGAAGAAAAATCAAATCTAAGGATGGTAAATGCTGAGGAAAGAGAAAAAAAAATTATTGGAGGATATAAAGTATAGAGAATAGATCCAAGTATTTGGTAATTGTTTTAAGTAATTGGAGGAATTTCTTGGAAGAATGGGGGGGGGTATAAATGAAGCAAAGAAAAGAAAAGGACTGATAAAAAAATTAAGTGTTTTCAAATAATAAATGTATAGAAGGGAATGACAGTAGTGGGATTGACCTATGATAATAATGTGTTAGTGTTAAAAAAGAGGTGTTAGTTTAAAAAGAAGTAGGAAGACATGTATTAGATACAGATATAGAGATGGAAAAGGAGCCAATTCAATGAGAAATGGAATGGCCAAGTTTTTATATGAGAGATGCAAAAATTAAAATTAAAATGTTTGGTAGATTGCAATTTATGGATAGTAAGAAAATAGCTAAAATAGTATTTAAGTGGGTTAAAATAAAGAGCAGGCAACAATGTGGGTGATGATTATTGAGTGTCATAATGGCAAAGATTGGAATAGAAAAATAGGTGTATTAATAAAAAATAGGGATCTGGAAAGAGGACTTGTATAGAGAGCAAAAGGAGCTCAAATATATATATAGAAGTAAACAGAGTATTGGATGTGAGTTAATATATGATAATAACAGGGAAAGTAGCTTACTCTTTAAGGCTTGAACAGGATTGCTAGAAACAAGAGAATATACACATAATTGGAGAAATGTGGGTGGTTTAATTTGCATGTTATGTAAGAAAGGTATGGTTAATATTAGGCATTTGCTAATAGAATGTAAATGCTTACAAACAGAAAGGGTACTGATAAAGAAATATGTGGGAGAATATTTATAGATCAGATGATTATACAGAAAGTGGATTATTAGTTTTTATGCAAGGGTTGGATAAAGATAAGAAGAATCTAGAAACAAAGGCCACAGAGTGTGCAAAGATGGGATAGAGCAGAATAGAGAAGAATATGAAAAATTTTAGAATGGGAAATGGAAAGGAAAGGAAAAGTGGTTAATAGCTTTTTCTTAGATATATTGGCTGGGAGATTCCTCCCTTCGATGAAGGAGTAGTCATATCACATCACATCACAAATATAAAAAAAGAAATCATCTTAGGAAGAATATTTATGTATATAAGCAAATTTCAACTTTAAAATAATTAACTGTTTTTTGTTTAATTGTCTTTTTAATAATTTTAGCTTTTAGAATAATAATTATTTACTGTGTTTAATAGCTTACCTTCAAACTTATTAAAATTTATTTTATACTGTTCACAAAAGAATATAAATAAATTCTTTTTTGTTCCATTATCAAAGGTTAGTTTTAAAATGAGGTCTCTAATTAGCACTAAATCTTTTTTTTTATACTCTATTTTTAGAAATTTAATTTAAATTTTATTTTGCATTAATTATTATATTAATCATATTAAAAATTAAACATACATTTTAAAAGTCATGTGATCAGTAGTTGCATTTGTAATTTGGTTAAAATACCTGTAGAGGTCCCTACTATCGCATTTTATACGCATATTACTACTACGTAATCAATGTGCGTTTAATATATTTATAATTACAACTTTAAATTTGTAATTTAAATAAAATGCATTATTACATGTATGTTTTATATTACCTATATTTATATTGTGAATAGGGATGATCATCTTAGTATAAAAAAATGACAAATATAGTGTATTAAACTTTTGATTAGTATATAATTCAGAAATAAATAAAAATTGGCTTCAATATGATTAGTTTACAAATGCCCTTTTTCCAATTAAGTTTTACAATAATTTAATATGAACCCTTTTTTTTGTGCACTGATTATCCATTCAAGCTTTATATTTTACTATCAGTTTTCCTGAACATTATATTGTTTTTATAGTATTATCTCATAATAAGCTACTTCAGTATGTCTTTTTATTCACATCTCATAAATAAAAATATATTGATGAATTTTCATTAGATATAGTGTTATGTGTAACTGAAATTTTAAACTGGATTTCAAGAGATTGTAAAAGACCCAAAAAGAGACCACACATGAGATGGATGGATGAACTAAAAAAGTGTGCAGGGGTGATGTGGAGAAGAGAAACTAAAGATAGGAAAAGATGGATTGAACTTGGAGAGACCTTTATCCTGCAGTGGATTAATAATGGTTGATGATGATGATGATGTACTACATCATAGGAAACTATCAAGTAAAACATTATGCATATTAATAAATTGACTTAAATACCTGAATCTATGTTTAGATAGAAACATGTCTATCTAATATTATTAAAGAGCTTTCAATAACACAAAATAACTTTCAACGTACTGCTTTTGAGTGATCCAATTATAACACATTAAAAAATATCACGATCAAAATAGCTAATTGAGCTTATTAATATCTTGAAAGGGGTTTCTTCAATCCAAATGTCAATCATCACCATGACTTTTGACTATTAAAATTTTGTTATTATAAATAATAATATTTACATCTGTAATTTTTTGTTTACATATTATGCAATTTCAACTTCATAAATTTTATTATAAGCTCATTATAGGTTTACTTTGAGAATTTTTCTACTTAGAGAATTTTTTTTAAAAAATCTCATTTTAACTGAATTTTTAGGTCATTTTAATCTTGCTTTTATAGTCAAAATTACTAAATTCATTCCAAATTCATATTTCACATACCACTTAATTTATTTTCTTGCAGTAAAGAGTAATGCGATGTGATATGGCTACTCCTTTATCAAAGTGAAGAATTTCTCAGGAAATATGTCCAAGAAAAATCTTACTAGCCACCTTACCATCCCTTTCTATTCCCCACCCTTTTCCCCATATTCTTCTCTATCCTTCTTTATCCCACTTCCACAACATTGCCTTTGTATCTAGATCACCCTTATCTTTTTCTAACCCCAGCATAATGACTAATAACCCACTTTATGTATAAGCTCTTGATCTATATTTATTTTTCCACAACTTCATTATTTGTACCCTTTCTGTTTGTAAGAATTTATTTCTATTAGCAAGTGCCTGATATTTTCCATGTTTTCCTTACATAACCTCAGACTAAAGCATCAACATTTCTCCATTTATGTGTATATTTTCCAATCCTGTTCAAGCTTTAAATATTAAACTACTTTACCTAATATTATCATAAATTATATCCAATATTTTGTTTACTTCTATGTATTGTAACGATATATAAATATGTCGTTACATTAATTTAAAATAAAAACTTAAAAGTTCGCAAATAAAAGTAAAAAACTAAACGCTAAAATTAAAATGTTTGTTAAACGTATATACATTCGCACAGATGCCAAACTTTAAAAATATTTTTTTTTAAAAAACAAATAAATAAGTATTTGAACGTACCTTTTTATAAAAAAAAGTACAAGATTTAAAAATAAAAACAGGTATTAATTAATTCTTGTAATCTGTAAATGGAAATGATTGTTTATAAATTGTTTGAAAAGCAAGCTAGCCTTGGGCTCTTGTATAATTAAAATGATCTGATAAAAGATAGATAAGAAAATAAAGAGAAATTAGCTTGACCAATGGACACACTAAGCCTTGGCTTGGATCCTAACGAAAGTGATGGATTAGTGACGTTTTGTTGATTGAATCGGTGTGGATAATATAAAAAGGAAAATACAGTTTTTTCTGACCGTTCCAGCATTTTGTGTTTGAGAGATGTGGTAGGATGCACATACCACATTCTCTATAAAAAAATGAAAAGACTGTGATACCTTGAACCAACTATTGCCATCACCAGAACATTATCTTCCAATGGAGGCATCTCAGGAATTAAAAGCAGAAATCTGGACTCTTCTACCGTGAGCTATGAACTTTACAAATTAACAACAACAACAAAAAAAGTAATTAAGAACTTTCGTCAATGTTTTTTTTAAAGATTCAGCTAATTTAAATTTTAAAATGAACTCTTATTTGATTTTCAAATTAATAATTGATTGTTTAAATTTATATAGTTAAGTTTTGCTAAAATCATTTCCATTTTATTATTTTTATTTGTAGTAATATTTATTGTAGAAATTATTAAATGCATTACATTTAAGTTGGGTATAGACATTGCAGAGATTCGTTAGTGGTTGATTATGTTGTGGTTTTCACAGTCAATTAGAATATATAAGTCAATGATGCCACTGCGGTGTCTTATGATGAACTCCAAAGGGTCTCCTGTATTCCCTCAGCAATTGACGTTATCGATTGACTTTGTATTTTGATCGGTTGTGTTTAATTTGGAATGTTTTTGACCATGGAATCTGTGCAGCCGATCTATACTTGACATTATAAAACAAATTTTATAAAAATAATCTGTGTGAATGTATTTAAATGTTAAATTTAAGTCGGGCGTGAATGGCTATATAGTTTTGTAAAGTTATATTAAGGGAGGGTAATCTTAGGTTATTCATTTCGTAGTTGAATTGGTTCAATGGATTGGATATATTTGTGTAATTGTAGATGTAGTATGAGATCCACTATGGGCAGGATTATATATATATATATATATATATATATATATACCACACACCTTCTGTTTGCCTATGGATGGGTTTGTAAGATGGCAAAGGACCGCAGTCCACTCCTATGGAGTTTTATGTTTATTGTTCTACTCGCCAACAGATGTAACATTCCTGTTGATGGAGAGACAATGTCTTCTCTAATTCTACTTACTGAGCAGATGTACATTCCAGACAGTATAGTATTTTGTGTTGTCATATTTTCATGCTACATTGAATACATAAATGTATCAGATGGATTGGCGCCGGTTTGATTGCGAAATTTGTTGCCTAAGGTTAAATCAGGGAAGAATATTTTCTTTTCAAATGCAGATCTATGTAGTCTATTCATACTTGACTCACTAAATAAATATTAAACTCATGGTTGTAATTTACTTAAATGTAAAACTAAAGATTAATAGAAAAATCTAAAATGTTGAATTTATTCCTCAAATTAGAATGATTTTATATGTGCGTAAATAAATATTTTTTATGTGTTAATTTCTGACAGTGGCTTTTATTCTTTTATATTTAAGATATAAGATTTATATTTTATTATCTCTGCTACTCCACTGAGCTAGTGACTTGGGCTAACAATCTGAATATTTAAATAAAGTTGAATCTTAACAGCGCGTATCTGCCTACTCTATAAATTTTTCTAGGTTTAAATGCCTAGATGGTGCCCTGTAGAGCAGATATCGTAGTTTGCAGTTAGATTCGATCTTCACTTTCATTTCGATTGTTATAGTATATTTAAGCTCTTTTCACTCTTCATACTAGTTCTCCATCACAAACTTCATATTTTTTATTAATACAACTATTCTTCTGTTCCAGTCTTTGCCACTATAACACTCAACAATCCTCCTAACATAATCATCTCACACTTTGCACAAGTATACTAGTATAAAGTCTTTATCTAAATCTTCTGCATACCATACTATCCCTACCTTTCTCATCCATCTTGTTGCATGCTCTTTATTCATAACTCAATTAAATACTATTTTGACTATTCTCTTACTATCCCAAAATTACAATCTATCAAACATTTTCATTTTTATTTTTTGCAACACTCATATAAAAATGTGACCATTCCATTTCACCTTGAATTGGATTCTTTGCCATCCACATATCTGCATCTAGTGTATGTATTCCTACTTCTCTTAGTACTTTTTCTAGGTAATTCATCACCCCATTACTAACACATAACACATCATTATCATAGATTAACCTCACTACTGCCATTCTCTTCTATACAATTCTTGCTATATCATATCTATTATATAAAAATGGTAGTAATTTCTTTCTCAATCATGTGAATCTATAAGTATTGCCATCTAGTGTCATTCAGCTAAATTAATGTTTCCAAATGATAAGTGTAAGTCAAATAACTAATGATTTTTTTGACATGTATTAATGTTAATGAATGCTACTGTAATTACTTTTACAAAAAAATTATATACTTGTTATTTTCAAATAATATATATAATATTTTTGACATGTTAAGATGAGAGCATTATAATAGTCATATGAAGCTTAGAACAGTTCTGTGTAGTAAATCATGGTAGTGCAAGTGGCAAACTCATATATTAAAGGTCACTTATCTTGCCATATTGGTGTTCTGTGAGTTACTGATAATATCATTTTTGTTTTGCTTTTCTGTTTGTTATCATATGACTCACTTACTCAATGTTATTTCAGCATCATGTTTTTTTTTCACCATATGCCAAATGATAGTGTTTAATAATTCCTTATATAGTGCTGTTCAATACAATATCCCCAGACTAGTTTAATACTTATGGATTTCATCAGTGACAAGCTTTGGATCTTGGAATAGTGTCTGCATTAGGAACTCAGGTGCATTGCCAGTCATCATTTACCTTTCTATTCACTTTCAAGCTATCAGTCCAATTTGAAATATATAAATATTTTTATAACAGTGGCCAAATGGTGGCTGGCAGAGGGAAAATGCATTAGATCCTAAAGGTCCATATACTGTTCCAAGATTTAAAGTTCTTCACTGATGAAATCCAAATGCCTAAAATTAGTCTGGGTATATTATATAGTATAGCACTGGATAAGGATTTATTAAGTATTATCAGCTGTATCTGTTAATAATAAAACTTGCAGTAAGTTAAATACATATGGTGCAAAAAAAAACATATGCTGCTAAAATGATTTTTATTAAAATCTTTATTTTATTAAAAAAATACATATAATACTTATTATAATTATTTCAATTAAAGAATTTTAGTCATAATATTATCATCATTATTTCCAATCAATATTGATTCTTTTCAGGGTGAATGTATTTTCCATGGGTTATCCAGTTTCTTCAACCTCTGGCCTCTCTTCTCCATAATATACCTGAAAACTTCCTCTCATCATTCATTTATCTAAAATGTTGTCTTTTGCAATCTTTTGGAATCTAATTTAACATTTCAATTATCAATCTATTACCATCTCAAATGAGATCTACTCTGTTAAAACCACTTTTAAATTCAGCTTGTTCTTTTGATCGACTAAAATCCAATTTCCTGTACAAAAATATATCTTAGCACATATTTTTTGTTATAGAACTGATAAAAGACACAGAGGCTTGGACTGAGAGTATGAATGTATGACATTATTCACTTTAATTACTAGTATTTAACATCCCTAATTAAATATTAAACTATGATGCAAAGATGAAGGATGATTGCCTTCATATCAGAATTACAGTTTGATATTGGACTAGTAAAACATTTATATTATTTATGTTAATAAATAATAGCAACTGAGAAATTCATCAATTAGTGAAATTTGAACAAATCAGGCTGGGCTTTGATTGTATATATGTGTGGAGATGATAGTCTGGACCAACCGATGAGTGATTGTTTAGTACAAAATATGGATATTGGTGATTATTTATCTTTTTTACATGTGTGTCATCAAGTGTATCAGCGGTATGAGATAGCATAGACGGTTGAGGGTCATGTAAACATATGAGTTCAAACCCCCTATATATTACATATACAAGTGTAGGTATCAAAAAGCTTGTACTGTAGAAAAGAAAAAAAATCATATAACAAAACAGACTGTATATCTTTATCAAGTTACCATGGATGGTGACAATTAAAGAAAGCTAGGCACCTTACTATTTTAAAAGAACAATAGTAGCACAAGGAATATAAACAACAAATGTGTATTTAAAACACCTGGTTCCTGATTACATCATGCTGTCCTCAGAGATTTCCTAGCTATGGCAGTACCAAAGCAAGACTAGTATAAAATGTCATACCGACCTTTTTTTTATTTAAGTATGCCATATGACTTTTAAATACTATGTGCGTAAATGGTATATATATATATATATATATATATATATATATATATATATATATATATATATATATATATATATATATATATATAAACCATGTCTATAATTTAAAGGATTTAATTAAGTAATCCTAAGTTTCTAACTTATTTAGTAGTTAAATATTTTGATACTATTCTTGTTCATGGCTACTAACCAAAAAAGTTAAATACATGTAACTACAACTGGCTAGCCCATACCTGCATCCCTGTGGTAAAATTATTAAGAACATTACAATCTTAAAATACATATCTTCTGAAAATCAAAATGTAATCCAATTCAGCTATATCTTCATTTGGGTGCTTCCATGCCCATCTCCATTTAGCATGTTTCTCGAAAAAATAATTCATAAGATAAAAATTTTGAACTCCAAAATGTAAACTATCTTATTTCTATCACAACAGCAAAATTTACCCAATACTTTCATCTTTCAGATATAATACAGTATATTCATTTAATTATTTTGAAAAAATGCTTATCTAATCTAAATAACTTCTTTCTCCTATAATTCACTATTATTTCTAGTTACGAAAAAGAAATAAATATTTTATATATTACTAATATATTAGACTGGGTTTTTTTTAAAAAAGAAAACTGTTTAAAATCGCTCTTATATGAATGACCTCATTTGGTAAGCATTTACATTGCTCTTAAAAAAAATCTTTTATCTGTTTTTTTTTTTGACATAAATTTACATAACAGTGTTTTCTACCCAAAATCCATTTTCTTTTAAAATATGTTTTGTAATCATAAGCACTAAATTAGAATGATAGATAAATGATAGTTATTAAAGATTTGTACGTTTTTGCGGAAATAAAAATAATATAACGAGAAATATGAGCACAGACTTTCACATGACCCACCACTCTCCACTCTATCTAATAACACTGATACACTCAAGCACAGATATGCTGAAAAGATAAATAATCACCAATATACATATTTCATGCTAAACCAGCAATCATCAGTTGGTTCAGATTATCATCTCCCACACATATATACTATAAGTGCTCAGATATATATTAAGATAGACAATCTTCATACTTTAATAGACTGGCTCCAATCTACTACACACTCCAACTCTTCAACCATCCATCCAATTGAAAATCTGATGATGGAATGCTCGAAGGCCACCCTCAGGCCGAGATTCTTGTCACACCCATGTTGACCCAAGGTCAATCTGAAACCCACATGTACAGAACACAATCCATTAAATACATATACATTGTAGAGATGTCTGCCCATCCTTGCATATGTATTTAATGGATTATGTCCTGTACATGTGGGGTTCAGATTGACCTTGGGTCAACATGGGTGTGACAAGAATCTCGGCCTGAGGGTGGCCTTCGAGCATTCCATCATCAGATTTTCAATTGGATGGATGGTTGAAGAGTTGGAGTGTGTAGTAGATTGGAGCCAGTCCATTAAAGTATGAATATTGTCTATCTTAATATATATCTGAGCACTTCTAGTATATATGTGTGGGAGATGATAATCTGGACCAACTGATGATTGCTGGTTTAGCATGAAATACGTATATTGGTGATTATTTATCTTTTCAGCATATATGTGCTTGAGTGTATCAGTGTTATTAAATAGAGTGGAGAGTGGTGGGTCATGTGAAAGTCTGTGTTCATATACCCTACATTACATATATAGACACATGGTATATATTAAACCTGTGTTTCAGTTATAACAAAAAATATAAAATATACAATGGAAGCTTATATTTATTACTTTAATTGTTAAATTATCATTAACATCAAATTTAATTCTAAATTACCATAAATATATCATAGCAAGGCAAAAAAAAACCTCTCCAAAATTACTCCACAGAATTGAAAAACTGAGCTAAATGATGACCGCTTAGCTGAGCTTTATGATGACTGCTTCATCAAGTGTTGGTAATTGAGAGGTCAGCACGGCTGCCTTTCTAGCAGTTGTCCTGGATTAGCGGGTTCACTTCCTGGCCGATGCTATGACATATGGGGGGAAAAAAAGATGACTGCTTAGAATAATGATGGTTTTCCTTTCGTTACCATATTTTTTTTTAACAATAAAGAGACTTAGTATCTGATCAAATATTGGATAGCTATCTAGATTGGCTATGGAAACCAATGCTTACAAATCTTTAGTTACTAGAAAAAGAGTACATAAATCAATTTTTTTTTTGAGTATTATTGATGACAATTTAGCATTCTTTTCAAATTCTAACATGATTGCATATTTGATTCATCTATAAAACTTTAAGCATATATAAATGTATGGATGACCATAAATTCCACAAAAACACTCATAATTTACCAGTGGCCACCTGTCAATAGGGGTTACACCATCCCCAGTGTAAAATGAATGTTTTCTGTTTAATTATCACTGTTTTTTTAATTTAGATATTAATTAAATTCCTATATATATATATATATAAAAACAAAAAAAAAAGACTTATAAATACAATAAATAATATTATATTTCAACCAGAGGACTGGTTTTCATCAGAAAGAAAAAAAAATACACAGTAAAATGGCGACAGATTTGGTAAAAGATTAAAAATTTAACAAAACCCCCCTGATTGGTCACAAAATCTAACACAGAATATCTACCCAATCAATGACAAAATTCAAACAAAAAAAAACTACATTCCCTCCTAATCAAGCTTAAATTCTATTTAAATTAATATAAATATAAAAATAAAAAATCCAAAATTAAAAATTAAAATATACATATGTGCATACATAGAAAAATTAAACTATGCTCACATACAAAAAATATCTGTGCTCACATTAATATTCATTAAAAACTAAAATACTTATACATTTTAATCAAAAATTAAAAATTATAGTTAGTGCAAAGTACAATAATTTATAACTAATTATTTATCTATAAACCAATTAAACACAGATATTAAACATCCATGTAACCAATCTTTACATAAAAAACCTCATATAAGAAAATTTTCACATAAAAAACACACATATAGAAATCATTTAGGAGACCAGGTAACCCAGAGATGTAATAGTTCCAGTGTTCAAATTCAATCCATGTGGTTCTAAGGTCTTGAATTTAAAAATAAAGAACTCTCCTTTTGTTTCCTCTCCCTTGTAGAAGAAAAACCTTCCTGAAGAATCACTACTTTTAAATCATCAATTGAATGATTCAGTAAGTTAAAATGTTTTGAAACCGGTCTATCTTTATTCTTATGCAAAATGTCAAATCTATGATTAGTCATTCTGACATGTAAACTATTTGCTGACTCACCTATATACTGGTTTAAACATTTACTACACTCTATCAAATATATCAAATTAACACTTTTACATGTAACATAATTAGGAATATACCATTTGAAATTACAATTCTTAGTACTAAAGACCACTTTTGTCACAACAATATGTTTACATGTAAATCATCTTTTATCTTTACATGGAGAACATCCTTTTTCCTGTACAGAACTACTAATAAAATTTGTTTTGACAATGTTTTGCCAATATCCGGTTAATATTAGGTAAATCTCTATTAAAAGTAAGAACCAATGGTGGAACATCTAATGCCTACTCATCCAATATCCCCAGACTAGTTTCTGGCTTGTGGCCTTCATCAGTGAGGAGCTTTGGATCTGAGAGCACTGCACCTATATCTTAGGATCTAATGCATTAGATAGGGATTTTATGCACAAGCCTTCTGGCATCCATTGATTACCCTGGTTGGCACAGGGTGGCATTACTGTATGGAGAGTTTTGCCTTGTTTATAAACAATTATGTGCTAGTATAAGAGATGGTGATCACGTGATGTTAAATTATCATTGCTGAATTGTTGGGTGTCTATGGGTTTAATATTCTGAAAAAATATTCTAAATTCACCTATTATCTGAAAAAGTATTCAAGGTTCAACTACACAAGGATGTAGTGGGTGAATAAGCTAATCACTACATGATGAAATATTTACTTCTCTTATAGCAATATATATATATATATATATATATATACACACACACTCAAGTCTCAGCATCTGCAATATCTCTTATTGATGTAAAAAAAATTAAGTTCTTTTACCATGTAATTACAGGTTGTCATTCACACATATCCATACATATAATACAGAAAGTAATTATTAATTGATTTAAAAAACTTCATTAGGAAAATATAAATTTAATAATTTTTTTTTTTTTTTTTGAAATGTGAAAATAAAAAAATATAAATGACGCATTTTTTTAATTATTTTTATTTCAAAAATATGATAATAAATTTATGATGTCAACTTCAAAAAATATTTACATTTATTAAGAGTTAAATTATTTATAGTTTCTTTAATTTTAAAACCTTTTCTTTTAATTAAGTGCATTTTTAATTCATAAAAACTTGCTTTAAAAAATAGAAAATATTTTGTTCCATGTAAATTTAGCAATGGTAGCCAAATCTTCCAAATCACTTTGTATCACTGGAACGTGACATTGAAATTACTATTCCTATAATAATAAAAGAATAATATATTACAGCTGTATATTGGGCCAAACATGAAAAAAATTAGTGCAATTTTCCATTGAAAAGTTTTATTTGGTCCATAGATGTTAAAAATAAATAAAAATAAATAAAAGCATTGAAACTTAAAAATTAGCTTTAGAAATTTGATAACAAATTAATTATATTATTCTATGAGAGAAAAGATAATTATTTTTATGCATTTATGTAGCTATTGTTTCAGTTTTAAATTTATTTTCATTAATTTGATACATAATATAGTTACAAAAATGAAATACATGTATATTAAAAATATATTTTTGACATGTTTAAACTTACATATTAAAAGATACTCAACTTTTACATTTTTCTTGTAAAATGTGATTATAAGCTTTTTGGTTTGTTTGTTTCAATTTCATAGATTTTTTTTTTCAACTCAGTTTCATTAAATTACTTATTTGAAAAATTTTATTTAATAAAAAGTGTGCAAGAAAGTAATTTTATTTTGTTATAAACTCTATTCAAACTGATGACTATATATATATACACACCTGGGTCTCATTTTACGCGATAGATAGGTTCCTCAGAAAACACGCACAAATGAAATTGTGCAAAAATAGATGTAACTTACATTGAAAAAGGGGAGTGTGGTCTGTGATTTTTAAAAATTCGCATAAAAGCAAAGCACCAACGTAAAATTACTTTAAAATTGCAAAAAAAAAAAAAAAAGGAAATAAAATATGACTAATAAAAAATTTCAAATTTGAAAAAAATTGATACAAGACAAACTTTTTTTAACTATAATATTTAATTTTATTCAAAATAATATATTTTTATGCATAATTTACAGTACAGTAATTTACATTTTTTTATACATGTTTTAATTATTATCGCTATTTGGTGAAACACATGCTCGTTTGTGCCAATGGTTTTTTGGTGACAACGTAATTAGTATTTAATCTTTGAGACAATGATTTTATTAATTGTTTATGAAACTAACAACTAAAAATTAAATTCTTATTTTTGTCTTTAATTTTTTAATTTTCAATTCCATTTAAAAATCAAATTTCACATCACATTAATTTAAAGTTGCCATAAGTAATTTTTAAATTGTTAATTACAATTAAAAATCAGATTTTAATTTTTAATTGTAAAATTTAATTGTGCCCACTTCTATTACTCACTTTTTAAAAATAAACTTGTGGACACTAAATGATTAATAATTGATTACGTTCTTTTTTAAAAAGCAAAAACAGAATGTGATTTAAAATGCAAAATTAACACACACAATGTTTGAACAAATTTACATTATAATCTTGTAACATTTAATGTGTGTATACATAAAATGTAAAAATCATGATTTTAATTTTATTATTGCATAAAATCTTACTATTAAAAGCACTGAAAATATTGAAATTACTAAGATGAAAGTCGAAATCCAATAATGTGCTATTACTTTCAATATAACGTAAGTGCACCAAATTTATTATTTAAAGTAATAGCACATTATCGGAGTTCTACTTCCGGTGAAACATGAATCGCATAACTTCAAAATCATGTTAAATAAGTCTGTGCAAAAAGAGACCCAGGTGTATATATATAAACATTAAATTAAACATAACTCAATGTAAAGGGAGTAAATCAACATCCCTCAGATTATGAATTTAAAACACTCTATCAAGAATAGAATGAATGCATACACACACACACACACACACACACATATATATATATATATATATATATACCCAGTTTGAGCCATGTTTTAGTTATGTTTAACTTCATATTAAAGGTTACATAAAAATTAAAGTGTTTATTTTCTAGCAGTATATTATAGGGAATCAAGGGTAAATATCACCAGAAGTGTCTTTCAATATTATACAAGTAAGCAAAAAATAACTCTGAATATAAATCAGTTTTTTGGGAGCACAAACAAAAATTTGATCATGTCTTTGACCCAAGGAATGCCAATATTATTTGCATGGAGCAAGATGATAGAAAAAGAAATGTAAAAGTGACATGGTTTTGGTTTAGCACCAACTACAATCACATCATAAACAAAAAGGAAAACCATATCCAACTCTCAAGCAAGTGGCATATTTAAATAGGTAATTTAAATAATTAGTATTTCATTAATAAATACTGCAGCACATCCAGTCAGTCCATGAGTGCCATAAATCTGTTTTTATAATCTGAAAGTGTGCTTAGCTATGTTTAATAAAAATAAATACATCTAACAAATCTTTTCTTTAACCAACAATTTGGCCAATTTATTACATACATAAACAAAAAAGATAACAACGATGTTTAAATCTAGCTTTAATAACAAAATAATCTTATTATTTGTCATTAAAAGTTAACTATAAAGTCTTTAAATTGAAATATTATATTTAAAATAGTGCTTTTGGAGTATAAACTATTTATACCCATTAAAAGTAATAATATTGGAAAAATCCCATTTTCAGCATAAATACCATCTATGTGGAGAATTTATTCAAACTTTCAAAAAAAAAACTGCTGAGGATTATATTTCAATATTTTAAGTATGAATAAATTTTCTCAATATTTAATAACTTCAAAACTCAGAGGATTTATCTTTCTCTACTGTTTAAAACCATTTCATTGGCAAAACAGCCATATTGAATATTTAAAAAATTATGTTAAGCCACAAAGTTTATAATAACTTAAGTTTGTATTATTCAAAAATGATATATATTGTTTGAAACATAAAACACCAAAGAATATAATTAAGCTGAAAAAAATATAACCATTGATATTCAAAGTAATAAAAAAATGAATAAAATTTTCTAATAATTATTTTCATATTATTTTATAAATTCTAAATTTTCATGCATAAATTTTAAAATTATACTTTTGTTAGTAAATTATTTGCATTTATCATTAAATTTCCAATAAATTGATATATAATAAAACTTACCTAAAGTAATCCATCACTTGAACCCTTCATTGATTAAAGATATTAGTACCTTTCATCTTTCCTAATAGCCCTTCAAAGAGTTTTTTTATACAGGGATTTGGAATGAATGTGTCATTTCTAATAAAAAGTAGTTAATATTGATCAATAATTAGTATAATTTGAATATTATAATAAAGAACTTCAATAAAGTTTGTAATTTATTAAAAATTACTACTAAAATAGTCACTATATACAAGATAAAATAATAAAACAAAATAAAAAGTGAATGAAATATTAAATTCATTATAGAGTTAAACTTGAGGTACTTAAGTTAGTGGTTTTGAGGCAATGCAATGTAATATTATTTATCCTACCTGTCAGCTTATGGCAAACACTTTGTTTTGTTAGATAGAATTTACCTAAAATATAAAATCAAGTGATTATTACAAAATGATAGCTTCCAATTAAAATAATACTGCAAGCAAATACAACTTACTGATTAGAGTTACTGATAAGCATCTACATGAGGAGATCTTGGCCAAACTGGCATACTAGTTGACACTCCTGCAGAAGTGTTGTGATGTTTGAAATGTGTCAACTATCACAGAATAGCTAGAATATCCAGACATTGTAGCAGCATTTGAAGTTGTATCATTGCCTGTATACAACTCAAAATGGAACACATCCATTATGGCTAGCTGCACACATCCACCATTTTAATCCTTGCTTTATAAGTTTTAAAGACTCAAATTGCTTCCAGCTAATATGACCAGATATTCAGCTTTGAAAATTACATAGCAGTAGTCTATAATCGGTCTAAGTTTATATACTCTGTCAAAACCTTTACTTTTAGCATTTGGCATATTTTTATTATTATTAAAATGCAAACAAGACATTATAGAAAAAAATCTAAATCAGGTCATAAAATTCGCAAAATAGGTTTGTCTTTCTCTCATATCAGAACTCTAAATATTATCTAATATATATACTGGACATTTGGAGGCAAAGCCCCTTTTATGCCAAAAAATGCAGATAATTCACGACATAAATGTACACGATCATGACCTATTTTTTGATCAATGTATATAATAATAATAACTTTTTCATATATTTTTTTATTAAATATAAATTCAAATAATAATTTAAAAAAATATAAAATTAAATACTTACTAGTGGAAAGCTTCACCTAATAACGTTCATTTGTAACACAGACTGAGAAGATCAGCAAAATCTTGCATTTTTTCTGATGTAAATCGCAGGGCAAACACAATTCCATTAAAAATGAAAAAAAAAATGAAAGACAAAAAAATTTAATTTAGTTGATCATAAAAATTATCATAAAATTTTTAATTTTTATCATAGAAAAATAAACTTACACTTTCTGAAACTAGAAAAAAAGATGGATCTGAAGATGTAAAAAAGGATATGGACAGACTATGTGGTTTTCCTGCAATTTTAAACTGAAACCTGATATTTCTAATTTGAAAATTCAAAATCGCATTGTGTGATTGAAATGACAAACAGGTTTTAAAGAAATATGTGAATTCACATATATAAAATTAAAATCAATTTCTAAACTAAAAAAAAGATTTTTTCTCTCAAAAATAAAAAATCCATGAAGGTGAAGAAAAAGGAATTTCATCAATAAGCTATAATAAATCATTAGATATTTCTCAAACAAAGAAAATAAACTTTTCTTAATTGATTGCTTTTATAAAAACGCCACAATATGAAAAAATAAAAACATTAATACTTCTATTTTTTTAATTAAAACTTTATTGCTTGATTTCATTCATACTTTAATAATTTTAAATATAAATCAAATAAAATCATAATATAATTATTTATATATGTATGTAATAATTAAAATGTGTTCACATGGTATATAAAAATAAAAATAATTTAATAATTAAATATAAATTAAATTTTTTTAATATGTATAGAAAGCTAGATTTATTTAGGCTACATTTGAAAAGAGTATTCACTTAGAAATATGTCATTAAAACACACACACACATATATATATAATCCACATCTAAAAATATATATGTGATATTAATATACGTTTTTTTTTACTAATTAAACTTAATTATTAAGTATTTTGGGTACTGAAAATAGTCTTAACTTTTTATTTTGAATTAGTTTTTTTTTCTACATCTGTGATTAACAATACTTTGGTTGAATATAATGATCTTAGGTTTTCACAAACTAATATCTGTGGTTCTACTGACTGAATTCTATAAGTAAGTTATAATATATATATATATATATATATATATATATAACTTACTTATAGATATATATATATATATATATATATATAATACATTTAGATTAAAACTACAATACTGATCTATATATAAATTGAGGATAAGAAAAGAGACCAATCTTATTGAAAAAGTTTTATCTTGTTCTTTGGATTAAGAGTATTTCATTTAATTAATAGACTAGTATTGGAATATTAATCTCTATGTATTATATTATATCAACTGATATCAAGTTTATATATATATATATATATTAATATTAAGTATTTCCATTGATATCAACTGATATCAAGTTTATATATATATATATATATTAAATTAAGTATTTCCATGGATTGATAATGATTCCTTGGATTGATATTTTAATAAAAAATACAAATAAACTTATATCCATGTTAACAGAGATAACTTTTAACCTTTGAATCTTATCAAAAATTATCAGTTACTACTAATTGACAATCCCTAAGGCTAAACACATTATTTCATTAACTTATGATAGCTCACTTGTTGGAGTTTTTGTTGAGTTAAAAAAGGTTATTTTTTACTTCAAACACATTCTTATATGAATTTAAACCCAGAAAGCTATTTTATAGGTGTGAAAGTGTAAAAGATAAAGTATGTATAGATTTAAGGATTAGTTACCATATAAAGAGGTAGATAGCAGCCCAAATTACATATTTCCTTTTGTGGGGTGTGAGTACTGTTAAAACAACATTTTAATCTCTCCTATTGTTTGTATACAAAAGAAACTGCTTATACATGATCATCATCAACACATTTACTGTATTAATGTCTGTTTGGAGATTTCTGATGGTGGTATGTTGAGCTATCTTCAGCATTTAATTGTCAAATGATTTTAGAAAAATTAAGCCGTATTTATATTTTTTCTCAATATTTTCACCTGTTGGTAATATCATCCTGTTAAATTAAGAGTGCAATGTTTTGAATAGAATTATTTTTTCTTTTGTCTTTCAGATACTTTTGGCCTAACTGGTAACTTTTGACTATTGAATTTCAGGTGGTGCTCTAAACAGCTAAGTGTATTGAACCTTTGATCAGTAGAAACAGGAATCAAGTTGTTCTATCCAATGAATTTTCTTTAAATTCATTATTCATCAATAAAACTCACAGTTTCAATTCTCCAAATTATTTAGAGCATCATCTTAAATTTAGTATTCATGAACTGATTGGTCACCAAATTAATTTTAATGGTAATGCTGTCAATTTTCAGACCAGAAGCATCTTAAGAATAGAGAAGAATAAAAGTATTTATGATGTTCTATGCTAACCTATATGTTATTACTAATAATTAATGGATTTTTCTAATAAAATATTTAACAATTTAATTAGATGATGGAAATAATTCAATGTATACTAACAAATTTATTGAATTAGTTAATAATTATTATTATATATCCGATGATTTTTTCCACCAATAATATAATTTCTTCTAATAGATGCACATAATATATATGTATATAATATTTAAATACAAGTGTATTGTCTGTACTGAATGTAATGTAATTAGAAGGGATTTGAATGCAAACTTTTAATCTTCTACAGCTATTCACTCCATCCTATATAACTGACATAAATGACCACATACATGTGAAAAAGATAAATGATCTCCAATACCCATATTTCATGCTGAACCAGCACTCATCAGTTTGTCCAGATCATCATCTCCCCCACAGATATATACAATCAATGCTCAGTATATATTAAATAACAAATCTTCAAACTTTAATGGATAGACATCAATCTTCTGCACCCTCAAATTCTTCAGCCATCCATATCACTTAAATTGATGATGGAATGTTCAAAGCCCTTGTTCATGTCAATTATATTGTGAGGGGTCAGAGTGACATAAAGTCAACATAGGTATGACATTAATATTGGCATCAATAAGGGCTTTGAGTATTCCATCAACAGATTTTCAATGATATGGATGATTGAAGAGTTGGAGTGTGGAGAAGTGTCTGTCCATTAATGTTTCAAGATTTTCTATCTTAATATAAACTTAGCACTGATCATATATGTGTGTGGGAGGTGATAATCTGAACAAATTGTTGAGTGCTCTTTCAGCATGAAATACGGAGATTGGAGTTGGAGCTCCATCTTTTTCACATGTATGTGGTCATGTGTGTCAGTTGTATAGGAAAGAATGGATACTGTAGGGAGCCTGAAAGTATAAGTTCATATATATATATATATATATATATATATATAATTACAGGAATAGCTTTTGCAAAGAAAAAATGGAAACAAGTGCGACTGCATATATATATATATATATTTGTAAATACAAGTAGTAAAACTTAATAAATGTATTTCAGAATAAAATCATAAACTTAACCATATAGACCAGTGGTCTTCAACCCCTGGTATGCAGACTGGCACCAGATCACAAAAGTTTTTACTGGCCCGTGCTAGACTGGCAGGAAAGTTTGTAATAACAAACTAATAAGATTCTAAACTTTTAATTAATATAAACAATTTTTATTTATTTTTACCTGATTAAAAAAAAAAAAAGCAGAACAAAAACCAAATCTAATCAATCATACATAAATTAATCTATTTTTCTATTTATCACAGATGTTTATGGGGAGGGGATAGAATTAATATTTTTATTATTTTTCTAAAAAAATTCAAAATTATAAAAAAAGAGTTTTTTTATTATACTAACTCCATATATATATAATTTCATTTTGTATATTTAACATTAAATACAGATATCACATTTATCATAATCATTGTCATGTAATTACACGAGCTGTGATATTTCCCAACATTCAGATGAATAACATTTTATTCTTGCATGTTTTAACAATGAAATAATAAATGTAGAAATGCAAGCACATTAATGAGAATGATTGTTATTGTACTGTTTTCTGTAGACTCGAGAAAGAGTGTTCAGCATGTAAAGGTAAGCAACACCATTACAATATATGTAACTAGTGTGCTGTTTTGGTCAGTTATAACAATTATGCTCATCTAAGCCTAACTGTAAACTTCTGCCGATCTGCAAAACCTTATCCTTATTTTTGCTGGGCCGCAAGTGTGAAAAGGTTGAAGACCACTGATATAGACTATACGGTGGTCTAACCATTGTTTGGAAACATTTATTCTATTAAAATGCTTGGATTAAATGAAAAATAAAAGAGTTACAAAAACAATAACATTATTTTTTAAATATAATGATTGAAGTGTTTCTTAAAACAACATCAAAGGATTACACATAAATTCTCATAAATAAATAATTCTATTATACATATTATGGTTTAACTGCTGTATTATTATTTTTTAATTATTTCACTTGTGTATAATTCTGTTTTTAAAATGTTAGAGTGACTTATTGGTCATCATTAAAAAAATAAAACGTAAAAGAAATATACACAGTGCTGTTTACTAGAACTATGATTGTAACTCTATCAGCCAAAAGCATGCTGAGCTAGACAAATATTTTATAATCATTATAGAATAATCTTTTCTTAAACTAACATTCAAAATACTAGCATGTACATAAATATTACAATTAGGCTACCAAAAAAAAAACTTTTGTCAAAAAACAAATATTTGTAAAACTTGCTTGATGTGTTCACCGTTTTTCACAATGCATCACTTTAAAAGTTTTATTCAGTTGACAAATATATTCTTCATGCTACTAAAGAAAACCATGTCACAGTTGAAATTGATTAATGCACCTTAAATTAGATGTAAATAAATTTAAAGATTTGTCAGTTCCAATCATAGTATGTTTACTATAGTTGCAATTTTTCATGAAAAAATTGATAAATAAATTTTCAGTATACATGCATTTTCAGGGATAACTTTCTTTTTCATTTGAATTTTAGCATTGACAACCAGTCAGGCAAATATAGCTGGCATGGCTTACATTAGTACTATAACATTTGTCAACTTGGTATTAAAATGCAAGCGTTCAATGCTATGTTTACTTATTACAAATCAACCTATTTCAACATTGTCAATATACTAATCAAAACAGATTTAAAGATTCATATTATTGAAATCTTAATTATAAAATTCTATATCACAATATTTAATATTTAACCATGACCTGAAGTAGATTTAAATAAATTTTAAAAGATATCATCTCTTATCACTGTGCATAATACAATTTTTTTATGACAGTAATTTTTTCTTGTAGCATGCCAGACATAGTAAATGATATATTACTCAGAATAGCTGGACGTAACATTACATCAAATTTATTTCTATTTCTATATCAGTGGTCTTCAACCCTTGGTTCCACAGACTGGCACCAGGCCGCAGAACATTTCTGCCAGTCCGCTAGACTGGCAGGAAAATTTATAATAACAAAATAATAAAAGTTTAAACTTTTAATTAATATAAACAATTTTTATTTATTTTTTCATTTCATTTTTGCCCAATTAAAAAAAAAAAGGAGTGGAAGGAAAACAAAATCTAATCAATCATACATAAATTAATTTGTTTTTTTAGTTTTCACAGATGTTTATGGGGGGAGGGGGTCGAAATATTTTTTTCTTTTACTTTTCTAAAAAAATTCCAAATTAAAAAAAAAAAGTTTTTTATTATACACACTCCATATATATATATAAAACTTCATCTTGTATATTTAACATTGTTGTTTTGATCAGTTATAACAATTATGCTCATCTAAGGCTAAGCAGTTTACATCTTTAAGAAAACTTATCTATAGTCTTATGCCAGTAAGCAAAACCTTATTCTTATTTTTTCCGGTCCGTGAAAGCTTATCCTTATTTTTATTGGCCCGCAGGTGTGAAAAGGTTGAAGACCACTGCTCTATATTGTTTAATGGCAAATGTCTTACATATTATCTTTTGAATATGCTGCATAAGAAATTTTATGATTTTATGATAAAACAATGGTATCATCACAATGAAAATTATAATCTTCTGTTTGTGTCTTAATTTTTATCTTCTAATTAATCCACATGATTTTGGATAAACAGCTTTACATAAACATACATATAGCTGAAGTCTTTTATTCATCTGTTAGGAAACATTTTTATTTTATTTAATTATGAGTTAAAGATTGTGTGGATGTTATTGGCGTATTATAGTTAGTAGTGAGGACTTATGCATATAGCAGCTAAATTGAGATTTAAACTCAGTGCAACTACATTTAATAGAATGACGATGGACAATGTTTACTATTAAATTTAAATAGATTTTAAATATCCAAAGTATTGTTATTTATTATAAACTGAAAATGTAAGTGAAATATGATGTAATCTGGACTTCTGCTTGATGAAGCACTTCGATGATGATTTCCATTACTATTTAAAACTGACTTTAAAATAAAAAAATAAATAATTTTCTGCAAAAAAAGATACCAAAAAACTTCAATGCTTTCCAGACCTTTTGTTTGGAATCTGGTTGTATATTACTCCGATGTTTGAGGAATTAGAAAGTTATCTGAAAAGAGTGAAAGTTTTTGAATTGTGAATTTGAAGAAAAGTGGAAAAGTTATACTGAAAGAATGGGATTTATCATATTAAAGTTTGAAAAAGAGTAAATAAAAAGATATTTATGATTGAATAAATTATGAAGCAGAAACAAATTAGATTGAGCAAATTCTTAGAGTCAAAAGAATTTGTGATTTTATGCTGAAAGAAGTCTGCAGAAAATAACAGAATAAGTGATATATATAAAATTTATTGAAATTTAAAAACCAGTCGGTAACCATGTCCAAAAATTAATAAACAGAAAGAATGCTTAATGGATTATGGGACTGATAAGAAAATCTTGCTTTTTTGACAGATAAATAATGATTAATTTTAATTATTTGCATTAGAGTAAAAAAAAACAATAACAATTCATCTTTACAAACAAAGTCACAAAAAATTATATGCATATTTTTAATAATTAGATCTATAATTAATGTACTATACATAAATGAAAAATAAATATTTATATTACATACTTTTATTTTTGTTATGGTATTTAATACAATGGATCTAATTAATATTAAGAAACGGTGGATCGTTAAGGAATGGCGGAAGCCAAGTAAAAGAAATTATTAAGCTTGAATGCAAACTTCGTTTTTTCAAGAATTGTAAAGTTTTTCATGTATTCCCGAATTGTTGTAACATAAAGTTGAATAGCTATATAAATTTAATACCGAGATGTATGGATAAATTGAAATTAATCATTTTAAGTAATATTATAAATGAAATATATATGAGTAATTCAGAAAATAGACCATTTTATATGTCTGAGTGAGAATGAATGATTCAAGATATAGTTTTTCATAAGAAATTGAAATACTAAACTTAACAGACTGCATCCAGATTGTGAATGAAGAGCATAGAGTCGCATTTAGGATTTAGAATGATAGACCATTTAATGGTCATTTAAAGAAATAATACGTTGGAGTACAATGATGTCTATACCTCATTATGGTAATAAATACTACAGTAATTTGAAGAAATGCTTTTGAAAAAAATGTTAAAAATATCCATTTAGCAGTGCTCCCTGGTGAACAAATATAAGCCTAAATAAAGTTGCCCAAATGATCTTTTATCTGAGGGACTTTATTTACACTCTCATTTGTTTCACTGAAGAGAGCATTACTAAAATTTAAGGTAATGTTTGGTGTCAGAAACATTTTATATTTAAATTTCAGCTAGTGATATGAAGCTGGTTCAAAATATATATTAGAATTATTTAATATCTTATTTGATTTTGAGTGGTGACAGATTGGCAAACTCCGAATGTTAATGCCCATGAGTGTTGACTCCAAATCTGCTACTTTTACTTTTTGAACTTCAACTCCTGAATAATAAACCTTTCAATTTTTATTAAGACTATTTAATAATAAATCTTTTATATTAAAATACTATATGTATCCAGCCTATAAACACTGTATTTTTTAATTGGTTGCTTTAAAAAAAACTTTAAAAGATTTAATGTAAATGAAACAGAACATTTTAATATTTAATAAATAAATGTGATAAATGTATCCAGTCATTTTTGTATCATGGTTTATTAATGGCTGAATTATATCTTAGCTGGCTTGAAAGGCCATCATTCATGACTTTGGTTGCTTTAACCAATTTTTTTTCAAGATTTAATGTAAATTAAACAAGTGAGGATTTTAATATTACATAAATAAATGTTATAATAATAGAAAATAACTCCAATGCACATGCGCTTTACAGATCGAATGCCTTTTAATGAATACTCTCCTTTCCAAACACAAGATAAAGTCTTTTTAAAAGATAGAATAAATCTATCTTTTTCACCCAAGCTATATGTATAGGCAAGTCTGAAGCATTTGGAACTGAGAGTGTGAAGATTTAAGTAATCACTTTAAATTACTTATAATACGAGTTTTGTTAATAGTTGGGTGAAAATATAGATTTCTTCTATCTTTTAAAAAGAATTTATCTTGTGTTTGGAAAGGGAAGTATTCATTAAAAAGTGTTCAATCTGTCTGTAAAGCACATGTGCAATGGAGTAATCTACTATTATTATTACAATTTAAAACTTCGTAGTATATAAATAAAATATTTGTTATAAATAAATGTGATAAATGTACCTGGTCATTTTTGGATTATGGTATTTTAATGGTTAATTACTTTTTAGCTAGTTTGAAAGGTCATAGTTTTTGTAATTCTGTTTTTTACTTAGTTGCTTTAGCAAATTTTTTTGCCTAATTACTTGCTTTAAATAAATTGCTACTAACCAAATTAAGCCTTTAAATTAAAATTAAAATTTTTAAATAAACTTGTTATATTTGATATGTGAATTTCATACTATTACAGAAATCTATTAGTGATAGAATTACTTCCTTTGTCTAAAATATTCTTTGTAATGCAGACAAACATAAGTTTTTTTAATTGTTGAAACATGACAGCCTTACGAACAAACATACATTCACCAATAAGATGACATAGAAAATAGGGATTTTATATATAAAATATTACATTGTAACAATCAGTAGGAAATCATTTGCTGCACTATATAAATATAAACACTTCAGAAATACTGTGTTTTTCAAACATAAGAGAAAGTCTTTTGAAAAAATAGAATGAATCCATTCTATCTTCTTAATCTAAACATATATGTATAGGAAAATCTTAAACATTTAGAAATGAGAGCATGATAATTTCAATTAATCACTTTTAATTCCTTGTATTATGTCTGAATGATTGATGTTTGTAAAATTTTTACAGTTTATAGCACGTTCATATTACATGTAATATTAAACATATAATGAGTGATTTATCTATATAGTGCTATGTTTTTAATTTACATTCTTTAGTGAATCACTCTTCTGCACATGCATTATATAGATCTAAACACTTGAGGAATGCTCTCCTCTCTTGTGTTTAGAGAGAATAGTTTTACTGAAGTTTTAATATCTATGCAGTGCATGTGTAGAGGAGTGATTTCCTAATGATTGTAAATTGAAAATCTAGTGCTATATAAATAAATAACTCATTAAAATATTAAATTTTAAATTAGTAGGTTAAAAGCATAGAACTGTTTAAATATTATTATTACACAATGAAAATCTGTATTCATTATTAATCACTTATTTTTAATAAAATTTTTGAAAGTAAAGCAAATGTGGAAAATAATATGAACCGTTACAGTATAATGGATTGGTTAGTAAAAAAAATTCAATGAATCATTAAGTATTTGTAGCTACCATTGGATTTTAATATATTCAACTTTTTGATACCATGTTTTGTTATAACCTATTCATTCAGTATACTGAATGTTTAATATAGTAAATAGAGGGATTTGAAGTTAGAATTTTTAGTCTATATCGTTCACTCCATCTCATACAACCGATGCACATTATCACACACATGTGAAAATATAAATGATCCCCAATATATATATATATATATATATATAATATGCAAATCAATATATATATATATCAAAATACAGTACAATTTATATAAATTATATTCTTTTAGAAGTACTTTCGACTATACACTTTGTAGTCTTTATCAACTATATAACATTGAATAATCAAAATGAGACAACCCTTAACAATACCCATAGTTCAATTCAGATTTCCCACAATTCTGTTATCTTAACATTTGATGACTGGCGATTCATTAACATTTGACGATTTCTTGAAATCAACATAGCCTCTTTTATTTTACGTTTATTATGACAACGTTCAATTTGAATAATTTTCATATTTTTATAATCAAATTTAAATCCATATTGACAAGATTTATTATGATCAAATATAACAGATGATGAAGGTTTATTTACATCTGTTCCATATTGATTCTCTTTTTGAATTCTATTATATAAAAGCATATGTTCTTTTATTCTCTTCTCAAATGTACACTTAGATTCACCAATGTATTGTACGCCGCATCCACATATCAATCTATATATAATAGAATTTTGATTAAACTTTGAATTTTGAATTTTAGAATTATTAAGCAATCTATTTATGTTATTTGTAGAGAAAAAGCAATATGACACAAACCATTATAAATTTTCCTAATAAACTTGACCTGCTCATCTGATATAAATGGCATTGAAATCCATTTCATTTTGATATTTTTATTTTTAATTTTATTATAGTGTTGATTTCTTTTAAATCCTTTAATAATATTAGCAATAGCATTTTTATAATAACCAATTTTCAACAAGTCATTAACAAATAAATGTACATTTTTAATTTTATCACTAGAATATTTGCATAATTTTTCATTTCGAAATAAGAATGATTTCAATCCAGACAGCTTATGACACATAGGTACATGTGATTCATATGGAATAAAACCTCTAGTTTCAATTGGTTTAATTAACATAAGATAATCCAAACTGTAATCATTAAGAGTAACTTGAATATCCAAGAATTTTATGGAATTGTATTTCTCTTTAGTTATAACCCATTTTATATCCTTAATCTCATTTAATTCATTAAATAAATTGATTATTAATTCTTGTTTTCCACAAATAAAAACATCATCCACATATCTATGATATACTTTAATTTCTTGATATTTCAATTGTTTTAAAATTTTACTTTCATATGTTGATATAACAAAATTACAAATTTGAGCAACAGCAGGAAGACCCATTGGCCAACCAAAATTCATTTTATAATATTCATTATTAAAATTAACATAAATATTTTTATCAATAAACTGCAATACTTTTATAATAAAATTTATAATATCAGACTTTACATTTTTTGAAACAAGAGCATTATAAATAATATTAATTGACTCTATTCTATCTATTGATCCATACATTTCATTTATATCAAAAGTACAAATTGTGTCATGTAAATCTATATTTATATTCTTAATTTTATCTACAAAATCAAACGATGATGAAATAGTATATTCTCCAAAACCTAAAATATCTTGAAGTAATAACTCAATATATCTACATGTTTGATAATAATATGCACCACCAAAATCAACCATCAATCTCAAAGGATAATTTTCTTTATGTAGCTTTATATTCGAAAATATCCTAGGGCAAATAGCAGATGATGGATATAAGTTATAATATGTATGACTATCAATAGCTTTATTCTTAGCTTTTTTTAAAATTTCATTTATAAATTTCATGCTGAGATGTATCAATATTTATTATTTCACTATTTTGAAATTTAAGCTTTTTCATTTGATCCATAACTTTTTCATTATATTTCGCTCTTGTAAACAAACACATACGAAGGCCCTTGTCCTCCTTTAAACACACTAAGTCATTATTTAATAGGAAACTTTTAAATTTATTAATTTGACTTAACCATTTATCATTCCTATTATATTTAAAGTTTTTATTTTTAACTTCTTTAACAATGCTATTACAAATATTCGCATCACACTTAATCACACTAAATGAATGTTCTATTGCAGAATTCAATTCAAGATTACAATCTTTCCATCTACCACCAACATATTTCGATCCGAAATTTAAAATATATTTTTGACTGAAATTTATTACATATATAATGGATTTAAAGATTCTAAGTAAAACGTGGATTTTAAAAGAATGGCGGAAGGTAACGTTAAAGATTATTACGTTAAAATGTAGATTAAACTTTTTAAATGCCTGTCGTGATTTAGAAGTTTTCCCGAATTGCTGTTTAGTAAAAATAAACAAATCTTGCAAATTATCAGATAAAATTACTAACGATATAAAGGAAATTATTTTAAAGAATATAATTAAGCAATGCAAATGTTTGCTATTTCGTCAACGGAAATATTTAACGGCTTTAAATCATTTTATTTTGATGAAAAATTGTGATGATTGGTTTAACTATAAGTGTTTTTGTCAAAAAATTTTTGATAAATTTTATTTAAAAAATGTTGATAAATTTAACAAGAAAATTGAACATTTGTTTCATAAAAATTTTCCGGATAAAATGAATGATCAAAATTATGTGAACTTGTCTGGTATAAATTTGGATTTCAGTCAAAAATATATTTTAAATTTCGGATCGAAATATGTTGGTGGTAGATGGAAAGATTGTAATCTTGAATTGAATTCTGCAATAGAACATTCATTTAGTGTGATTAAGTGTGATGCGAATATTTGTAATAACATTGTTAAAGAAGTTAAAAATAAAAACTTTAAATATAATAGGAATGATAAATGGTTAAGTCAAATTAATAAATTTAAAAGTTTCCTATTAAATAATGACTTAGTGTGTTTAAAGGAGGACAAGGGCCTTCGTATGTGTTTGTTTACAAGAGCGAAATATAATGAAAAAGTTATGGATCAAATGAAAAAGCTTAAATTTCAAAATAGTGAAATAATAAATATAGATACATCTCGCATGAAATTTATAAATGAAATTTTAAAAAAAGCTAAGAATAAAGCTATTGATAGTCATACATATTATAACTTATATCCATCATCTGCTATTTGCCCTAGGATATTTTCGAATATAAAGCTACATAAAGAAAATTATCCATTGAGATTGATGGTTGATTTTGGTGGTGCATATTATTATCAAACATGTAGATATATTGAATTATTACTTCAAGATATTTTAGGTTTTGGAGAATATACTATTTCATCATCGTTTGATTTTGTAGATAAAATTAAGAATATAAATATAGATTTACATGACACAATTTGTACTTTTGATATAAATGAAATGTATGGATCAATAGATAGAATAGAGTCAATTAATATTATTTATAATGCTCTTGTTTCAAAAAATGTAAAGTCTGATATTATAAATTTTATTATAAAAGTATTGCAGTTTATTGATAAAAATATTTATGTTAATTTTAATAATGAATATTATAAAATGAATTTTGGTTGGCCAATGGGTCTTCCTGCTGTTGCTCAAATTTGTAATTTTGTTATATCAACATATGAAAGTAAAATTTTAAAACAATTGAAATATCAAGAAATTAAAGTATATCATAGATATGTGGATGATGTTTTTATTTGTGGAAAACAAGAATTAATAATCAATTTATTTAATGAATTAAATGAGATTAAGGATATAAAATGGGTTATAACTAAAGAGAAATACAATTCCATAAAATTCTTGGATATTCAAGTTACTCTTAATGATTACAGTTTGGATTATCTTATGTTAATTAAACCAATTGAAACTAGAGGTTTTATTCCATATGAATCACATGTACCTATGTGTCATAAGCTGTCTGGATTGAAATCATTCTTATTTCGAAATGAAAAATTATGCAAATATTCTAGTGATAAAATTAAAAATGTACATTTATTTGTTAATGACTTGTTGAAAATTGGTTATTATAAAAATGCTATTGCTAATATTATTAAAGGATTTAAAAGAAATCAACACTATAATAAAATTAAAAATAAAAATATCAAAATGAAATGGATTTCAATGCCATTTATATCAGATGAGCAGGTCAAGTTTATTAGGAAAATTTATAATGGTTTGTGTCATATTGCTTTTTTCTCTACAAATAACATAAATAGATTGCTTAATAATTCTAAAATTCAAAATTCAAAGTTTAATCAAAATTCTATTATATATAGATTGATATGTGGATGTGGCATACAATACATTGGTGAATCTAAGTGTACATTTGAGAAGAGAATAAAAGAACATATGCTTTTATATAATAGAATTCAAAAAGAGAATCAATATGGAACAGATGTAAATAAACCTTCATCATCTGTTATATTTGATCATAATAAATCTTGTCAATATGGATTTAAATTTGATTATAAAAATATGAAAATTATTCAAATTGAACGTTGTCATAATAAACGTAAAATAAAAGAGGCTATGTTGATTTCAAGAAATCGTCAAATGTTAATGAATCGCCAGTCATCAAATGTTAAGATAACAGAATTGTGGGAAATCTGAATTGAACTATGGGTATTGTTAAGGGTTGTCTCGTTTTGATTATTCAACGTTATATAGTTGATAAAGACTACAAAGTGTATAGTCGAAAGTACTTCTAAAAGAATATAATTTATATAAATTGTACTGTATTTTGATATATATATTGATTTGTATATTACATATATTGTGAAACGAATACAGATATCAAACTTTATTTATTATATATATATATAAACATTATCAGTCTTTATTATTGAAAATTTATTATTCTGAAGCAATTAATTTATTTAAGAGTTCTTTTAATATTAAGGGTGGATGGGAAGTGAATGGATTTGTGGGTAGTTTTTAATATTATATATATTGTGTAGTTTTTGTAGTTCTTTACATTTGAGAAGTCTTCTTGTAGCAGTGAAACCTTAGGTTGTGTTTTAATATTATTTTTATGCTGGTCTGGTTTAATTTTGGATTTGGGGTAGTTTTGATTTGATATATATATATATATATAAGCCCTCATTAGTTGGGCCAGATTATAATCTCCAACACATGTATGCAATCAACGTTCGACTTATATTAAGATATAAATTCCTTAAACTTTAATGGACAGGCTTCAATATTTTCATTTTACCAACAATTCAAACATCCATTTTTCATTCATATGCATATGATCATATGTATCGGTTATTTGGAATGGAGTGAAGGATAAATATAGATTAAAAATCATAAGTTGAAATTCCTCTGCATACTTTGTTTTGTAACTAAAAAGCTAATTCTCTTAGCAAAGCATGTTAAGTAATTAAAAAAACATTTGTAAAATAAATTATCAGATATAACAACTCTACTTTGCTAATGTGTGCATAAATATTGTGAACGTGATAAAACATCTATATAAACTTATCAATATATTTTTTTATTCAAATTTTTTATTCATCCATGTCAATAGAATGAGAAAACAATAATATGTATCAGTAATATCTGATGAGTTCCTTAATTGACAGATTAATGGCTTTCTAAATTTCATTTCATATTCGAAGAATATATCACTCTGTTATTTAAGCATGGCAAAGTTAGAGTGAACATTTTAGAATAGCAGCCACATAAAATCAATTATTAATGATAATAAAGTAAATACAATACAAAAACGTGCCGCCAGCTTTGTTTAATTGAGACCAGATATTGTCTCTGATTATAAAAAAAGATATACTACAAAATAAAGAAAATAAAATTAGGGTTATGGAATCCAGCTACAAACAGGATCAATGGTTGGTAAATAACAGACTGACTTTCATGAATAAAAAAATGGCAAATAAATAATTATCAGGATCATCTAAAAGTATCTATTGTTGCCTTTTAGAACAAAATAACAATAACTGGGTGTTGTTTGTTGTACAACAATATTTTCTGCTTTTTCTCTATATTCTTTCTCTTATTAGTTCTCCATTTTCTCTTAAATTTTATTTTTCTGCATTTACTTCTAAAGCTGTATTTCATTTTCTTATACTGAATGTTTCCTATATAAGTAATGAGAGGGATTTGAATTCAGGATTTTTCAGTCAATTCATCCTCCATTCTATCTCAAGCGACTGATCCACATGACCACACACATGTGAAAAAGATACATGATTTCCAATTTATATATATATATATATATATATATATATAAAAAGAAACATGATTCCCAATATATATATATATATATAATAAAAAGTCAGATGTCACATGACTTATATATAGCTTGCACTTACAAATATGTAAAATTAACAGCATGCTAATAAGCTCTAAACAAGCTTTTTTATTTATTTATAATAAATGCTACTACAAGAAAAAGCATTCAAATCATTTTTTATCTTGGATTGTTCCCATCCCCAGACCCATTTCAATCTATGGGTCTCTTCAGTGAGGAGTTGGGACATTAGATTCAAAAAACCAACTCAAGCAAAGCATTTATCTAAAAGTTAATTGTTAGAAGAAGATCTGAAACTTTTAGACATCTACATGTCTTTAAAGTCAGCACTCCAACTGAAAAAATCATATGGGCCTGAACTTCATTCAGATACTCCATATATTAGTAGGCTTAGCCATTTAATTTAGCCAAAGCCCCAACAGCAAAATAATAATAGTAATAATAAAAAGTCAGATGTCACATGACTTATATATAGGATGCGCTTACAAATTTGTAAAATTAAGAGCATGCTAATTAGCTCTAAACAAGCTTTTTTATTTTATTTATGATAAATGCTACTACAAGAGAAGGCATTCAAATTATTTTTATCTTGGATTGTCCAATCCCCAGACTGGTTTCGACCTAAAGGTCTCTTCAGTGAGGAGGTGGGACATTAGATTCAAAAAACCAACTCAAGCAAAGCATTTATCTAAAAGTTAATTGTTAGAAGAAGATCTGAAACTTTTAGACATCTACATGTCTTTAAAGTCAGCCCATATGATTTTTTCAGTTGGAGAGCTGACTTTAAAGACCTGTAGATGTCTAAAAGTTTCAGATCTTCTAAGAATTAACTTTTAGATAAATGCTTTGCTTGAGTTGGTTTTTTGAATCTAATGTCCCAACTCCTCAATGAAGAGACCCATAGGTCAAAACCGGTCTGGGGATGGGGACAAGCCAAGATAAAAATGATTTGAATGCCTTCTCTTGTAGTAGCATTTATCATAAATAAATAAAAAAGCTTGTTTAGAGCTCATTAGCATGCTCTTAATTATATATATATATATAACATATTTTGCGGGTTCATCTGTGGTAAAAACTTTTAATATTAATATACTGATGTTTCGACTCAAAAGTTGAGTTGAAATGATTATGAATATAATCAAAAATATTTTTTTATGAGTTTTTATTTATATTATATTATAAATTGTTTACCGTTGTTTGGAATATATTTAAGTTTCGTTATTGTATTATTAATATTAGCGGACATTTATTTTGTTATATATATATATATATTGTGTTGAACACTCATTAATTATGTCAGATCATAATTTCACACACATATACACATAATGTGTGGGAGATTATGATCAGGTCCAACTGATGAATGCTAGTTCAGCATAAAATAAATATGTTGGGAATCATGTATCTTTTTTTATATGTGTATGGTTATGTGTATTAGTTGCTTAAGATAGAATGGAGAATGAATAGACTGAAAAATCTTGAATCCAAATCCCTGTAGTTACATATATAGGAAACATTCAGTATAAGCAAATGAAATACTGCCTTAAAATTACATATTGCTTGGGAAATGAAATACATTTTAGTATAAGTTGAGCCCATCCATTTTTTAATAAATCATCATCATCATCATCAACCATTATCAATACACTGCAGGATGAAGGTCTCTCCAAGTTCAAACCATTCTCTCCATTCTTTAGCTTCTCTTCTCCACATCACCCCTGCACACTTTCTTATTTCATCCATCCATCTCACATGTGGTCTTTTTCTGGGTCTTTTACAATTTTTTGGAATCCAGTTTAAGATTTCAATTGTCCATATATTATAAACTCTTCTAGCAATATAGCCAGCCCAAGTCCACTTGTTTTTTAATTTTTTCAATTAGGTCAATAACACCTGTTTGTTCTCTTATCCATATATTGCATTTTTGATCTCTTCTTGTTACTCCTAACATGCATCTCTCCATATTTTTTTGAGTGGTCTGAAGTCTTTGTATTGCTCTTCTATTAAGTGTCCAAGTCTCAGATCCATAAGTAAGAACTGGTAAAACACATTTATTAAAAACCTTTCTTTTCAAACACATAGGCATATTTCATTTTAGTATCAAGTTATTTCTACCAAAAGCACTCAATCAAGTTTAATTCTATGATTAATTTCATCCATTATATTTCCATCTGTATTAATAATCTGGTCAATATATTTGTAGCTGTTAACTTTTTCTAACTCATCATAATCAATCTTTATTTTCATATTTTGAGAAAATTCATTGAGCATTACTTTAGTCTTTTTTAACATTTATCTTTAGTCCTACTTTCCTATTTTCATATGATAACTACTGCAACATTTCCTGCAGATCTAAAGAATTATTTGCAAAAACAACTACATCCTCTAAAAAATCTAAATGATTTACATAATCACCATTTACTTTCACTCCTTTAGATTCCCATTTTAATCCACAAAATACTTATTGAAGCACTGCTGTAAAAAGTTTTGGAAATATGGAGTCACCCTATCTTACACCCTTCTCAATGTTGACTTTCCTAGTAACATTATGTAATCTAATTGTTGCTGTTGCATTTTTATAATTTGTTAAAAATATGACAATATCCTAGATCTATACTTTGCTGATCCAATGCTTTAATCACTGAAGAAATGTTTATAAAAATGTTTATAGAAGTGTTTATATGTAATGTCTGAAAATATGAGGGGTTAGATTGATTTAATGTCTATGTGAGCATAACTAAAATATCAAATCCATCAGGGGCTTTGATTGTACGAATAGTTGTAAGAGTGAGGAGGTTGAAACATGTCCATTAAAGGTTAAGAAATATATATGTCTTTTATGCCATTTTCTTTCTAAATCACTAATCTATAAAATAATTGTGATGATTTGAAACAGTTTTTAAATAAAATTACATTTTCGTTAAATACTTACTTAGATAAAATAAAATGAATGGTAAATATGTTTTTTAGAAATTTTTTACTCAATCATGTCTCAATAACAGGTTAAAAGTACTACATTTTTAAAATTGAAATTATTACAATAAAGTAGCTGATAAATAATTAATAGCAAACTTTTAAAGAGAAAAAAATTAAATAAATATAAGGTTATGTTATCTGCCTGTTCTGCAAGATTTTCTCAACTGAATTTGTTTTTAGATTAAAAAATTATGAACTTTATTGCTGTTTTAAAGTGTAAGTTCTTTAAATAACCATATTTAGAGAATATTATCAAAAATAAAAAACATGTTAAAAAGTGGATATTAATTAAAAGATATTTTTATTGATATTTAAATTAATGTATACCCTGTAATTAACAGTTTTACAATAGCACTAGTGAATTGAATTTTTAATGAATCTTGAATGGTATATAAAAAAGTTAATTTGCTGCAAACAAATGACCTTTTATTTCATATCCTAAAAGTGAATTATTTATATCTGAATGGTAGGCATATAATTAAAAGTTTTGCATATAATAATGAAATAAATATCTTATATGTGCAAACTTAGATTATAAGTCAAAATCACAATGGTTGAATCATTCATTAATTGATCAATTCACTATATTAAAATATAGACAATCATTCTTGAAAGTAATACATATATTTCAGGACAATGTCTCTTTTCTGTTGTCAAGGGCGACATTCATCTATGCGAATATAACAATTTTATTTCTATTATTAATAAATAGTAAATTAATTATGTTATTAGAATATTAATAATAAGCATACCAATATTTTATAAAATAACCTTTTTCATTATGACTAAACATTAAGCTAGGCAAAATCATATAAAGCTTATATTAATGAAACCTTTTATAAAAAAATCAAATATCTATATATCTAATCAATTAAATTACTATACTTATAAATAGACATTAAAAAAACTTGAATAGATGTAAGTTACTATCACTGTTTGAAACATTCATTATAGGTAAGAATATCTTTTATGTAAAGATATATTTTATCAATAATCTTAAATTGACTGACATGTTGATGACGAAATAAATGACGGGTACAAAACTTTTTAACAAAGCGATCTTGTTTTAAGAATAAACGCGAAACAGCCGTGTCTAAAGCAGATCGCAGCTATACAAGAGTACCTGTCAGATTTATTGAAATAAAATTAAAAGAGTTTTTATTTTTGAGGAATTAATTTATTATAATCATTATTTGTCAAGTTTGCTTTTTTTTTGTCATTTCGTTTTAAAAGAAACAGGGAATGTTCGAGAACAAATTAGAAAATTTATTAAATCATTTTGAACAAAAGGGAAGGAAAAAAAATAAGTAAATTAATTAATCTGTAATAGGTAAAAAAAATTCCAAGCGATCTAAGATATTTTGAATGGGGGGCAATTAGTAGAGTCAAATTTAGAGAAGTCGAAACAATAAGCAGGATGTATGTTGGTAAAGTCTAGATAACAATCCAAATTTAGAAGCAGAGGTGATAAAAAGTGTACACTGCTATTGTACTACTTAGACTTCTGACTCCGGCTAAAACAATATGTAAGAAAAATGGAAAAAACTAAATTAAATTCCCACGTGGTGCAAATGTCACAGAAACTATTAAATAAAGAGGATCCTTGATTAGCAAATAAGAACTAATGACTTATGAGTGCATGATAGAGATTGGAGGAAAAATTCAAGGTGTCACGGCGGGAAAGAAGAGAGAAGAAAAAGGCAAGACGGAACCGAAAAAGGACACTAAAATTGAAAGTTGTTGAAGGCGAAATCAAGTTGAATTGTAGCGGAAAGTATAATTAATTTTTCTTGCGGAGCTTCCGATTAAGTGCTTGGACTACCTAACCTACACTTGTGTAATATCGCAGCCGAAATGCGTTGCTGAATCCAAAATTCGCGGCTTGGCCGCCGAACCTTCGCACCTGGCACTGTTGATCGTCCTAGAATGCTCTCAACCTCGGAGAAAATGAACTCAAGGACCACACACACCCTGGAAGCCTCACCCAGAACCGACATGTGGAATTAATAAAATATCGCTCAGGATCCCATTACAGTATTCTCGTCCCACAGGTAGTTATTTTTTAACATTTGCTTACACATTCATGCACCAGATAAATACTTTAAAGTGGAGAACGATTTACAAACATTAAGTATAAAATGATTAAATTGCTAATGACCAACCGAACTGCTAAAGAACTCAACCAGTATAATATGTACAATTAATACTCAGCAAAGATCTATGTAAGTTAATATTCGCTTCCGTAATTGTGTTATCTAGACTTACTAAATTATATATCTGCATAATAATTTTATTTACCCAGTTTACAAATAAATCATTCACTTAATTAATGTTTCTTTTATTGATCGCTTGGAATTTCAAATTTATTTAACCAATGTTGAATGAGTGCGGGAGTGATCTATTTTATATAATTTGAATGGGTGCATTTAATATGTTAGTTAAGCGTTAAGTATATTTATAGCATTTATAATTGTCGTACCATTCTTAGGTTAAGGTTAAGTTTTGGGAGATTTATTCTGGGGGATATAGGGCGGGCCTAACCATGATAAAGGCATGTCAATAGTGTGTTAAGAGTAATGAGCGATATAGTTTGGAAATAGTGGCTGTGTTCATTTCTTGCTGTCCGCTGGAGCGATGCTTGGGCATGTTCTGTGATATAGTTGAGTGAGCGTGTGCACGTGCGTGGCGAGCTTGAAAGGGTTCTCCTGGCGCCTATTACTCGGATTCCATCTGAATCTAGGTATGAAACAAATAAAACGTGCGTGTATATGTGTTTGAAACTATTTTCACAAAACATTATGTAACCCCGGACGACAGAACACAGCGGGTTCGTAAAAAGGGAATCGTCAATGGAAAAGCCAGAAGGAGAACTAGTGTCCGCAGATATATAGACGAGGGTCCGGGTTACATTTGGCGCGTCAACGTGCGGCGAAACTGTTGTTTCAAAGGGCAGAACCGACGTGAAAATAACTGACGTTTCTAATAACGAAAGTCAATTTAAATAAAGAGACCCTGAGAAGGAAAGACGTTTAGCGACATAAAGAAGGCGCTCGGAACAACAGAATAAATTATCTATTAAAGCGGGGGGGAAATTTTATAATCACTAAAAGTCAAAGTATTAAACATTGCTTGAGAGAGTGGGAAGGGGATTTAGTTTTTTTATCATTATTAAAATAATCAAGCAGTCGAATATACCTGATATTTGTAGAAAGCTGTGGAATAGCGGGATTCCGTGGAAGAAATATCGGAAGTAATTCATAAATTAATTTCTATATTAGCAAGTTAACCGCAAATAAATTTAATCAAAAAAAATATATATATACATCGTTAAAAGACGCATTGTAATATTATTATATTCTTGCGCAAAGGAACGAACTGTAACCGGGATCTTGTTAGGAGTTGTGTGTTACTTAAAAATAAAAGGGACGTTGAGCGTAAACAACACATATATATAAATAACCACCGAAAAAAAAAAATTATTATAAAAGATAAATAAAGGATAGCGTATCTACATATGTAACGACGCGTGTAACAGTATATAGGTATAACCGCACATATACCGATAGCTACTGTATATAAATAAAGGGGAACAGTGAGAACTGGGATAATCTGAGCGATAGAAACTAAACTTAAGGGCTTACTGTGGGAATTTTAAGAGCAAGGAGCATCTGAAAATAGGACAAGACAGTCAGTGGGACCAGCGGAGTAGTAGGTGACGAGCCGTGGATTAGCATAATCACATCACAAAGCAAGTAAATAACGATGGAAGAAATCCAAAATGAAAGCATGTGGGAACAGACGGGGGAGAGTCCGATACAGTTTAAGAGATGGGATGTGGAGAGCGAAGGGGACATGAAAGTATTAATAAGGATGATGACTCAAATGATGGCCGAAATGAGGGCAGATAGGGAAGAGCGTAGGAGAGATAGGGAAGAGTGGAAAGAGGAAACAAGGCAATTGCTCCGGGGAAAGGGAGTGAAGTCAGAGGAGTGCCAAGGGGAAGATAGTACTTTTTCCAAAGTTGAGGAAGAGATAGAGCAGAATGGGATGGAGATGGATAGAACGAAGTCAGACCTGAATGGTCTAAAGGAAAGGGTAGAGATCCTAACCGATGATATAGAGAGGGGAAGTAAGCACCAAGAGGGGATGAAGGAAGCAATAAGGCAGACAGAAGAGTCGTGTCACGAAATAAGACAGCGCCAGGATGAAATCCGAGAGGAACTGGGAGAGTGGGGACAGAGAATCCAAAGGATGGAAGCAGACCAGGGACGTGGGAACCTGAGTAGTCGGATAGAAGAGATGGAGAAGAGATGGGGAAAGCAGAGCTCGCAGCAGGACACAAATAGGGTATGGGCGGAGAGACAGATGAAGATAGAAATATATAGGGCGGGAGAGAACGAAAACCCGATGGACCACCTCGAAAGCGTCAGGAATCTGTTTGGAGAACCAACGGCGAGAGAACCTGACCGGGTAAACATCGCAAGCACCTACCTACAGGGCCCGGCGAGAGATTGGTGGAGGACACTTGAATTTAAACCCCGGTCATATGAGGAATATAAGGAGGAGGTTTTGCGGTGTTTCTGGAGCACAGCCCGCCAAGAAGGGATTTATTTTAGGATCACCAGAGAGAAATATGGGGGGAGGCCCGGTGAGACGGCTACTCAGTTTTATTATAGGCAGGTGGCGAGCCTCCAACAATTGCCTGCGTACCCCATGACAGAAATGCAGATTATCTCGATAATAAGGCACAATATGCCGACCACCCTCAGACACATGATGCTGGGAAGAGATCATAAAGGGATCCATGAGATGGGGGAAATGGTCGCAAAATTTGAACAAGAAGGGATAGGAGTGCAAATAGAGAGGGCCGGTAATGAACAACTCAGAAAACGAGTGCCACCGGACCGATACTAATTTAAAGGATGGAGGAAAGTAAAGGGACGACCCTGGACATCACAAAGATAGACGTTGAAAAGGAATTCACCTGGGAAATAGACGCCACGAAATGGAAGTGACCCGTGATATGAAATGGTATTGGAGAGGGAGTTCATTAATACTGTAGTAAGAAAGAGAGGGGGGGATGACTAAGATAAAGCCTAGGGTGTAACATCTGAAACAAACAAGCCAACCGATCGCGAAGTAGCCTGTAGTGTGTAGAGCCTAAAAAAAAAAAAAAAAAAAAAAAAAGGAAAAAAAAAAGAAAGAGGGGGGTAATGAGTGAATGCTGCGAGATGGAATAGAGTACCTACCCTCCAGAGAAGGTGGGTGAATTGGTCGGGGAGTACCTTGCAGGACCCGGAGAAGGCTGGCACAGGACGCTGGCCCAACTTAATGGCGGAAAGTCCCGCAACCTATTTGAGAGTTCTTACCGACTCACTGCCCAAAACTTCGTTATTGCTGAGCGGGTCAGACTTTCCTAAAATCTTAGTTAGAGATTGATCGTATTCTGCATCGGGGACTTCGGAAAGGTCCATCCCCATGCCTCCTGTCAGGGATACACGAGACCCATTGGCCGTTGACGTCAATCGTGGCATCCCCTAGATGTCCATATAGGTATAAGCCTAAGAGTTAAAGTCGAGTTCAAGTTTTTTTTCCGTTAACAGTGTTTAAGGGGAAGTCTGACCGCAGAGCGCCTGATTCAAATCTAAGGGGGAGACAGAGTCATGGTAAGAGCAAATCCGGTCAGTCGACCGGAGCAGCACATATTCAAGAAATTCCTCGACATCTATGAGGGCCCATATGAGATCGTCCGGGCATATGGGAATAATGCCTTTGTACTGTCCCAAGGAAAGGGAACATTTAATGCGAGGGCATTGAAGAGGGCCGAATAACTTGGCTCCTTCTCAGAGCTAAAATCCGCAATCCTCGGATTTTACTCTACACCAGGCGGGGAGATATGTAACGGAATAGCGTTACATAGGGTTTGAACCTAGGAAAGTTAAATATATATTGATGACGAAATAAATGACGGGTACAAAACTTTTTAACAAAGCGATCTTGTTTTAAGAATAAACGCGAAACAGCCGTGTCTAAAGCAGATCGCAGCTATACAAGAGTACCTGTCAGATTTATTGAAATAAAATTAAAAGAGTTTTTATTTTTTTGAGGAATTAATTTATTATAATCATTATTTGTCAAGTTTGCTTTTTTTTGTTATTTCATTTTAAAAGAAAAAGAGAATGTTCGAGAACAAATTAGAAAATTTATTAAATCATTTTGAACAAAAAGGAAAAAAAAAAGAAAAATAAGTAAATTAATTAATCTGTAATAGGTAAAAAAAATTCCAAGCGATCTAAGATATTTTGAATGGGGGGCAATTAGTAGAGTCAAATTTAGAGAAGTTGAAACAATAAGCAGGATGTATGTTGGTAAAGTCTAGATAACAATCCCAAATTTAGAAGCAGAGGTGATAAAAAGTGTACACTGCTATTGTACTACTTAGACTTCTGACTCCGGCTAAAACAATATGTAAGAAAAATGGAAAAACTAAATTAAATTCCCACGTGGTGCAAATGTCACAGAAACTATTAAATAAAGAGGATCCTTGATTAGCAAATAAGAACTAATGACTTATGAGTGCATGATAGAGATTGGAGGAAAAATTCAAGGTGTCACGGCGGGAAAGAAGAGAGAAGAAAAAGGCAAGACGGAACCGAAAAAGGACACTAAATTGAAAGTTGTTGAAGGCGAAATCAAGTTGAATTGTAGCGGAAAGTATAATTAATTTTTCTTGCGGAGCTTCCGATTAAGTGCTTGGACTACCTAACCTACACTTGTGTAATATCGCAGCCGAAATGCGTTGCTGAATCCAAAATTCGCGGCTTGGCCGCCGAACCTTCGCACCCGGCACCGTTGATCGTCCTAGAATGCTCTCAACCTCGGAGAAAATGAACTCAAGGACCACACACACCCTGGAAGCCTCACCCAGAACCGACATGTGGAATTAATAAAATATCGCTCAGGATCCCATTACAGTATTCTCGTCCCACAGGTAGTTATTTTTTAACATTTGCTTACACATTCATGCACCAGATAAATACTTTAAAGTGGAGAACGATTTACAAACATTAAGTATAAAATGATTAAATTGCTAATGACCAACCGAACTGCTAAAGAACTCAACCAGTATAATATGTACAATTAATACTCAGCAAAGATCTATGTAAGTTAATATTCGCTTCCGTAATTGTGTTATCTAGACTTACTAAATTATATATCTGCATAATAATTTTATTTACCCAGTTTACAAATAAATCATTCACTTAATTAATGTTTCTTTTATTGATCGCTTGGAATTTCAAATTTATTTAACCAATGTTGAATGAGTGCGGGAGTGATCTATTTTATATAATTTGAATGGGTGCATTTAATATGTTAGTTAAGCGTTAAGTATATTTATAGCATTTATAATTGTCGTACCATTCTTAGGTTAAGGTTAAGTTTTGGGAGATTTATTCTGGGGGATATAGGGCGGGCCTAACCATGATAAAGGCATGTCAATAGTGTGTTAAGAGTAATGAGCGATATAGTTCGGAAATAGTGGCTGTGTTCATTTCTTGCTGTCCGCTGGAGCGATGCTTGGGCATGTTCTGTGATATAGTTGAGTGAGCGTGTGCACGTGCGTGGCGAGCTTGAAAGGGTTCTCCTGGCGCCTATTACTCGGATTCAATCTGAATCTAGGTATGAAACAAATAAAACGTGCGTGTATATGTGTTTGAAACTATTTTCACAAAACATTATGTAACCCCGGACGACAGAACACAGCGGGTTCGTAAAAAGGGAATCGTCAATGGAAAAGCCAGAAGGAGAACTAGTGTCCGCAGATATATAGACGAGGGTCCGGGTTACATTTGGCGCGTCAACGTGCGGCGAAACTGTTGTTTCAAAGGGCAGAACCGACGTGAAAATAACTGACGTTTCTAATAACGAAAGTCAATTTAAATAAAGAGACCCTGAGAAGGAAAGACGTTTAGCGACATAAAGAAGGCGCTCGGAACAACAGAATAAATTATCTATTAAAGCGGGGGGGAAATTTTATAATCACTAAAAGTCAAAGTATTAAACATTGCTTGAGAGAGTGGGAAGGGGATTTAGTTTTTTTATCATTATTAAAATAATCAAGCAGTCGAATATACCTGATATTTGTAGAAAGCTGTGGAATAGCGGGATTCCGTGGAAGAAATATCGGAAGTAATTCATAAATTAATTTCTATATTAGCAAGTTAACCGCAAATAAATTTAATCAAAAAAAAAATATATATATACATCGTTAAAAGACGCATTGTAATATTATTATATTCTTGCGCAAAGGAACGAACTGTAACCGGGATCTTGTTAGGAGTTGTGTGTTACTTAAAAATAAAAGGGACGTTGAGCGTAAACAACACATATATATAAATAACCACCGAAAAAAAAAAATTTATTATAAAAGATAAATAAAGAATAGCGTATCTACATATGTAACGACGCGTGTAACAGTATATAGGTATAACCGCACATATACCGATAGCTACTGTATATAAATAAAGGGGAACAGTGAGAACTGGGATAATCTGAGCGATAGAAACTAAACTTAAGGGCTTACTGTGGGAATTTTAAGAGCAAGGAGCATCTGAAAATAGGACAAGACAGTCAGTGGGACCAGCGGAGTAGTAGGTGACGGGCCGTGGATTAGCATAATCACATCACAAAGCAAGTAAATAACGATGGAAGAAATCCAAAATGAAAGCATGTGGGAACAGACGGGGGAGAGTCCGATACAGTTTAAGAGACGGGATGCGGAGAGCGAAGGGGACATCAAAGTATTAATAAGGATGATGACTCAAATGATGGCCGAAATGAGGGCAGATAGGGAAGAGCGTAGGAGAGATAGGGAAGAGTGGAAAGAGGAAACAAGGCAATTGCTCCGGGGAAAGGGAGTGAAGTCAGAGGAGTGCCAAGGGGAAGATAGTACTTTTTCCAAAGTTGAGGAAGAGATAGAGCAGAATGGGATGGAGATGGATAGAACGAAGTCAGACCTGAATGGTCTAAAGGAAAGGGTAGAGATCCTAACCGATGATATAGAGAGGGGAAGTAAGCACCAAGAGGGGATGAAGGAAGCAATAAGGCAGACAGAAGAGTCGTGTCACGAAATAAGACAGCGCCAGGATGAAATCCGAGAGGAACTGGGAGAGTGGGGACAGAGAATCCAAAGGATGGAAGCAGACCAGGGACGTGGGAACCTGAGTAGTCGGATAGAAGAGATGGAGAAGAGATGGGGAAAGCAGAGCTCGCAGCAGGACACAAATAGGGTATGGGCGGAGAGACAGATGAAGATAGAAATATATAGGGCGGGAGAGAACGAAAACCCGATGGACCACCTCAAAAGCATCAGGAATCTGTTTGGAGAACCAACAGCGAGAGAACCTGACCGGGTAAACATCGCAAGCACCTACCTACAGGGCCCAGCGAGAGATTGGTGGAGGACACTTGAATTTAAACCCCGGTCATATGAGGAATATAAGGAGGAGGTTTTGCGGTGTTTCTGGAGCACAGCCCGCCAAGAAGGGATTTATTTTAGGATCACCAGAGAGAAATATGGGGGGAGGCCCGGTGAGACGGCTACTCAGTTTTATTATAGGCAGGTGGCGAGCCTCCAACAATTGCCTGCGTACCCCATGACAGAAATGCAGATTATCTCGATAATAAGGCACAATATGCCGACCACCCTCAGACACATGATGCTGGGAAGAGATCATAAAGGGATCCATGAGATGGGGGAAATGGTCGCAAAATTTGAACAAGAAGGGATAGGAGTGCAAATAGAGAGGGCCGGTAATGAACAACTCAGAAAACGAGTGCCACCGGACCGATACTAATTTAAAGGATGGAGGAAAGTAAAGGGACGACCCTGGACATCACAAAGATAGACGTTGAAAAGGAATTCACTTGGGAAATAGACGCCACGAAATGGAAGTGACCCGTGATATGAAATGGTATTGGAGAGGGAGTTCATTAATACTGTAGTAAGAAAGAGAGGGGGGATGACTAAGATAAAGCCTAGGGTGTAACATCTGAAACAAACAAGCCAACCGATCGCGAAGTAGCCTGTAGTGTGTAGAGCCTAAAAAAAAAAAAAAAAAAAAAAAAAAAGAAAAAAAAAAGAAAGAGGGGGGGTAATGAGTGAATGCTGCGAGATGGAATAGAGTACCTACCCTCCAGAGAAGGTGGGTGAATTGGTCGGGGAGTACCTTGCAGGACCCGGAGAAGGCTGGCACAGGACGCTGGCCCAACTTAATGGCGGAAAGTCCTGCAACCTATTTGAGAGTTCTTACCGACTCACTGCCCAAAACTTCGTTATTGCTGAGCGGGTCAGACTTTCCTAAAATCTTAGTTAGAGATTGATCGTATTCTGCATCGGGGACTTCGGAAAGGTCCATCCCCATGCCTCCTGTCAGGGATACACGAGACCCATTGGCCGTTGACGTCAATCGTGGCATCCCCTAGATGTCCATATAGGTATAAGCCTAAGAGTTAAAGTCGAGTTCAAGTTTTTTTTCCGTTAACAGTGTTTAAGGGGAAGTCTGACCGCAGAGCGCCTGATTCAAATCTAAGGGGGAGACAGAGTCATGGTAAGAGCAAATCCGGTCAGTCGACCGGAGCAGCACATATTCAAGAAATTCCTCGACATCTATGAGGGCCCATATGAGATCGTCCGGGCATATGGGAATAATGCCTTTGTACTGTCCCAAGGAAAGGGAACATTTAATGCGAGGGCATTGAAGAGGGCCGAATAACTTGGCTCCTTCTCAGAGCTAAAATCCGCAATCCTCGGATTTTACTCTACACCAGGCGGGGAGATATGTAACGGAATAGCGTTACATAGGGTTTGAACCTAGGAAAGTTAAATATATATTGATGACGAAATAAATGACGGGTACAAAACTTTTTAACAAAGCGATCTTGTTTTAAGAATAAACGCGAAACAGCCGTGTCTAAAGCAGATCGCAGCTATACAAGAGTACCTGTCAGATTTATTGAAATAAAATTAAAAGAGTTTTTATTTTTGAGAAATTAATTATTATAATCATTATTTGTCAAGTTTGTTTTTTTTTGTTATTTCATTTTAAAAGAAAAAGAGAATGTTCGAGAACAAATTAGAAAATTTATTAAATCATTTTGAACAAAAAGAAAAAAAAAAAGAAAAATAAGTAAATTAATTAATCTGTAATAGGTAAAAAAAAATTCCAAGCGATCTAAGATATTTTGAATGGGGGGCAATTAGTAGAGTCAAATTTAGAGAAGTTGAAACAATAAGCAGGATGTATGTTGGTAAAGTCTAGATAACAATCCCAAATTTAGAAACAGAGGTGATAAAAAGTGTACACTGCTATTGTACTACTTAGACTTCTGACTCCAGCTAAAACAATATGTAAGAAAAATGGAAAAACTAAATTAAATTCCCACGTGGTGCAAATGTCACAGAAACTATTAAATAAAGAGGATCCTTGATCAGCAAATAAGAACTAATGACTTATGAGTGCATGATAGAGATTGGAGGAAAAATTCAAGGTGTCACGGCGGGAAAAAGAGAGAAGAAAAAGGCAAGACGGAACCGAAAAAGGACACTAAATTGAAAGTTGTTGAAGGCGAAATCAAGTTGAATTGTAGCGGAAAGTATAATTAATTTTTCTTGCGGAGCTTCCGATTAAGTGCTTGGACTACCTAACCTACACTTGTGTAATATCGCAGCCGAAATGCGTTGCTGAATCCAAAATTCGCGGCTTGGCCGCCGAACCTTCGCACCCGGCACCGTTGATCGTCCTAGAATGCTCTCAACCTCGGAGAAAATGAACTCAAGGACCACACACACCCTGGAAGCCTCACCCAGAACCGACATGCGGAATTAATAAAATATCGCTCAGGATCCCATTACAGTATTCTCGTCCCACAGGTAGTTATTTTTTAACATTTGCTTACACATTCATGCACCAGATAAATACTTTAAAGTGGAGAACGATTTACAAACATTAAGTATAAAATGATTAAATTGCTAATGACCAACCGAACTGCTAAAGAACTCAACCAGTATAATATGTACAATTAATACTCAGCAAAGATCTATGTAAGTTAATATTCGCTTCCGTAATTGTGTTATCTAGACTTACTAAATTATATATCTGCATAATAATTTTATTTACCCAGTTTACAAATAAATCATTCACTTAATTAATGTTTCTTTTATTGATCGCTTGGAATTTCAAATTTATTTAACCAATGTTGAATGAGTGCGGGAGTGATCTATTTTATATAATTTGAATGGGTGCATTTAATATGTTAGTTAAGCGTTAAGTATATTTATAGCATTTATAATTGTCGTACCATTCTTAGGTTAAGGTTAAGTTTTGGGAGATTTATTCTGGGGGATATAGGGCGGGCCTAACCATGATAAAGGCATGTCAATAGTGTGTTAAGAGTAATGAGCGATATAGTTCGGAAATAGTGGCTGTGTTCATTTCTTGCTGTCCGCTGGAGCGATGCTTGGGCATGTTCTGTGATATAGTTGAGTGAGCGTGTGCACGTGCGTGGCGAGCTTGAAAGGGTTCTCCTGGCGCCTATTACTCGGATTCCATCTGAATCTAGGTATGAAACAAATAAAACGTGCGTGTATATGTGTTTGAAACTATTTTCACAAAACATTATGTAACCCCGGACGACAGAACACAGCGGGTTCGTAAAAAGGGAATCGTCAATGGAAAAGCCAGAAGGAGAAGTAGTGTCCGCAGATATATAGATAGGGTTACAATA